>OW386287.2:212211171-212811171 GCA_936432065.2 Rutpela maculata
CCCCCAACTCTTCAACGGAAGAAGATCTAGTTAAAATACACATGTGTACCAAATTTCAATTCAATATCTTAAACGGTTCCAGAGTTATCGTGGGCACAAACAAGTTAATGACAGAACGACATATAGATTTTTTCAAACTTAATATCTCGACACTTTATGACATTCTAAGCCTATGTGAACAATTAAAATTGTCCATTTCGACTCGGACGAACAGTGTGATAATAATTGTAAACGTCAAAAGATCATAATCATAATAATCATAATCATCTTTATTGGTCTTGTGCATTATTTACATATATAAGACAAGTCAAACATAAATATAACTACAACATTTAGTATATATAACACATTCTGACTTACACATTCTATTAGCATAGAATAAGAATCGTATACCTATAATGAACCAAATGTAATGAATAATTGTTGAATAAAAACGAGAATATTTTTGCATATATAGTCAATGAGAAATCAAAAATATCTAATATAGCTAGCAATGACTCGTCTTAATTAATTTCCTGCAAACCACTGAAGGAAAAGTTCACTTCGTGTAAAGGCTACTTGTGCCCCCTGGATCTCGTCTGATCCAGGTTTACTTATTTTATTCAAATTGATGAGAAAAAACCCGATCCAAGAAGCCCTTGTAAGCCTAGCACCGGAAAATCAGAAAAGGGGGAGGTGGTTTTTCAGGTTTAGGGGTAGTGCGTGAAGGGTAGGTCGGGAAATATTGTTACCATCGTATTTCCCGTAAAGATTTCCAGCTGATTTTCTTGGTATTTCGTTATTGGAGGTGGGTTAGTTCATATGTGGTCAATATTTACTTGTTTTTAAAAAATAAATATCTTGTATTTCTGCTTACATCATTGTTATAAAATATTATTTTGGGTATTCAGCAGATAACTTTCAAAGAAATCATTCGTTCCTTTCATATATTATTGATCTAAATCTGATCAAGCTAGAATATCAACGAGTAGTCCTCTTACAAACAAACTTGTCAATTTCTTTATACATTTACTATGTCTAACATTCAATATGAAAAACAAGAAAATAACCATTCTTTCTATATATTGAAGATCTAAGTCTGATCATGCCAATATATTGTCAGAAATCCACCCTTAAGAGGAAATCTTTCAAGCATCTCTAGCCCTACCTAGAGGATACTCCATTCAATACGATAAACAAGAAAATAACCATTCTTTCTATATATTGAAGATCTAAGTCTGATCATGCCAATATATTATCAGAAATCCACCCTTGCGAGGAAATCTTTCAAGCATGTCTAGCCCTACCTAGAGGATACTACATCACAAACAAACATTAGTTACATTTCAAAGCCAAGAACTACTGAAAAGCACAATGAAATATATGAATAAAATTTCACTAACATGTCATAATAAATAAAATATTTCAATGTTTGATTGACCAAAACTCTGTAAAAATTGCGCAACCTTTTTCATTCTCTTTAGAACTCATCAGCAGAGATATATGTTCAATTCAAAAACATAATTACTATAAAAAAAAAAATAGGAAAACATTTTCTTGTAAAAAATGACAGGAAATATTTATTTAGTTGACACATATCAAAAATAAAAAAGTATCACTCTTTTTTAGATCTGAGATGCTTGAAAGATCATGATCAGACTTAGATCTTCAATATATAGAAAGAATGGTTATTTTCTTGTTTTTCATATTGAATGTTAGACATAGTAAATGTATAAAGAAATTGACAAGTTTGTTTGTAAGAGGACTACTTGTTGATATTCTAGCTTGATCAGATTTAGATCAATAATATATGAAAGGAACGAATGATTTCTTTGAAAATTATGTGCTGAATACCCAAAATAATATTTTATAACAATGATGTAAGCAGAAATACAAGATATTTATTTTTTAAAAACTACACGAGCTATGGGGCTCTAAAAAAGAGTGATACTTTTTTATTTTTGATATGTGTCAACTAAATAAATATTTCCTGTCATTTTTTACAAGAAAATGTTTTCCTATTTTTTTTTTATAGTAATTATGTTTTTGAATTGAACAAATATCTCTGCTGATGAGTTCTAAAGAGAATGAAAAAGGTTGCGCAATTTTTACAGAGTTTTGGTCAATCAAACATTGAAATATTTTATTTATTATGGCATGTAAGTGAAATTTTATTCATATATTTCATTGTGCTTTTCAGTAGTTCTTGGCTTTGAAATGTAACTAATGTTTGTTTGTGATGTAGTATCCTCTAGGTAGGGCTAGAGATGCTTGAAAGATTTCCTCGCAAGGGTGGATTTCTGATAATATATTGGCATGATCAGACTTAGATCTTCAATATATAGAAAGAATGGTTATTTTCTTGTTTATCGTATTGAATGGAGTATCCTCTAGGTAGGGCTAGAGATGCTTGAAAGATTTCCTCTTAAGGGTGGATTTCTGACAATATATTGGCATGATCAGACTTAGATCTTCAATATATAGAAAGAATGGTTATTTTCTTGTTTTTCATATTGAATGTTAGACATAGTAAATGTATAAAGAAATTGACAAGTTTGTTTGTAAGAGGACTACTCGTTGATATTCTAGCTTGATCAGATTTAGATCAATAATATATGAAAGGAACGAATGATTTCTTTGAAAGTTATCTGCTGAATGCCCAAAATAATATTTTATAATATTTACTTGTGTTATTCAAATTGACCAAAAAAGCCCGATCCGACGAGCTCTTGCAAGCCTAACACCGGAAAATCGGAAAAGAGGTGTTTTTTCGGTTTAGGGGTAATGGTTGGAGGGTAGGTCGGGAAATATTGTCATGCCGTTCAGTCACAGAACTTTTGGGTAAAAGCTTTACTTTAATTCAATTCAATTCATTTAAATTTATTCACCTTTAAATGCCACAATGGTACAATTACAATTGTTGTACAATGGATAAGGTACGTATATGTGTACAAAAATTCATAAGAAACATACACAGAAATATATAAATATAAAAAAATAATATATAAATTAATTATGTATAACAGTTCTATATACCAATAGGTATATTTAGTTATAAAACGTAGATAAACATAAAAGGTAAGTAACAAACGAGACATTACGATTAACTATGACTAGGCATTATAATAACATTGAAAGAGTGTTAAAGCTGTAAGAAATCAAAAAATTTCACTTTCCTGCAATTTAATATGTTGTTCAAATTCATTGATATTGTAAAAAACATTATCTGTTAACATGTTTTGAATTTTGTTTTTAAATTGTTTTGGTGATTTCAAATTTTTGTTTCGTGTGGTAACATATTATAATAGTAGCAACCTACATAGTATGGTGATTTTTGTATGCTTCACTGCTGCATTTTTTTATGTAAAAATTATTATTATTTCTTGTGCTGTATTTGTGAATGTCAGTGCATTTTTTTAATTTATCTTTGTTGCTATGAATGTGCTGTTATAATTTTAATAAATATATCGAGGAGTCCATACGCTTTGAGCCAAATATAAGGCGTATTATTCTCTTTTGTAGAATAAATACCCTTACATTAGAAGTTGCCTGTCCCCAGCCAATAATATTATAGCAGATCGCTGAGTAGGCTAATGCGTAAAACCCGTTCATTTGAGCCTTCTTATCGAGTGTACTTTTTAGGGAGAATATGGCATAGTAGGCCTTATTAAGTTTACCACAGATATGTTCAATTTGCTCATTCCACGATAGCTTGGAGTCTATGTATGATCCCAGGAATTTTACTGTACTTTGATTTTCTACCGCCTGATTCTCTATTTTCGAATTAAAACTAGATGGTGTCTTATTTTTATTTAAAAATTCTATAGCCACAGTTTTTCTTGCATTGACAACAAGAGAGTTGCTTTGACACTACTTATAAAATTCTTTTATGGCATGTTGGTCTTTTTTTTATCGTCGCATCGCTATTAGCATGTGAGACCACCACCTTTGTATCATCCGCATCTCCTATCGGTGCTGTAATTCAGCAAGTCATTAATATACAAAAGTACTAAGGTTTGTGTACTCGATGCAAACGTTTTTGAGCTGCACTGGATATTGGTGGAAGTGCAGCTAAGTAAATAAAATATATCCCAAGGTACCTATCAAATTCTCATTTTGAGGAACGCCGTACATTGCCAAAAGCATTAGACCTTTATTATTAAAAATTAATCCAGGCGAACATTTTGATATTTTAAAAAACTCTGATGCATTTGTCAAGAAGTTCTAGTGTTACTGCTAGCAGACGCATCTCACAAGTGTCGTCTATAAAAATATCTAAAAGTTATGTGTAGAAGATATATTTAAGTTTGCATAAGTGGATAGCATGTGTTTGAAAGTTAATATATATTTCGGGGCATTTTCAGTAATGTTATAAATATTAGTCAGTGTTTAATTAGGTACTCAAACCAAATAATTCTACAGTGCTTCTGGTCTATGCAGTAAATTATAGTACCTATAGTGCAGTGACATCGTCTAGTAACACCTGAAGAGAGAATCCCAAAACAACGAACGATAAGTGTCTTTAATTAATTTTTAATAATAGCAAGTGCATGATTTTTAATTAACAAGCCCACTAGGCTAGTATGTTATCACCTTTTGTTGCCATCTTGAGGGTAAGAAGTACCAAATTTCTTAGAATTTTTAGAGTCGGGCGATCCCAAGCGGGCGAGGGCATAAATTACGGCCAAACCAAATAAATCCGTTAACACCGATCTCCCATTCACTTGAGTGAAATAACTAATAGCACTATTTGGAACACAAACAGATGGAGCGTCATATTCATTTCAGATAAAAATAATAAGATGTAAATATTTGTATTTGAAAGAATAAATAAAAAAATAATAAAAAAAATAGTCGAGCAGACGAAAATTGTTTTTAAGGTTTTAATAAATAATTTTTGATTACAGTGAAAAGAGGGTAACAAAAACCGTTGCTGAGTGAAAAATTCTACAGGGTGGTACATATTTGCATAACGCACGTAATAATCAAATGCATGGAGTGTTTATGATCCTCCTTTTGTGTTTCTGCTTCTTCTGCAAAATATGGTCATTATATTTTCTTAGGTAAATTATCAAGTGAAGCTTTTCAGGTCAAAATTGCGCTCGTTAAATGAAAAATTCTACATTATATTTCACACTAAATATGGGGAGACCGGGTTACAGGCGGAAAACAACAACTAAGAGGATCATGAAGAAACTGGGAAGCGACCAAAATACTGGGAAAGAAAGCGAGTGGGAAAAATGAACTCCACAAAGAAACCGCAGCGATATACCCTACCAGAACCAGAAACCGAGTAATCAGAAACTCAGAAGGAGAAGAAAAAAAATCTGTAGAAGCAGAAACACAAAAAGAGGAGCATAAATTTTAAATAACGAACACAACGCGGCAACACATTGGACTTGTCATCTTGCTGTCGAGGCGACCAGGCGTGCTTTATAATGCTCTGTCACCAATGGATGCACATAAAAGTTTATAAAAGTTAAATAGTGACAACGTATAAAAAATATAGTTAAAAAAAAGTATAAGTGGATGGGTCTGTAAAGTAATACATATATCGGAACATTTTCGGTAATTGATAAGAAATATTCGTTAGTGTTTAATTAGGTATTTAAACCAAAACTTTACACAATGCTTCCCCTCTAACGCAATAAATCATGATTTATATATAGTGCAGTGAAATCGGAGAAAAGAGGAGAAAGAAATCAGTAATAACCGAAGAGAGGACTGTCTATATGGAGCATTAAGGCATCAGTTAGAAAGAAAAAACCAGCACACACCAACGCTATGAAAAATCAAGAAAAATGTCCATTATACTATTAGGAGACTTCAATGCACATATACACCACACATGGCCTAACAAAAATGGAAACGCGCTGAAAAACCTAACACACATGTTTGACTTAACAATAAGAAATACATGGAGCAAAAGTCAAACCTGCATTGACACCTGGAGTAATGGAAGCTCAATCACACAAATAGACCATATCCTGGTAAGCAGAGAAGGGCAAGGATCAAGAAGGTTAAAGCAAAAAGGACAGCAGAAGAAAGCGCTAACACTGAACAGCAGCAAACTAAAAATAGGGAGACCATGTTACACGTCGAAAATAACAATCGAGAGAATCATAAACAAACTAGGAAAGAAAAGCGAGAAAAAAAACTTGCGTCATGTGGCTCTCGCTGCTGACCAGAAGCATGACCCTAATCCAACCCAGCATCGGAAACCGAGGAATCAGAAGACTCAGCAAAAGAAGATTTGAAGAAGCAGAAACACAAAAGGAGGATCATAAACACTCCATATCAAGACACAGCACATATTTCACACGAAGATTCAGAAGAGGCAGATGCCCAGAACCAAAAACACAAAAAAGGGAGCTTAAACGCTCCCTCACGACACAATGCGGTAACGCATCTCATAAATACCTACACCTCCCATCCCATATTCCTTTACCATGCGCCATGTGGCTCTCGCTGCTGGCAACAAGCATGACCTTAGTCCAACCCAGCGTGGACGTAGCAGGCCCAGCTGTATAACCCTGGGAGTGGCAGCAATGCCTACCGTACGCTGTTAAATCAATCAAATCAATCAATCAACTCTGATGCATTTGTCAAGTCGGCATTTCTCTTCAATAATATTAATGTTCTATGTTTACTTTATTAAACAAAAAATCAAAAAGTCAATACTGAAACCGGTCAATCGGCTTTAATACCCGGTATCTCTATTAATATCAACTTTTGGGCTAAAGTAAATTTAGCTAAATGGCAACATTTTAATATCAGAAATCTACTGTTGCTCTATGGATCATTACTTACGGACCACCCTGTAGAACTTTTCTTAAATATAAAAACATTTCATCAACTATAAATATCTCGTGTACGCAATGTTCGGAAAATTATTTTATTAAAGTAGATGCGTAATGTAATAAATAAATCAGTCATTACAACACGAACATGGCTTGGACTCTTACAATTACTATTTTTCTGACGTTATTTCTGCGAACAAAGTGTATCTCGTTCGTGAAAAATGATAGACATGTAAGTGTAATATTATTTTTATATTATCCTTTTCTACATATACCATAATGTACTATAAATAAATTATAATGAAAGCTTCCAAATTTACCCATCTACCAGTCACAACAATTGATATTTGTACAAGTACATAGATATTAATTGAAAACTTGATATTTGTACAAGTACATAGATAACTGTTTATCTGATTTGTCAATTTAGCCCCGTTAATGAACGTTCAATAAGAGAGTGTTTTGACTTAGGGGCTGTGCTTGGACTATTTAGAAGGTAAACATACCAAAAGTACCCGAACATAGAAGGTGCGGGGGTGCAGGGGGGGGGGGGGGCGAAGAAGGTTCCGGTTTTTTGCTTTTCGCTCATATCTCGAAAACGGTTAGCCATAATCAAAAAGTAGTTATATGCAAAATTAAAGCTGACTAAATTTTCTACAATAATGTTTCTATTATTTTTTTTCGTATGAAAGTAATGGATTGTATATCTTTTAACTGTATTCTAACTGCATTATAAATATATTATAAATTGAAAAAAATGTTTAGTAATCATCTTAGAAAAAGAAATTTTGTACAGATATTCGTTTAATAGTAGACTGAACTCAAATATAGAATAAAAAATACCTTTGTGACTGTAAGTGTGTGTGTGCATGTATATACCGTTTCTTGTAAATATAATAACTTCCGTTAGACTTAAAACATTTAATTACAATTTGGAACATATATATAGAACAGCATAGTACAATAATTCCTATTGAAATTGAGCCATATCTGTAACACACAGTCATAACCAGAGGCCTAGAAACTAGGGATTGCAATTTACCGGAAATTTTAATAACCGGTAAATCGGTAAATAAAAATGTAAATAACCGGTATTTACCGGTAATTTTTAGAATGAAAATGGCAATTGTCTTTTTCCATGTACAAAATTATCTAAATTTAACAAAAAACATTTTTATATACGTATAATTAATATAATGAACAAACAAAAGGTTTTTTATCAAAAGGAAAAAATATAAATGAAATAAATTTAAATAAATAATTATTCGGTAAATAACAAAAATATCAACTTAAATAACAAAAATTATAAACATAAACTCAAATAGGGCATTTACTGAATACCTAATCTAAAAATACAATATTTAAAAAAAATAGGGTTAAAAAGGGTTAGTTTTTCAAAGTTATATCTGTTAGTCGTCTGATATTTGTGCATAGAATACCACCAACTGAAGATGCCCTTCCTCAATCGACATTGGTGGGTCGATAAGTTAATAAGAATTGGTAATAACATATTTCTAAATGTATTCCACGGATATCTGCGGCAGTGAAATATTCAATTTCCTGTCGCAAGATATTGTCAATGTCTTTCTTGTATTTCTTGGGGCTCGAGGTTTGGATTTTACTTTTTATAATATTTTTTATTTATTGTTAAAAGTGTTCAGTGTTGGGACAGTCACTCTGTATTTAGTGAATACTAGTCACTGACATAAATAGAAACGTTGAATACGTGATATATCGTAAGTTCAGAATTTACCGAAATAACCGGTAAATATCCTCATGTGTTTTTTGTCCTGATAACCGGTTAACCGGTATTGCAATCCCTATTAGAAACCTCACTATTACGTAAAATAGGTTTTATTTTAATGAAGAACAAAATGATAATAAGGTTTTTAATTAAACAAAAATATGAAGATGTATAAAATTTATAAACTGCAATATACCGGGTGCGAGGGGGCAACCGCTGAGGGGAAATAGTGTACACATTGGAGGAATTAGGAAGGAATTGAAGGTATTTCGGAAGGAATTATTAGGTATTAAGGGAATTACAGGGGAATTTGGAGGAAATAAATATTATTACGAGGTATTAGAAGGGAATTAAGAGGAAATAAAAGGTATTAGGAGGGAATCAAAATGAGATTTACGCATGCTCTTATCTACATCATAATTTAATTGAGGTTATGTTGTGTTAAAAACGTTATATTATGTTAGTTAAAAACAAGTGCGTTGTGTTGTCTTGTGCTTAGGTAAGTAATAAAAATAAATCATTTAGATTAGAATTGTTAGTCGACTGACGACAACTATCAAAATATGTAGTTACTTACCAAGAATAATAAGACTAATAAGGATAGTTTATTACCCTATGAGACCCTCCTACGTTGGCTTTTCGATCGGCGCTTATAAGGTATTATTATTTTATCTTAACTAAATTGTGTTTGAAATAGACACAATTAATTGAATATTTTGATTATATTTTACGGTATTTTGTCGTGTATACTATAAAAGTTGTTTTATTTGCTTTAATTTGATGTATAGGCACATACTTGGGCGCATAAAAATATTGAAATGGAATGTTTATCTTGAAGAATTACATGCCAATTTTTATAGAAAAGACGTCAGTGTTGTAAAAACACTAGCGCCGAGATTAGCGCTAAAAATAGCAAGTAAAGAAAAAATATTTAATTTAATTAAACTACCGATGAGGCTACGGACTTCTAGTTCAGTAATATAACGATTTATATCGGAGAAAATTCATAAAGTTTTGAAAATTGGTAGAAATGTTAAGGATAGCATAAGAATTACTAAACCGAAAAATTCCTAAATAGTGTGCTTCATTCCCTAGGACGCCGAGTACATTCCTATATACAGAATCATTTCTTATAAAATTCTTTATAAAAAACGTCTCTACACTTTTTTTCCTAAAATTAATAGTACCGTGGGAAATAAGGCGCACACACAAGGATTGGTTCCGATCAACGCAATAAATTGTAATCTTTACTATAATCTATTTTAAAGTTCAATGCTTAACGCTAAAGCAGTAGCTACTAAATTCCACCTAAAATTATAACACACACCTATAAAATAACGCGATTTTTAAAGAAGCGAGAATATTGTACTTGTTTCCACGCCACCTCAGAGGTAAAGTACTTGGCATGTGGTGTCCCCTGTAGGCCGAATCCACTAATTATCAAAAGGTTACCTACGTTGATTAATCTTCGTCGTCTTCCATAGATTCGACATTCATGCATGCTTGTCCGTGGTAATGGTAACACATTGTAGAGCAACGTAAGCCTGCTCTTCTGCAACTGCACCTGTTTCCGCACCCTAATTTGCATGAGTAAGAAATTAGTGTTAAAACAGATTCGGGAGCCGGTTCCTTTGTTGTAGTAGTTCGGGTTAACCGCCAACTTTTTTCCATCCCCAATCAGTAGCTTCTAGCGCAACGTTTTTACAGGTTTGAATTTGGTAAAAAACGCGATATGAGTGTTGTCGAGCACCAGCAGAAGTTGTTGGTAGTTTTGATAATATTACAGTATTGTTCGCTTTACCAACAAGTTTGTTAAAAGTCATGAATCTGTATAAATCTAGACTTTTTTCTGCGGAGGTGGAGTTGTATAAAGCTAGAACAAATCGCTTTCCTACGTCTACAATTTCTCCATGACTAGCTTTTTCAGTATAAAAACTTTGCATGATGTTTTGTAATACTTCAGTAATATAACAGTTAAAATTGTAATATATCGGACAAAAGTCATAAAGTTTCAAAAATTGTGTGCTTCATCCCCTAGGACTTCATTTGAGGGTTTCTAGATTCTTCTGGAACGGTATTAGGAGGAAATACTAGGTATTTGACGAATTAAAGGAATTAGGGGAATTACAAGGAATTAAAGGGGAAATAAAGAGTATTTTTCTAGAATAGGTATTAGGTGTACAAAATTTCGCCAGCGGTTGCCCCCTCGACCGGGTGTATGTTAGGTTCAACCCAAATAAATTTAAATTAGATGATATATCAATGTTATCCTAAAATTTGGAACATGATATTTTTAATAAGATTATTATATTGTGAGATATCACCATGTATTACAGATTTAACCCAATTTTAATAGGGATTAAATAATCCCTATTCTTAATCCTCAGTCTACTTTGAAACGGATATCTGTACAACAAATTTTTTTCTAGGATGATTATTAAAATTTTTTTTCAATTTATAATAAATTTATAATAAAGTTAGAATACAGTTAAAAGATATACAATCCATTACTGAACCATAACAGATACGAAAAAAAAACTAGAGGAAGCATTATACTCTTCGCCGATTTACTGAGCTTTTTATATAATTGTTGCACATTCTATAGGATACTCTTCGCATTTTTCTTGCAAATAATGTTAGTTTTTGGATATTCTAAATTTTGTGATACCAACTTTGTTGTGAAAAAAAAATATATGAAAAAAAAACACGATGTGAGGGATCGAACCCGGGACCCTTGCATGCCGCTACACCACCATTTCTTATTACTAAAATTGTTAATGAGTGTAATATATACCATTAGAAAATTTATTGTGGTTGTTAGGAAACACACATTAGTAAAATGTATTAAAAAAAAAATAGTGATAGGAAATAACATTTCGTAAGGTTTCTATTTATTACAAACCATAAAAAAAATGTAAAAAATATTTTTTTAAATTTTAAATTACTAATAACTTTTTTATTTACCAATCTATTTTGTTAAAAAACAATAGGGTTCTTCCTCTAGCTAACACTAAGTTACTCTCCAAATTTCAATACAATAGGATTTTTCTTTCTTGACGGACAGACGGACATTTTGAAAGTTGTTCAGAATTCGTTCACTAACATAACGATATAAAAAATTTTTCTCTACGAGCGATATTTACTGATTTAGAAATGTGCCGATCAAATACAATATACTCTTCGTTTTTGCGAAGAGTATAATAATAGAAACATTATTGTAGAAAATTTAACTTTAATTTTGCACATAGCCACTTTTTGATTATGGCTAACCGTTTTCAAGATATGAGCGAAAAACCAAAAACCGGGAGCTTCTTCATGCCCCCCTGCACCCCCACATCTCCTATGTTCGGGGACTTTTGGTATGTTTACCTCCTAACTTGTCCAAACACAGCACTCAAGTTAAAAATTGTGATCTCGCCATTTCCCTCTAGAAACCATTCATTGACAACACTAATTATAGGTTATTACTTTGAATTTTGACAGACCGTGCGAAAAAGAGATATTTCTATTTCTGCTAATACACAGTGATTAATATTTCTCTAAAAAATGTTATGAACACATGAAATTTTATAATGTTTTCTTATCGACGAAACGGAACTTGCTTCTTATGTTTTTTTGTTATATTCAGGATATACATCTCCAAGTGGAAACGGAAAGTGGTGTCGTACAAGGCCATAAGGGAATGACAGATAATGGAAAGCCATTTTTTTTATATCAAGGAATACCGTTTGCACAACCACCACTTTATAATTTACGTTTTAGGGTAAGTTAGAACCTCTTATAAGAATTATATCTATCATTTGTATCACTTAAGACTAGACCCTATAATCCGAGATCCCGTGCCGTTTCCATAACTGCATACAAAATTCAACATTTTTTCAACAGTTAATAGCACCTTGAGAAAAAAAGTCTAATACTAGTGGAGTAAACGTAGTCAAAAAAGAGGCATTATTTCGGAATAATTTGTAACTGCATAAAAATTCATAAAAACTTTTTAAATGTGTTCTAAATAGGTTAAGTTCAAAGTCTACCGGTTGGTATTGTACGCTAAATCTCTATTTGTTTATTAATAACAAAATACTGCAAAATTAGTTGTTAAATGAAATATCTCGAAAATTAATCGAGGAAAAATCATGAAAATCAGGTACTAGAGGTTCTTGGGTATGCTGACTACGAATTTGATGTCAGATTTGCGAAATTCAAAATGGCGGATACAAAATGGCCGACCGAAACGTATCAAGAGTGCGAAATTCGCCATAGAAATGAGCATTAATGGGTTTTTACGGGTTTTCGTGTATGCTGATGGCGAATCTGATGTCAAATTCATAAAAATGGTGTAGCTAAAAGTAAAATGTTTAATATAAATAAATACAATGTACTATAAAAATACTTTTATTATAATCTACAATGAAAGGAAGTATTTTAACTATAATATATGATACATAAGGTTTTTCAATCAAGAATGTAATAAAAAAAGACTTTATTTATGAACATACAGTGATTGTCCGATAATCGATTTTTAAATACAAACACGTTGAACGAAAAGGGCAGATAAAACTTTTTAGCATTCTGAATCTTCTGATTGTACTTGCTCCAGTTCGTCACTTTCTTCGTGTAAGTTGTCGATGTCTTGGCAAGTAGAACAATTTGTACAACTGTTGCCACTACATGCGGAGCATGCCGTAGTGCAAAAAAGACCAGGTTATCTACACCCACATGCTGATCCGCAACCTTTCTAGCAGCTACAGAATATCATGTTAAGTATGTCGTCTGATGCAGATCGTTGACTCATTGGGATAGGTACTAAATTACCATTGACTTTCTACCAACCCCAGCTCTCTGCATGTAAATGCTTACCCATCCACGTTTGCATCTGTAAATACACTCTTTTACAGTGCTGCTCCAAGCAGCGGTGGCTTGTGATATTGTCTGGAGAGGAGGCTTGATATTTTGAAAGACAATTAGAGAAAGTTCTACAAGTAAAAGATATTACTTTGGAAGATTGGAAGATTGGAAGATATGCTGCTTCTTCCAAAGGGAGACTCAGCCTCCCCTGACGAGCCACCACTGGCTCCAAGGCATCTTCTGTGGGTGGTAATGAGCACAGCTTCACACTGTTTATTTTTCCGGAAGTACCTTTCACGAAGCAGTGATACCGAAATGAGTTTAAGTCAGCTATATTTTTGCTTGCACCATACAAAGCCAAAAGCAAAAGAATTTCTGGACTTTGATGATCCTCAGCGAAACTTTCGGCGGCTCTTATTAAATCTACTTGATTTTCAAAATGCGCGGCAAAGAACAGCCAAGAAAATATAGCGAAAGAGCCACTTTCACGAATCTAGTTAAGAGCTAGATGGTGAACTTGCTAGTAGTAGTCAGGAATATGTTATCGCCCTCTATATACATATTGATGAATTAAAAAAAAATAAATAAAATTTCGGTTCGAATTTGGTAGTTGTTATTATATCTTGTTGTATTTTCCTCGAACTTTTCAATAATTTACGAAAATTTTTTAAAAATATTGATTTAATCAAATACTTTAATTTCACAGTATTGTTTATCAACTTAAACATGCCATAGTAGTCACCATTTATGCATGTGTAATATTTAGTAGAATTATTAGTTGTGATAAACTTAATTTTTTATTTACAACCTTCGTAATTGTCCAAAAATCGTGTTTTTACCGATTTTTCGCCTTTTTTTACTGTTTAATTGTTATTACGTTCAAAAAATTAATAAAACCAAGAAATATTTTTCAAGATTAGTATCTTAGCTAATACCTCTATGCATTCAAATAAAAATAAAAAAAATTCTTTTTAAGTTATTACACTTTTAATAGTGTTAAATTTTCGATTTTTTTTCTTCTAAAACGTATAGTTCGACTTATTCGTAAAAAATTAATATAAAAACGGGCATGTATCATAAAATAAGTCATTGAGGCTTTTAGTTCACATCTTTACCTTCAAATTGATCACTTATAAAGTGCCGATATCACGATATTAAGCTTTGATATTGACGATTGAAATTTGGAAAAGTACTAAGTTTAAAAATAAGTTTTTTAAATTTTTTTGGCTGAATACATATTTTAGATAATCCCTTTAAATGTGCTATCCAAGTATTTTTTTTTTAAATGTTATTCATTTTAAAATGATTTTTACTAAATAATCGTTAATTCATGCAATGGTCTGCTTTCAAGCTACATATGTGATAATTAAAGTACTTAAAAAATTATTTAAAAACATGTAATACTACGAGGAAATGATATTTTTTCATCTCCAATTGGTTTCATATCATTTGCTTTTTGCAATCAAAAGTTCTAGCCACTTACATACAGCACGCGCGCTACGCAAGCCTATTCCAGCGTCAGCGGGCGGTCAGCGCAGCGTCACTTGGGACCTCAGTTAACAAATTTGTACTCATTCCAATTTAATGCGCAAAATACATGTCACATATGTTTCTTTCGTAAAATTTCCCGTTCTTTCGAATGGCTCTGTCAGTTTTTTCGTACAAATAAAATTTAAAAAGTTATTCGCAAAAAACCGTATTTTTGCACTTAAATTGTCAAATTAAAATAGGACGCGTACACTTTTTTGCGGTAGACTTTTCACTACGTTATTCTAGCATACTTGAAAAATATTGTTCACCAAAGTCTACCTGGTTACAAATTTTTCCGAAGTGAAAATCTTCGTTTACTCCACTGTACGTCTAGTGGAGTGCCGTAAGGCGTGAAAACTAAAAAACCTTGGAACCCATTTCCTATGAATCAACTTTGATGAAACTTTTTGCATTGTGTTGCTAAAACCTAATACTAAAATGTTTATGGATTAGAAATTGACGTTTTTACCCTGGAGGTAGATGCCACCCCTTCTCGAGGGTGGAAATGATTATGTTCAAAGTAACCGCAGAAATCGATAGAGGAATGAATTCTAAAGCAATAAATGTTGTATGCAATTTTCTCGATGAGTCGATACTTTTTGAGTTATTCTTGATTGAAAATGTTGATTTTTCATCTAAAAGATGCATGTTTTAGAACAATTTTCTCTAATAACTCGAATACTTTACGTTTTACCAAAAAAATTATCATAAGCAAAAATAAAGCCTACAAAATAACAAATCGATTGTTTGTTTTTTTATTCCTGTAGACTCAATACGAACCGAGTTATTGCTCGATGAAGGTGACTTTTTGTTCGCCGAAAACTGAATTCGAACGTTAAATAACGGAAAAACGGAAAATTTTTGGAGAAAAGCATATAAGACATTTTTAAAAGTACTTGAAAAGACCTTTAAACTGAACTTTGGTAAAAGTCGTTAGCATGAAAACTAACGGAGTTATGATGAAAATAAAATCGTTGTCAGTTTTTTTTTTTGGAGAAAAAATCAGCAATGAAACCAACGCAATGGCTTCGCCGCAAGAATTGAAATTGAACGTAATCCATTTACAATTTACTTTATTTAAGTACTAACAATATGTTCTAGAATTTTGACCAGTTTAGGATGCCTATATTTGAAAAAAAGTTTAATTCAAATTTGAAATGATTTTTGAAATTTCTTTAAAAATTTTTATTTTTTCACAATAATTCAAATACCAAAGAAGATACGTAAAAAATGCTACAGTACAAATTTTAGAAGCCGGTAGGTAGTGCATAATATTACTGTATGGAGCTGCTAAAGAGATACAGTTAAAAAAATTGAGCCGTGTCGAAGACTTATCAGCGTTTCTCAAGTAGATGCGCTTTGATTGGTTTATCAATGATAACTTCCTTATTTTTTAAGCTATTCAATCGCTCCAAACATTATTTTACAGGGAACTTTAAAGGCTACAAAGCATGTAAAGTTAAACTTCCTTGAACCTTTCGTTTTTGTGATTTTTGAGTTTAAAGGGCACGGGGAAGGTGGTCATCGCACTCAAATGTAAACTTATAACGGTGATATCTTCATTAATTTTTATCCTAGAGGAATAAAAAACTTTTCAGTAATAAAAACCTAAATATTTGTACTTTAGCATTTTTACGTATCTTCTTTAGCTTTTTAATTATTGTGAAAAAATGAAAATTTTCAAAAATCATTTCAAATTTGAATCAAACTTTTTTTCAAATAAAGGCATTCTAAACCGTTCAAAATTCTAGAAGATATTAACATATTGTTAGTACTTAAATAAAGTAAATTGTAAATGGATTACGTTCAATTTCAATTCTTGCGGCGAAGCCATTAGTTTCATTGCTGATTTTTTTCTCCTAAGAAAGAGGCAACCATTTATTTTCATCATAACTCCGTTAGTTTTCATTCATTTTCGCTTTTACCAAAGTTCATTTTAAAGGTCTTTTCAAGTATTTTTAAAAATATCTCATATATTTTCCGTTTTTCCGTTATTTAACGTTGAAAGAATCGAATTCAGTTTTCGGTGAACAAAAAGTCACCTTCATGGAGCAATAACTCGGTTCGTATTGTATCTATACAAATAAAATAAAAAACAATCGATTTTTTTATTTTATAGGCTTCATTTTTGCTTATAATAATTTTTTTGGTAAAACGTAAAGTTATTAGTGAAAAATCGTTCTAAAACATGCATTTTTTAGATGAAAAATCAACATTTTCAATCAAAAATAAAAGTATTGACTCATCGAAAAAATTGCATAGAATATTTATTGCTTAGAATTCATTCCTCTATCGATTTCTGCAGTTACTTGGAACATAATAATTTCCACCCCCAGAAGGTAAAAACGTCAATTTCTAATCCATAAGCATTTTAGTATTAGGTCTTATCAACACAATGCAAAAAGTTTCATTAAAGTTGATTCATAGGAACCGTGTTCCTAGGTATAAATCTAACGGTACTCCACTAGTCTGACATTTTTATCGTTGCCAAAGGGTTAAGATTAGTTATTGAAGATGTAAAGAAAACAAAGTCATATTAGTCATCACGTCTCGTCAGTTTTTTGTTTTCCTAGTAGATACTAATGTACTAGTCATGAAATAAATGGAAACTGACATTTTCCGCTGCTGGTGGAGGAAAAATGGGAAACTCTTGGTGGGTGAAATTAATAGTCGCGGCATGCCAGTTTTATATTTCATTGGATGACATTGGTTGGTTTAGACATGTAAAAAATAAGAAACTGGCGATTTAAGCGTTGCCCTAGCAAGTTATTTAATCTACATGCTGTAATTTTTTGAGGCGCTCTTCTATCATCGCCGCACGTCAGTTTCTTAAGGTAAACAGGTCTACAAAAAAAATGTTCTGCTCCAATGACTAAACCTATCATGCCTTAAGTATTTTTGTGTGCTGAAACAGAATTTTCAGTTTAGACGGTTTGTGGCTGACCACAGAAGGGGTACAAACTTGATAAAACCTTTACGAACGGTTAAAACCCTTCTAAAGGTTTTCCGCATGCTTGAATTTTACACTAGTTAGATCAGGTTAGGCTAGTCTTAAAAAACACTACACCTTCGAGCAATAAACGATTAATATTTAGCCCTTTATTGCCCTTTGGAGAGCGGAGTACCCTTTTTTAGAGTGAAAACTTTTTCTTTTTCTGTCTCAGTATAGATCTGCGTGTTAAATACGTATAAAGAGTAAATAAATGGATTTCAGGGGCTCACCTCCTCGCTAGATATGAACCACAATAACACGGGGCTGAAGTCCGAACCGGAAGTTGTATAATTAAGTCCATTTTTAAGGGTGAAAACTTGTTCAGCGCATATACAGGGTGTCCCAGAATTGAGTTCCCGGACGGGAACCTGTGATTCCTGAGTTCATATTGGGCCTATTTAACCCAACTTACCTTAGTCCAAAAATGCATTCCTGAGGAAGTACATTCTCTTAAAGTGAGACAGAAAAAAAACGTTTTTTCCAATAACTTCCGTTGTATGGAAGATAAAATTTTCAAATTTGGATGGGAGCTGTATCTCTATAAGTACTCTATGTAAACTTGATAACAACCAAATATCTTTTGTTTCTCAATTTTTTTTCATAATAATTAATATTTGACTGGTTGTAACTTTTTAATCACACTGTAAAATTACGGAAATTTTGTAATATCAATCAAAATACAAGAAATTATCGTTTTCTCTTCTATTTGTATTTAACATTTATTTACAGTTCTAGAACAGAATTTTGTAATAGCAGAAAAGTACTGTTTATTTTAAAAACTACATTCATAACAAATGCTCCACGTGACGTCCACCTGTTTCAGTACACAAATCAATACCTTTAAAATTTTTTGTAATATCAACCAAAAATCAAGAATTATCGTTTTTTCTTTGTAGGTCATAAGTGCTCGTGAAACAGAAAACCTGTCGCAGTCTCATGACAAAACTTAATTAATTCGTAACGTCAAAAAATAGCAAGTATAAGATTAATTTCGGTAATCTACCAGCAACGATGAAGCAACATTCACAAGACACGGAATATTTGCGATTTTTGTATTTGGTTATTTAAAAACCACTGTATACTCTGTTCCAACTGACACTAGGGGGTAACTTTGGCAACGTGTACAGAACGCGTGCGATGAATTTAGAGAAATTTTGCATATTTTCCAACGAATTCGCTCGTCATTGATGAAGAGAATTGATTTGTGTACCTACTGAAACAGGTGCATGTCATGTGGAGCATTTTTAACCTCCCCACAATAAAATTGTGGGAGGTTACTACAATTAGTCCAAAATCGAAAATTGAGATAACATCAAATCTTTACGTTTTGAGGTCCCAGGAACCCAAAAAAATTGTTTTTGAAAAATGTCTGTGTGTGTTCATGTTCTACATTGCTTATGGCACCATGTGCGTGCGTAGAGCTGCACTCTGGCACCTGTTCACTTTTGTGGCACCATACCTGCGTTGCCACAAAGTAAATAAGGTTTTTTGAACTCGCCGTCCCATTTCAAGTCGATCTATACCTACTTTGTATTTTTCTTGTGTAAGCTGCCTCAAAGCAGGTTTCAGTATGTGGTACACACAATACTATCAATACGGCACCATAAGCTTCACCAATAGATGGCGCTGGCGTCGTAAATATTACAGAATTGTCACAACGCGGTTTTCTAATACCATGGATACACACATGAAAATAAGCATGCGCTGCATGCGTGCTCTATACCACAAGACGGCTTCTGTTATGTCCAGGTACACACACATGAAATGAAGCATGCGTGTATTATACCATAAGTCTGTTATTGTTACGTGAGGGGGTTCGCACATATTTCTAGTCTATAAGTGGTTACCGTGATATGTGTATGTTTTTACAGTGCGTTATAGGTAAGTATCGTTTTTAAATTAGTTATTTTACGAATTTTGTAGTTTAAAGCTACATTATCATCACTAATAATTTTATTTCATGAAGTAGTTTGAAATAGTAGACCAATACCATACTTACTTATATGTATATGAATACCCTGACTGACTGACTGACTGACTGACTGACTGACTGATCTAGAAACGCATAGCTCAAACCGCTGACTCTAGAAACTTCAAATTTTGCATAGAGGTTCCTCGAATGACGTAGGCAACCATTAAGAAGGGATTTTTCGAAATTCGACCCCCGAGAGAGTGAAAAGGGGGGTTGAAATTTTTCCGGAAACGGTTAGATCTAGATTTAGATGCGTGAAATTTGGCGGAAATATTTTTTGTTGAAACCTATTAGATACGTGTAAGACGAAATTTTGATTTTACTTTTTGAAAGGGTGAAAACGGGGGTGGTAGATGGTTTAAAGTGCACCCGTATTTTTGAAATTGCGTAAGTTAGAAACGTGATTATTCGAGGAATGGACTCTTCCGGGGAAATAAGGAGACACGTATTCGACGATTTTCAAAAAGAGACCTCTGAAAAGATAAACGGGAAGGGGAGGGGGAGGTCTTTAAGCTTTTCGGAAAGGCTTAGACCTAGAAGCGGGAAATTTGCCAGAAATAGTTTTTGTTGGAACCTATTACACGCGAATAAGACGAAATTTCGAGTTTCACTTTTTGAATGGGTGAAAACGGGAGTGGTAGATGGTCTAAAGGGTGCCCGTATCTCTGAAATCGCGTAAGTCAGAAACGTGATATTCCAGCGACGGGCTCTTCCGAGGAAATAAGGAGACACGTATTCGACGGTTTTCAAAATGAGACACCCCCCGAATGGATGAACAGGGAGAGGGATGTTTTGAATTAAGAAATTTGACACATACCCGCCCATGTGCTCTATTATCGATTAAAATAATTATTTTTTCGTTTAACTCGCTCTGCACAAAAATATAAAAATTGCGATGTGCAGTGGGTTTCCTTAAGTTCTAAGGATATGCATGGGTTTCCTCGAGTACTATGGATGCGCAGTGGATTTCCTCGAGTACTATGGGTGCGCAGTGGGTTTCCCCGAGCACAATGGATGCGCAGTGGGTTTCCTCGGGTACTATGGATGCGCAGTGGATTTCTCCGAGTACTATGGATGCGCAGTGGGTTTTCTCGAGTACTATGGGTGCGCAGTGGGTTTCTCTGAGTTCTATGGATGCGCCGTGGGTTTCCTCGAGTACAATGGATGTGCAGTAGGTTTCCTCAAGTGCAATGAATGCTCAGTGGGTTTCCTTAAGTGCAATGGATGTGCATTTCAATGTACTTAATTCCACGCGGACGAGGTTCTACGCGGACAAGGTCGCGGGCATCAGCTAGTATCAAATATCGTCTTTAAGCTTTTCGGAAACGGTTAGACCTAGAAGCAGGAAATTTGCCAGAAATAGTTTTTATTGGAACCTATAGACGCGAGTAAGACGAAATTTCGAGTTTCACTTTTTGAATGGGTGAAAACGGGAGTGGTAGATGGTCTAAAGGGTACTCGTATTTCTGAAATCGCGTACATCGGAAACTTGATATTCCAGCGACGGGCTCTTCCGAGGAAATAAGGAGACACGTATTCAACGGTTTTCAAAATGAGACCCCCTCCCGAATGAGTGAACAGGGAGAGGGATGTTTTTAGTTAAGAAATTTGACACATACCCGCCCATGTGCTCTATTATCGATTAAAATAATTATTTTTTCGTTTAACTCGCTCTACACAAAAATAGAAAAATTGCGATGCGCAGTGGGTTTCTTCAAGTTCTAAGGATGTGCATGGGTTTCCTCGAGTACTATGGATGCGCAGTGGATTTCCTCGAGTGCTATGGGTGCGCAGTGGGTTTCCCCGAGCACAATGGATGCGCAGTGGGTTTCCTCGGGTACTATGGATGCGCAGTGGATTTCCCTGAGTACTATGGATACGCAGTAGTTTATCTCGAGTACTATGGATGTGCAGTTGGTTTCTATGAGTTCTGTGGATGCGCAGTGGATTTCCTCGAGTACAATGGATGTGCAGTAGGTTCCCTCAAGTGCAATGAATGTGCAGTGGGTTTGCTTAAATGCAATGAATGTGCAGTTCAATGTACTTAATTCCACGCGGACAAGGTCGCGAGCATCAGCTAGTATCAAATATAATGCCAAGACAAGCACACTTTTATTCTATTCGTTTTAACCATAAAATATAAAATTAGACTTAATTATTTCATTTTCAGACACCAAGTTAAATAAATAAAAGAAACATATTGAATTTATATTACGAAATCTCTAAATATGTATACTTGTTAAGCGACTTACTTCTTACACCTATTAACCAACCGCCATGCCATGACGTAATCATTCAGAAGGTCATATCACAACATGTCTTTTACAACATCGTTTCGATTTTGTCATTTTTACTTGTATGCTAAAATGAGCTTTTACAGTTTTAAATATAATTTAGTGTACTAATAAATAAAGTGATTTTTTACACTTGAATTTTCAATAAAAATAAAACCGTCCGTTTAGTTTTGGAGTAATCGATTCTGAAAGTTTGCAAAGATGCTATCTTACTTGGCATAGTAGAGCTCGGATGAACGCTAGACTTAACTCAATTTTCGCTCTTAATAGCACAATTTTTTAGAAATGTGCTTCAGCTACCAGCATAACATTAAATAGTTTCTTATAGACACAGCTGTTGAAATTGATTTTCAACGCTGCATATTTCGAAGATGGCGGGAATATTTAAATTTTTAAAAAGTATAAAAATACAACCGAAAAGAATGAGAAATTTTTGCAAAAGTCATTCCAAATTGAAAGCAAACCACAATTTTTTCACTTGTTGTGTCTTTCAAAGAAAGAAATGTTAAGGATTCTAAACATTTTAGATTTTAATCAAGATCCTTTACGTTAATCATGCGATTTCCTTCACAAACATGATCTTGGCATTTGGTTGAAAGGTTAGAATTTGGTTTATTATTTCTAATACCCTTTTAAGTCTTAATTGCGTTTTTATGGTACTTTTTTAATAAACCTGCCTTTACATTTTAGTTCTGATATTTTTAAATGTGTTGTATTATTATTTAAGATTATTAACTATTTCTAACTTAATCTAAACTGAAAATACATTTTGCAAAAATTAATAAGCAGTTGCAAACAGATTAGTATATAAGAGTAGTATTTAATACAACGTTTCCAAATCTTTCAATCTATCTTTGTCGCGTTTTAATTTGTTAAATCCATCTCGCTCTTATCAGTATACAAGCACATTAAGGACTAAAGGATGCAAACTGTGCTTTTTTAATGAGGCTGTGTACCAGAAAGGGAAGTTTTAGGTAAATACCTTTACGTACCGATTTCTTTTGAATATTATCGGATCAAAATTTTTTTCTTATTCGTTTGGCTAAAAAATCTGCTTTGAAATTTCCTAAACTATAGTTTTAAGCACATCTAGACAATTTACATCTTTTTTGCAAGTATTTTCTGAATTATTGCTGAATTATTAAAATAATTGCATGTAAAGCAGTGAATAATACTCACATCTTACATGCCTACATCTAGGTCCATAAACGAAAATGCCTATTTATTGCATTAATAGAATATATTGACTGGAATGATGTTTGATAGAGATTTTTGTTCTTTTTAGTTGTCAAGATTTTAATTATTCCACGTTCAAAGTCATCACTAAAGGAATTACTATTTTGTTTCAAAATGTATTCTTGACGGATCAGTTTTAAACTTATCTGACCTACCAACGACTCAACTCTTGAAATCAAATTCTTCGAATTTTGTAATTAGACTATTGTTCTCATTCCATAGTTCTTTGAATTATTAGTATGCATATTAACCATATCAATAATTAAATAGACAACATATTTAAAACTATTTTAAATCTATTATTTATTACCTGTCATAATATATCCTGTCTTGAGCTTCAATCATAATTAAATCACCTTAAATTTGAACGTAGGTACTCTTTATAATACCGTTCTTAGCATATTCTCTTTAAGATACATATACTATGCATGTATAATTCCGATATACCCATACCTACTTATGACATTACCTTACCATAAGTATGTATTTTGATTACACAAATAGTCCTTACTACATCATATTGTTCTTAGTATGTTTTCTTCAATACACACATACACATTTACAGAATATATGTATAGTTTTGATTCACCTACTTATGGCACTATCTTACCATAAGTATGTATTTCGAATACACAATTATACCCAAATATGTTCATACATATTTATGGCACCTTTTCATACCCTCGGTATGTCCTTGATATCATTATGACACCAGGTGCCTTATGCAGGTATTTTACTTTATTGAATTTTAGCGAGGGTATCGACAAACGGGAAAGAGCTACAAATACGTGGCGCTCCCGGTATTTTAACTACATGTGCAGTTTCCATGGTGCCACTTGTGCGGACTATTCCCAGGTGCCATATGCATTGGTGAACAGGTATAGGTGTGTGTGTGTGTGTGTGTATGTATGTTAGCACGATAGCGGCGAAGCTACTAAACGGATTTGGATGAAACTTTGCATGAGGGTTTCTTTAGTGCTCCAGAAGATCTGAAAAGGTTTTGGTTGAGATCGGATTACGTTTAGTGCCGTTTAGGCACAACAAGTTGTTTATTTTATGATTACTTACAATTTGTAATTGAACCATTGAAAAGCAGTAAAAATTCCGATTTCAACGATATATCACACTTGCACTTTTTCGATTTGGTTTCCGTGAAAAAAATTAAAAAACAAAAATTTCACTTGTTTTGTCCTCAAAGCAGTGCAATGTACAGGGTGATATACTAATAATGACAGACGTGTTCAGTGATTTCGGCTGATAACTCGGGAACGGTTGAAGATATCGAACTGAAATTTGAAACATAGGTATAAATATTGTAGACGGACGGATTACGAATTAATAATACACCTACGTCACATGACGTCACAAATAAGAAAAATTCTTAGAAACTGGTGCAGATATCGACTTAACTGGAAACATCCAATTAAAGTTTGAAACGTAGGTGGAAATATTGTAGATGGATGGAATACGAGTGAATTAAAAATACACCTACGTTCTGATGACGTCGTAAAAGCATAAAATTCTTATAACAGGCGAACTGATGATGATATCAAAAAAATATTTCTACAAGACGAGTCACGAATTTTTTTTTTTTTAATTTCCAAGAATTGTAAAATTTTCGGAGAAATGTCACTTTTCAGAAAAATGTCAGATTTTTAAGAAAATGTCAAATTTTCAGGAAAACGTCAAATTTTCGGAGAAATGTCACTTTTCAGAAAAATGTCAAATTTTCGAAAAAATGTTAAATTTTCAGGGAAATGTCACATTTCAGAAATATGTCAAATTTTCAGAAAAATGTCACTTCAGAAAAATGTCAAATTTTCGAAAAAACGTCAAATTTTCGAAGAAATGTCACCTTTCAGAAAAATGCCAAATGTTTGAAAATTGTCAAATTTTCGGAGTAATGTCCGTCAGAAAAATGTCAAATTTTTGAAAAAATGTCAAATTTTCAGAGAAATGTCACTTTTCAGAAAAATGTCAAAAATTCAGGAAAATGTCAAATTTTCGAAAAAACGTCAAATTTTCGAAGAAATGTCACCTTTCAGAAAAATATCACCTTTCAGAAAAATGTCAAATTTTCGAAAAAATGTTAAATTTTCAGGGAAGTGTCACTTTTCAGAAATATGTCAAATTTTCAGAAAAATGTCACTTTTCAGAAAAATGTCAAATTTTCGAAAAAATGTCAAATTTTCCGAGAAATGTCACTTTTCAGAAAAATGTCAAAAATTCAGGAAAATGTCAAATTTTCGGAAAAATGTCACTTTTCAGAAAAATGTCAAATTTTCGAAAACACGTCAAATTTCCGAAGAAATGTCACCTTTCAGAAAAATGTCAAATGTTTGAAAATTGTCAAATTTTCGGAGTAATGTCACTTCAGAAAAATGTCAAATTTTCGAAAAAATGTCACTTCAGAAAAATGTCAAATTTTCGGGAAAATATCACTTTTCAGAAAAATGTCAAATTTTCAGAAAAATGTCAAATTTTATTAAATGGACTCAAAGGAAAATTCCCAAAAATACTACGGGTCTATTTGTGGTATAAGTTCTCTGCTAATGTGTTAAAGCGTGTAGACTGTATGCTGAGTATTTTTGACGTGTCAAGTGCATCGAGAGATTACAAGTTTTTTCGACGTTTATAAAGCCCACGGATGGTGCGAGAGGCCATCCTGAACCGCTTACAAGCCCTACAAGTGTAAGCAACCCCACCCCACCCCACGCTTTCGGTGAGTTTTTTCCAATAAAACTTTAAAAGTGACAGTGACATTATATTTTAAAAACTATTTCCACTACTTCCGGCATCCCGCCGAAAATTCTTCCGGCAACATAACCTAAAAATAGTACTACATAACCTAAAAACAATTTAAGACATTGATACCAACCTAAACATTTTTCAAAAACCAAATTCCCCAGAGAAACATTGGAACCAAAAATTTGACAGCTATCACTTCCCCGGCCGATTTAGTAAAAAATTGATCGAGGCCAAAAGATAAAACAAAATATACCAACTCAAACTTAAACGAGCCACCATGAACACTACCCTGGCTACATCTGGCAGGGAAGCTGTCCACCAAGAGTTATATGGTTTTTTCCAAAGATGGCCATCCCTGCCATCCATCCCATTACGAACGAACAGGTTTTTTCGTTTAGTTGTTTCCGAGGTTGTTTCCCGTATCAATAATCAAAATTATTAAGTGCTCTTGCCTACGAACGTATTTTTATATTAATTTTAGGTCCATGTGGACACATTATAATTTTAACCTAGTCTTTAAGCCTGCCTACAGAAGACAGGAGCTACTTATCTATTTTTCTCCAAGCCAAACCGTCCAGCCTCACACTCGCCACGGCGGTGTTCACCGTGGTTGTCTGGCTGGCCCCGGGCTAGGATCCGATGAAACATATATTTGTATTAAAAACATTAAATAAAATATTAATGTTGTGCAGACTATAAATTTAACACTCAAGTTCTTAGGTCCAAATCCCACCGAACGCAAGACTTTTTTTCTGATTTAATACGAAAAAAATATTTCAACTTAATAAATATAATTAAATGAGATCGTTCATATTGTTTAGTGCTCTTTTCGGCTTCAAAGATTCACCGGGTGGGGAGGTTCCAGTAGCTGCCGATTTTTTATGAATGTAATTTTTGTTTAAGTAAACTGCTTTTCCATTATTACAAAATTTTATACTAGAATTGTAAATAAATGTTAAATACAGATAGAGGAAAAAACAATAATTTCTTGTACTTTGATTGATATTACAAAAATTTTTAAGAGTACCTTTTTTGCAGCCCTTTTAATGCTGTGTAAAAATGTTCAAGTAATACGTAATTTTACAGGGTGATTAAAAAATTACAGCCAGTCAAATATTAATTATTATGAGAAAAAATTGAGAAACAAAAGATATATGGTTGTTTACATACAAGTTTACATAGAGTACTTATAGAGCTACAGCTCTCATCAAAATTTGAAAATTTTATCTTCCATACAACGGAAGTTATTGGAAAAAACTTTTTTTTTCTGTCTCACTTTAAGAGGATGTACTTCCTCAGGGATGCATTTTTGAACTCAGGTAAGTTGGGTTAAATAGGCCCAATATGAACTCAGGAATCACAGGTTCCCGTCCGGGAACTCAATTCTGGGACACCCTGTATAGACCTGCGTAATAATTACGTATTCAGGGTAAATGGACGAGTTTCAGGCCTCCACGCTAGATATGGACCACAATAACAGCTTAGTGCGAATCAGGAGTTACATGATTAAGTCCATTTTTAAGTCTCAGTATAGATCTGCGCATTAAGTTGGTATAAAGGGTAAATAAATGGATTTCAGGCCCCCTCACCAGATATGGACCACAATAACACAGGACTGAAGTCTGAACCGGAAGTAGCTAAGTCCATTTTGAAGAATGAAAAGTATTTCAGCGTATATATAGACCTGCGTAATAATTACGTATTCATGGTAAATGAACGAGTTTCAGGCTTTCTCGCTAGATATGGACCACAATAACACAGCGCTGAAGTGCTAACCGAAAGTTGCATGATTAAGTCCATTTTGAAGGGTGAAAACTTATGCAGTCTGTATATAGACCTGGGTAATAACTTCCGGTTCGCACTTCAGCTCTATCTTATTGTGGTCTATATCTAGCGGGGAGGCCTGAAATCCATTTATTTACCCTTTATGCGTACTTAACATGCAGGTCTATACTGAGACTGAAAAAGAAAAAGTTTTCACTCTAAAAAATGGACTTAATCACGCAACTTCCGGTTCGTATTGTGGTCCATATCTAGGGAGGAAGCTAATTAGCTTGTTGGATTTCTAATTTTGGAAATTCGTGTCAACATAATTCGTTCCGAATTTGTTGTACCACGGATAGACAACTTCAAAGCTCCATAACTTAAAAACTAATAATTTTTCGACCTTGCTCCCATGGAGACTTTTATTCAGGATAAGTTCATAAATAACATATTTCAATTTCAACCAAATCTACCGGGCATTATTTTACATAAGACACGTGCTGGGTCCTTTGGCTAGAAACCGTATTTTGACGATAAAAACCGGGATTTGCTCGAAATCTACGCGGTGGAAAGTTTTTTAAATTAAAAATTCGGTTTCAACCCACGGAAATACTTCAGGCATGATAAGTTTAGTCCTTGGAGCAGACCATTTTTTTTTGTAGACCTGTGATTATCAGCTTGATTAATCATCTGGTTTCTGATATCTGACCATTATAAATTAAAAAAAAATAATAATTTAAGGCCCTATAACTTCTTTGGACTAAAGTATGTTTGGTCCAATCGGCCCTATTTGATCTCAGGAAGCTACGGTTAAGCCGGGTCCCTTTACTTTCCGGACACCTGTATTTGTTCTTTTCAACCTTGAAGAGCTCTTTTGAGGTACGTTTTTCGATAGAGATAAATTAATTTAATAAAACTTCATTTGATTTCAGACGTCAAATATGTGGTTAAGTGACTGACATTTCTCTCAAAGACATCCTGTATCTTACGTAGTTATCAGCTAATAAAAACATAAAAAAATCATTACAATATTATCCTTACGTTTTATGCACTTAACAAGGTCTACTCATCATTTTTAATTACGCTAAAATTACACATAATTATTATGTGACATATTACTAATAAAGTTTTATAGTAATTTATTATTATTCACAGAGTCCGCAGCCAATGTCTAAATGGTCAGGGGTTTTGGATGCTACAAAAGAAGGACCTAGTTGTGTCCAAATTCTTTTCGAGGCAGGTGTTTCCGTAGCAGGATCTGAAGACTGTCTTTATTTAAATGTATTTTCTCCTGTCGTAAGTTAATTCTGCATTTTACAATCGATAGAACTACAGGCACAGGTAATAAAACCCTTGCATTTTTAAAACGGCCTTGTATGGAAGTGGATGTAGTACTAGAGACAATAGTACCCAATCACTATCGATTAGAGTGGAATGAATTTCTCATTACAACAAAAAAGCTAAACCCTCTGCCGCAAAACAAACCCGGGACCCCTTGTCTAGATGCAAGTACATTTGTCGACAAACCCAGCAGCAATAATATTTAGAAGAGTAAATCATATTATTTAAAATAAAACTTTTATCTCTCATTTTCGTAGCTCCGATTTCATGTACAATACTGTACTTTTTGTGCCTTTTACTTACAGCAAAACAGTTAGGGATACTGAAAGTTATCATATATCTCACAGATTTACAAAACAATTTTATTTTCCACCAGATAGATGAAAACCAAAAATACGCTGCCTAAAGAATCACGAAATCCACATCCAAATTTCATATCCAAGTATATTTCTATCCAAATCTTCTACTACAAACCCCTCCCCATTATTAAACCCAACTAGCAATTTGGTATTCTATAAAAGCTGCAGAAATGTTTCGACACAAATTTTATAAAACAATATTACTCTCAGAAATACTTTAAAAACGTTATTACTACAGCTATAAATGTAAAATTGGCACTATCTTATAAAATAATTCAGTAACTGTTGATATTTTGTAAAGACTATTGCAACCATTACAAAATAATTGTATAAACATTTCCGCAGGCTCTAAGAAAATTCGGTACTACCGTTATAAAACAGTTTTATTAAAGCTTTATTTAATTGCGTTATAAAGCACATACTTCACTGTTATTATTGCTATAAAACACCAATAAAATAAAACGTCTTTTTACATGTATTCAAAAAGTCCCATACAAATATATATATACTGATCCAGCGTCGGATTGTGAGCGCAAGGGCCCACCGGGAAGAATATATAGAGGGACCCCAGACCAGGAATATGAAAAAAAAAATTTCGTCAGAGTTTTAAAATCGATGAGCAAGTGGGAGAATTCTTAAAAAAAAATGTTTTAACCAAAATTGATAAACAGAGAGAAGGAAATGGAAAAAAAAAATGTTTCTCGGGAATGAAAATTGATTGCGCGCACTTCTTCACGCATTGTCACCCCTAGGCTGTAGCCTAGTTAGCCTTGTGGAGAACTCCTGCTACGAGTGTTGCTCTTTGTCTTTGCGAAAAATCAACTAAACATTAAACCAAGCGAGACATGCATGTTAAACGCAATTTAGGAACAGGTATACATCACCAAGCAAATACAAGTGAACTGAAGTCCCGTCAAGCGACGCACAGTGGGGCAAATAGCTCATTTTTTGGACAAACGATAATTCCCAAGCCTGGAATTAATGAAACTTAATTTTTTTTTTAACTATTCGTTATAAAATTGCCTTTAATTCTATCGAGCCCGAATTTTGAAATTTCAAAATTAAAGATGGCTAATCCAATATCGCGGTCATAAATTTTGAAAGTATATTAAAATTTTATCAAAATATTGTTTAAAATTATAAAAAATTGTTACTTGGGGGGTTTTTTTGGTTTCTAATCTCATGTCTGATCCCCGAATTTTGCGATTCAAAGAACCAAGATAGCGGATTCAATATGGCGGCCATAATATTTTTTTAAATGAAATGTACATGCACAAACTGTTAAAAATTGTTACTTAGGACTTGTAAGGGTTTCTGATCGGGAATCTGAAATCTAAATTACGTAATATCGTAATCCAAAATGGCGAATCCAATATGGCGGCCATAATATTTTTTTAATTGACACGTAAATGCGCAAATTGTTAAAAATTGTTACTCAGGGGTTTTAGAGATTGCTGATCATGAATCTGAAGTCCAAATTACGTAATATCGAAATCCAAGATGGCGGATCCAATATGGTGTCCGTAAGTTAAAAAAAATGACAAATCAAGAAGAAAACTGTTAAAATTTGTTTTTCGGAGGTTTCGCAATTTGCTAATCTCGTTTCGGATTTTAAAATTTCGATATTTTGCAAACCAGAAAATTAAATTCAATATGGCTGCCATAAGTTTTTTAAAAATTATGATGTACATGCGAAAATAGTTAAAAATTATTACTTGCAGGTTTTTGCGATTGCTGACTACGCATTCGTAATTTCGAATTCTAAGATGGCAGATTCGAATATGCCATCTTATAAAAAAAATGAGATAACCAGTCAAAAATGTTGACGTCTTTAAACTTATTGTAACCTCATGAGTCAAATCATAAAGGAGCAGGTAGGCTATAAACCTATTATTACCTAATGTAGAAAATAAAACTTGAGTAGAAAGGAGCTCTAAGCCTAACATAATATATACCAAATCCTTTAAAATAACCTAATTCGTCAAGTCACAAACGAGCAGTGATATTAATACTATAAGCTGTAAACAAAATCTAGTTGGCCAAATCTTTAACGGGCATATAGGCGTATTTCACATTTTATATCACTGAATGATTCAATTCTTGATTTATCATTCTATTTTAACTTACTGATACCATATTGGATCCGCCATCTTGGATTTCGATATTACGTAATTTAGACTTCAGATTCATGATCAGCAGCCCCTAAAACTCCTAAATAACAATTTTTAATAATTTGCGTATGTACATTTCATTTATAAAAATATTATGGCCGCCATATTGAATCCGCCATCTTGGATTACGATATTACATAATTTAGACTTCATATTCATGGTCAGAAGCCCTTAAAAGCCCTAAGTAACAATTTTTATCAATTTGCGCATGTACATCTCATTTAAAAATATATTATGGCCGCCATATTGCATCCGACATCTTGGATTTCGATATTACGTAATTTGGATTTCAGATTCATGATCAGCAATTTCTAAAACCCTTGAGTAACAATTTTTAACAATTTGCGCATTTACATGTCAATTAAAAAAAATTATGGCCGCCATATTGGATTCACCATTTTGGATTACGATATTACGTAATTTAGATTTCAGATTATCGATCAGAAACCCTTAAAAGTCCTAAGTAACAATTTTTAACAGTTTGTGCATGTACATTTCATTTAAAAAAATATTATGGCCGCCATATTGGATCCGTTATCTTGGTTTTTTGAATCGCAAAATTCGAGGATCAGAAATGAGATTAGAAACCAAAAAACCCCCCAAGTAACACTTTTTTATAATTTTAAACAATCTTTTAATGAAAATTTAATTTACTTTCAAAATTTATGTCCGCGATATTGGATTAGCCATCTTTAATTTTGAAATTTCAAAATTCGGGCTCCACTGTGCGACGGCGATAATAGAACTTATTGCTGCGTTGCGCGTGTCTTCAAAAATACGTTTTATATGGGAAAATGGGAACAAGTTTTATATATTTTCTACTTTCAACTTTAATATTATTCTTACTAAGAATAATAACAATATTACTGTCTCTCGACCAAGAGGCCTCCAGGGGCCCCAAAACTGGCAAGTCGAGGGCCCACCGGGAAATTTACCGGTTTCCCGGTGGTACAATCCGACCCTGTACTGACTACTCTATATATACCAAGCTTTCAGTGATTTTACTGAATTACTTACTTAAATACACAGCCACACAAAAAGAAACAAAAGTTCTGTGCAGCGGACCAAATTATATGGATATGGTGTATTTTTCGACGCTGAATCCGAATCCGTGGTCCAAAAAAAAAATCTATCATGTCAGTTTTGTTTTTCAGTCAAAAATATCCCTTAAAATGGTGTAAAATCATAGAAACAATGTAATAACTCTTAATGAAGTGTGAAAAATTGTAGATGTTTTGTAGTCGAGAGTAGAGAATAGTGTTACGAGTAAACACCCCTTGGGGATAGGCAGCCCAAAATACATGTTGTACGTTATGCCATCTGTGAGACAGTAGAAACAGTAGAAACGTTCTGGAACATTAGAGAAAAGAGACTTCTAGATAACGCTGTGCCGTTTCTAGAATAATTCAGGAAGCAATCGCTAGGGGTATATAAGGCCGTATTCTCGGCGGGAAGAAGTTTTGAATTGACAAGTGAGGGTAAAAGTACGAAGTGAATAAAGGTGGAAATATCAAGTAATAAACATTGTTAAAGGTTATTTTTGGTCAGTAAAAGTGTATTTAAGTTAATAATAGTATTGTGAAGTATCCAGTAAGTTATTTAACAAAGTGGTTATCTCTTGTTATAATTTTTGGAACCCAGGGAACTTGTAAGGGCGGTTTCCTGGAAACACGTCACAATATAAATTCAAGCCACAGTAAGCTATTCTTATAAATTAAACCGAAATCCACCCTTATGGGGAATGAAAACTACCGCTAAAACTCAAAAGACGGAGGTGAGTGTAAATGACATGTACAAAGGCCGAATTTTTGTATCTCTTAGTGCAAAATATTTGACTCTGGTGCCACAAGCAGCTATTACCCTCAAAGGGTAGAGACTCAATCCTATGGAGGGTTAAAACTACCCCCCCCCCCCCTCATAGGTTTCAAAACGGGAAAAAAATCAGGCAGGGTGAACAAATATGGAGTAAATCCATTCCAACCACCAATACATGACTAGAGACTACTCAAATGTTACATATGGGTGCTATTAAAATTCGAAAAGGGTCAAATACTTGTAGCTCATTGTGCCAAATATATAAATGCGGTACGACAACCACCCTATCTTTTCAATAAGGTTGAAAATCTCCCCTATTGGGGTGGGGGGTAAAAACTACCCCCACATACGAACGGAAATAGACGGAAATTTAGTTAATTTTAGCTTACATAGATAGAAAAAAATGGCCACTGAAGAGATAACATCCTATATCTGTGAAAAAAAGGAACAGAAAACCACGGAAAAGATATTATGAATACGAGAGAAAAACCACAGGAAAAAAAAGTATTTGGATTGATGGTCAAAAGTATGATATAAATAGGAAAAAGAATAGCTTTACGCAGATTAAAAGATAGATAAGTTGATAAATGTTAAGATAAACAGTTGAATAAGCAGGTATGGTATAATAAATAAAACACAACTGGTTAATGCTTAATATATGAATTTACTCAATTTTTATCTACCCTGACTAAAACTACAAATGCCTGAATTTTTGTTCCAGGATATTGGAAGTAATCAAATCCGTTCGTCTGTGGGCGTAGTTTTTACCCCTCCTCCAATTGGGGTAATTTTCAACCTTATTAAGATTGGGTGGTTGTCGTACCAAATTTGTATATTTGGCACGATGAGCTACAAGTATTTGACCCTTTTAGAATTTCAATAGCACCTATATGCATCATTTGAGCATAGGTGTAGCTCTTACTAAGGGTAGACTCTAGTCATGTGTCGGTGGTTGGAACGAATTCACTCCATATTTGTTCACCCTGCTTAAAACTACAAAAGCCTCAATTTTTTTCCCGTTTTGAAACCTATGAGGGGTGGGGGTAGTTTTAACTCTTCCTAGGGTTGATTCTTTACACTTTGAGAGTAATGGCTGGTTATCGCACCAGAGCCAAATATTTTTCACTAAGATATACAAAAATTTGGCCTTTACACATGTTATTCACACTCACCCGTGCCTTTTGAGTTTTAGCGGTAGTTTTCACGCCCCATAAGGGCGGATTTCGGTTTAATTTATAGAAATAGCTTACTGTGGCTCGAATTTATATTCTCTACTCTCGACTACAAAACATCTACCATTTTTCACACTTCATTAAGAGTTATTACATTATTTCTATGATTTTACACCATTTTAAGGGATGTTTTTGACTAAAAAACAAAACCGACAAGATAGATTTTTTTTTTAACTACGGATTGCGATTCGGCGTCGAAAAATACACCATGTCCATATAATTTGGTCCGCTGCACAGAACTTATGTTTTTTTTGTGTGGCTGTGTTATTTTAGAGACATGTTAACCTATACGGCCAGCAATTTTTGATGCGAAGGAAAGGCCATGCCAGGTTAAGATAAGTGTCCGTGCCTTTGCAACCTTTTTGCGTGTGGTTCCTTCCAGTGATGTATCTTTGCGAAAGATACTACCATAAAAAGTTTTGACCTTAAAAACTTCATATCTGGGAAAAACATTTTTTTCGAAAATCCGAAAAAACTTTTTTTCGAAAATCCGAAAAAACTTTTTTTTTCTTAATCAAGTGAACCAATTTGTTTGTATTTCACATATATTGTAAATATACTCAACACAATTTATTATTGATATTTTCATGAAATCTTTTCATGAAGAAAACAAAAATTGATGCTTTTGAATTTTTTGAAAAATGTATATACGTACTTACACGTTAGCGACCACCTCTGTTTTTTTTACTAATTATACACCATATAATAAGCTATAACATATATTTTTTACAAAACTCTATCGAAGGGGTAATGTAGTCAAATTGGCAAAGATAATGTTACGTGCTTACACCCCCCCTTAGTAAACACCCTGTATCGTGGGTTCGGAAATTAAACACCAGGGTAACACTAAACAATAATGTATTTACTTACGTACTAATTACAACAAATAAAGAAAAAGAGTATAAATTGGTTAGAAACTCGATATATAAATAAATATATAAATGAACAACAACTGCTTGGATTATACGCATTGAAAATTTTTTGGAGCACCCTACGTATTTTTTTGAAATACCGAGATGTATTTTTCACAATACATACATTTTCTACAAAGCTCCATCGAAATGGTAATACGTAAAAAAATTATGTGTTTAATAATAAGAATACATAATAAAAAAACATGTTATGCTAATGATATATGATAATATTAGTCGTCTTTATCACTGTCCTCATTTATTGTAACACTGATATCAAGTCAAAATAGACTTCATAATTTGTATTTAGGCTTTATTTTGGATTATAAACAACTTTGTTTTATAAACATTTTGTCCAAAATAATAAATGAAGTTCTTCTCTCTTGAGGCATTTTGATGTTTTCTTAATTTATTAACACCCAGTACATCTGGTCTAAGATTTTTATATGGTAAATTCATTTTTTAGACAAGCAGAATTTTTTATAAAGAATGACTTTTCGTCGTAAAATCAATAATAGTGATGTTTTTCCTCTTGTCAACTCCATCCGGAGACACACTGTATAAGAGAAACTCAAAAAATGTTTTGGCATTAGCCACTCCCATTACCACCAGCACCCATTGTTGAGGGGGGTAAAAAAATAAAATTGTGATTTAGTGTGTGTACAAGAACCAAGGGCCTCAAAAATGTTTTCTACTTCATCCAAGTTTTGTAACGGATTTCAAACAACACAAGTGCGCACATTTCAGAAAATATGTAATCCTAAACTTTGAAAAAAAAAGATAGTAATAATAATAAATTTTCCGCATCCGCATCCGAATCCGTTATAACCATCTCCGTTACATCGTGGTGACATACTCTAAATGCAAAAAGATTTTAAATAGAAAAAATAATATTGTTACAATTTTAGAATAATCAGTACCAGGAAAACTTATTACCTGTATTGTTCTGGATTCACGGTGGTGCATTTATAGGAGGAAACTCTACTTTCAATATATATGGTCCACATTACTTCCTGGAACAAGATTTAATAGTTGTTACAGCTAATTACCGAGTAGGAATGTTTGGTAAGAAACTGAAATCATCTCAATGGAAGATAGTCTGTGTAATGAAGCATTATTTGACAAGTTTTTTGTAAATATTTCGTGCATAAAGGGATGGTTTTTGGCCGTTGCAGTGGGTTGCGGCGGTCAAAAACTTCTCCCACCACTTCCGTCGAAGACGGGGGGAAAGGTAATCTCGTCTTCGCACGAAATATTTACACTATTTTTGCCTTCATTACATAGACTAAGACGGTAGTCTCTAACAAAAACACTATCATAAAAGAGTGGACCTAGAAAATTACACTCCTAGATTTTTGTTTATAACTTTGTTTTGTAAAATTTTTGTTTATTGCTCGTTTTTTTACGTTGGACTGAGGTCTCACAGATGCGATACACGGTGAAATCGGAAGTGTCTGAAAATTAATGTTTTCTTTTGTTGACGTGAATACGTCTTATTGGTCGTCACGAGAGTAGAGGTGCATGCACGAAATTTCGATGAAATGAAATCATGATGAACTTCAATCGTAGATCTAAGCATGAAAATAAAACTTTAACAAAACAAATTGAATATCTTGGTGCTAGGGCTTTCGCGGAGCTGGTGATCTGGCTGTTGGTTTCCGGATCTTCTTCCGCGCAGACTTGGTTGAGTGCTTGATGTTTCGACCATCTTGTCGTGGTCTTCTTCTGAAGCGAAGTGAGCTCTGCATTCGTAGTGTGTGTTCTTTCGAATTTAGTTGTTAAGGGGTTGGTGAGAATGAGGTTAGATGAGGATACCAGTGTTTGGCGAAATTTGGGAGAAGTCTGTTAAGGATGAAATTATCTATTGTCTGATATGTCGTGGGGATTTGGATAAGGCTGAGGAGGGGGCGGTGATTGGCTAATCTGAGGAGTTTGTTTTGGACAATTTGTATTTTTTTTCCGGTGAAAGGGAACTGTTAGAGGATAGCAAATGGGGGAAGCATATGTAAGGATTGGTCTGATATGCGACTTATACAGGGTGTAATCAGTTTCATGTCATTAAAAAAAAAACTGGTAATGGCGACCGACTAGACAAACAAAAAACCTTTATGACTTTTTCCCCTAGGGGCACTTTGAAAAAAACTGACCTAGGTCAACAATTTGAATATTAGGGTAGGAAACATTTGAGAACCACTGCCTATCTGGGTCAATGGACGTGTAGTAGTTCCCAATTATACAACTTTTAAATTGTCATATAAAAAAGTGCAAAGATTACCGATGGCGGCCCGCGATTCGAAGCAAAGAAGGGCAGCACCTTTGATGATCGGCTCAACCGAACCAATTATAAAAATGTAAACAATTCGTTATCTCTTTTTGTAGAACTGCAAAAGCAAATGATGGGCGTAGAAGTTAAGCACAGCATTTCTTTACATGTGCGTTTTTTTAATTTAGAACAAAATATTGGAGCTTTTATTGTTGTTTATAATTTATTAGATTTAAATACGGTTTATTAACATTTGTAACCTAAATTTATTTGTAGCGTTTTTTACAATTTACAAAATATTTTATTATAGGAAATATTTTAATGCCCCGAAAAAAAAGCAAATTTAATGGAAAAAAAAATTTGCCCACACCGAGGATCGAACTGGCCACCTCATTGCGCGTCAAATCTTACTAATTTCACGTTGCGGGAGAAATTTTTTAAGGGTCAAAAATGCGTATAACTCTTCAGGGATTGAATAATTTTTGGAGAACTTTTTGTGGTTGATGGAAAAACTTGTTAGCTTTCATTTGCACCAAACCTCGTGTCAAAAAAGTTGTTAATAAATAAATTAAAGCCTCTAACGCAATATCACTTATATTTCCGGTTCTGGTTATCCGATCAAGTTCTTTCTAGTCTCAAAATTTTCCTTTTTCCAAGCACTTTCACATGCACAAAACCCTATTTCGATGCGCTTACCCAGAGCCGAGATATTCCATTTGTTAATTTGCAAAATTAATTTAAACTTTAAATAAACAAAAGCAAAAAGTTGCATTCCTGCAGACTTCTATAAGGTTTATGCCCGACATCAATATTTATCGTTTAAAGTTGGTTTGAAGTCGATCAAACTTTCGAAAAAAAAGTTATTTGCTAATTAACAAATTATGCCAATTGTCTAAACAATCAAAAAGCATTAAAAATATCGGGCCAAAAAAATTATGGTATATTCTTTGGTATAAAAGGCATGTTTTTTGAAAAAAACAATATCCTGACCTCATTAGTTTCAGAGTAATCAATTTGTTAATTAAGAAATTTATTTTGGCTATAACAAATGAACGGGTTGACAAAATGAGTTGTGCCTAGCGCTAAACGACGCGTATTGAAAATATCTTTCGATTGAATCAAAATTTTTCCGGATCCATCAAACCGTTTTCATTTTATTAAATAAAAACGAAAAAAATTTTGTTTAAACAATTATTTAACCATAAAGCTCGCGGTTTAGGAAAATTTTACACAAGAAAATCTTGTTCAGCGGAATTTTTCCTATAAGAATCTGTTGCTAACTCAAATGTTATACAAAATTTGTAAAATCACCTCTTCTTTACCCCAGGCAGACTCGCCTAATATTCGTGGGTGTACATTAATACAGCCTATTTCTTTTTTAATCTTTTATTAAAATTGCCTCCTGAAACATTTTACTGCTACTTTTTCAAAAACAATAAAAATAACACGTAGTTTTCCCAGGCGCATGCTGGAACGATTTTGGGCCCCGGGAAAATAACTTAGAAAGGGCCCCAAGCAGAAATCAGAAAAAAAAATTTAAAATGAAACATTGATGAGCGGGAGGGACAGAAATTCAGAACAAATTTTTACCTCGGAAATGAAATTTGATGAGCGAGGGGTGGGGGGAGAAAATCTCAACAAAAAGTTTTCTTCCCCTACAAAATGAAAATTATTAAACGGAGACTGCCCTTCATGGGGGGGCCTTTATCGAGGGCCCACCGGCAAACTCCCGGTATTCCGGTGGGCCAGCACGCGCCTGAGTTTTCCTGTACCACCGTTGTTTTTACGATCACCATTAAATTTAATTATTGTTTCATTTTTAACAAAAGCCTATTGCATTCTTTGTCTATATCTATATAGAAGGAAATACCTTATTTCAAAGAATATCTTATGAAATTACAGGATTTCTTAGTACTGAGGACGAGGCATCTCCAGGCAACTATGGACTAAAAGACCAAAATGCAGTCCTAAGATGGATTGCAAGAAATATAAAAAATTTCGGGGGAGATCCTAATAAAATAACACTAGTTGGCCAGAGCGCGGGATCTAGTAGTGTTATGTATCACTTGGTCTCGCCAATGAGTAGAGGATTGTTTCGCGGGGTGATCGCTATGAGCGGAGATACTCTTACCTCTTGGAGTCATCAAAGAAGTCCAAGAACGATAGCAAGTCACGTGGGTATAAATTTCGGGATCGACACGACCAACACTACTAAATTTATTGAAACCTTGAGGAGCATGGATAGCGAAGTATTAAAGGATGGCCAATTTAGGCTATTGATTGCTGTAAGTATATTAGGAAATTAGAGATAAGATTGATTAGATACATAGATGTACATTAATAATAGGCCATAGTTCAAGGTTTGGATCAAAATATGAGGATATAACCAAACATGCTTTAGTAAATTGTTGCTGTGGGGAAAGGTACAAAGGTGTCAAAATTGTATTTTTTTTTTGCAACAGATAGAGCAACGATTCTATTATACTCCCCTGAGTGATTCTGAAATTTATATAATAAGAATGAGAACTTGAGTCCCCAATTTATGCAATAAGAGATCGGTTTGTTATGTAAGATTAAACCCCATCATCGGGAGCCTCTGATATCTAGGCAAGAATGTTTACTTTTTAGAAATGCTAGATTTATGGTATCAAAAGCCCTTGAGAGATCGAAAATCATTTCAGAAACGTAGACGCCTTGTTCAAGCATATTGTAGGTAGAAAAATCTTCCCTAAAGTCATTCTAACAACACTACAATGGCCTGTTTTGATACAGAAACTGCTACAAATTGCCTTCTCAAAATTGCATTGGAAAAAAACACTTACCTAATATGATATAGCACATAATTCAAAATGTCTTAAAGGTCACCTTTTTTTTATAAACGGGACAATTTTAGCTGTTTTCGATAAGACAGGAAACGGTCCAAAATTTAGGGATTAATCGACTTACCTGTAAGGAAGGTTAATCCTAATTTTCCGAGCTTGTCCGAAGATATAATTACAAATACATATACATCCTGTAGTTTCCGTCTGACTCACTCACCAGCACGAACGTTCAAAGAAAGAAAAACTTATCACCTGGGCTGGGCTTATCGCACCAGTCTTCATTCCGGTTTTAGCTAATTACAAAATCGCTTATTGAGAGGGAATAAGGGTGGGTGGGTTGTAATTATATCTTCGGACAAGCTCGGAAAATTAGGATTAACCTTCCTTACAGGTAAGTCGATTAATCCCTAAATTTTCCTTCGCTTGTCCTCGATATAATTACAAATACATATGTAGATATTTAGAGTAAACGGCGATTTTGTAACAACGGAAATTTATTAAACAGTAGCTAAATAAGGTAACGTATAATTAAAGAAAATTTATAACCATTTATATTTAATTTAACAATTACCATGTACAAAAAAACATCAACAGCTGTTGATGCGTGGCGCTATGGCTAGAAAATTGTGTTATATTTATTCCGCCTAGACCAAAAGTCTTTCTTTCTTTCTTTCTTTTTTTTTTTTTTTTTATGGAGTAGCGTAGTGGAAGGGAATTTTATGTGCAATAATTAAGTGATGGTCACAATTCCGGAAAGAAATTGTTTTTAATAAATAAAAATAAGTATATATCTTTGGTTTGTTTCCGAAGTATGGAAAACTAATACGGGTTATGGTTTATTAGGTCAAGACGTTTTTATTTTTTCCTGATATTCGGATGTCAGTTTTTTCCCGTTTGTTTTATAATATATACATATATATACATATATATACATATATATACACATATATATCAATTAATGACAAGATATGCACTCTATGATCTGTTATTAATGCCATCAAGATAATCAATTTATACTATAGTTGTTCCAGACGTGAGGATTCTATTTTGATAAAAACTCTATTTTCGGAATTCCATGTAAATGGGTGGGTAATTAAGAGCCGACCTGCATGAAATAATTGCCATCTTGTAGCATCTCGGTTAAGAATTGCATGTAAAAGAATGTGTTATTAAAATTATATTCATAAGGATGAACTTTTCACTCACAAAAGGTCCAACATTTTTTACAACAAGTTGAATATTATTTCAGTGAACATCTGTAAGGGAAGCAATTAGAGTTGGAATGAAGATATTCTTATATTCAATAATAATAATAGATATATATATATATATATATATATATATATATATATATATATATATATATTTTTTTTTTTTTTTGCGCGAGGGAAATTTTTCTGTAAAGTGGGCGACTCTCTCTGAAATGAAAAATGAGTAGATATATTTCTGGTTTAAAATATTTGCCTCCCCAGTAAAAATTCTTTTGTTTCTGAAACATTTATGAAATAGATTCATTTACTTTGGATGTACTACCTCATTCAGGTCGTAATGAAACATTTATGAAATATATCAAAAATATATTTCAATTGATGTATATTAGATGTACTTTGAATTGTTTCATATATTTTTCGTGTTTACTATAATAAGTATTGACACACGGGATACCAAGCTGAGAGTCCAATAAAGAGCGACAACTATACCTAGATATTTTTCTTGTATGATTTTTCCAATACATTATTGAAAAAGGAAGGGAAGTATAAAAATCGTATTCTTTCCATTTTGAAATGAATGCATCTACAGACAAGAAATCCGGCTCGGGAAACCATGAAATATATTTATCATACTTCTTATTAATACGTGTTATCAATAAATCTAATCCTGGTTTCTTCAATTTATTTGATATTAAGTTGATACTCTGTGTCTAAGTTCATATTACTCATAACTCTTTGTCCGCATCTTATTATAGCTTAATATGTTGTAAGTTGCATATACTAATAAACATATAAACATAAATACATAAATCCATCACATACAGTAGACAACTCACTCCCCCCAAGTCCAAAGCCAAAGCTGCCCGGAAGGGGTTACACATTTGAAAAAAAAAAAAAAAAATGCAGACACACATCCATACTCACCGACATTATCGGTAGTGCGGTATAGTAGTATAGTATAGTATATAGTATAGTGTGCGTAGTAGTATAGGTAGTGCGACCAGCATATTCGCCACATGATACGCTTTAGCCGGTAATTTTTATAAAGTATGCACCAATACCACAAGTCTCTTAAGGCTTCGCTTAAATAATTAAATTTGATATTTCCTCCTCCAGTTATCCAAGAAATCGCTGTTGTATTATCAAATCTTGAAAGTAAAGTATTCGCGTTTTTTTTTTTTTTTTAACAAATGATTTCAATGCATAGAAAGCTGCTTTGATTTCTAAAAAATTAGTATGCATTGATTTTTTTTTTTTTGCCCCAAAAATCGTAGTCCCTTGCAACAACTACTTCAGTCTGTCAGAGACCTATCAGAGAATATTTCTAAACAAATTTTTCAGCTTAATGTCTTGTCCATCTCCAATATTGCGTAACTCGTTTATTAAGAATTAAGAATAAGCATTTCAGAGCTATAATTTTTATGGTTTCCTCTTAAAGAACTATGCTTTATTTTCTCGAAAGACTTGATATGATTAAAACCAAATCTTGTCACGAGGTAAGCAGAAGCCAAACTATTAACTAATTTGCAAATTGGATGGTTGCTACGTGGAATTTTTCTGTGATTTTTTACTTATTATGATTTTATCTTCAGGTATGTGTATATATATATATATACATACATATATTTGGACGGTTGAGGTTCTAAGTAACTTTGCATATGTCTGTATTCGTTTAGCATTCCAATTTAGTATGTGCTATGATTGAAAATTCGTTTAACTAGAATACCCAAATAATTTTGAATCACTCTGAGGTTTTTTTTTTTTTTTTGCTTAAGCAATGTAGTAAAGAGAAATGGTGCCATATAATTTAACCCAAATGGGTTACTACACTGAAACAATGTATCATTAGACCAAAATCTGATTATTATTTATTTTTTTTTTTTTATTTAATAGAAACAAGAAAATAGGAGTCTTTTAGAATCAAGTTTTTATCACTAAAAGCGAAGTCGAGAAGACTTGATCTTTGACTTGCTGACATTTGCTTATAGCACCTATCTCTAAGAGAGTTCCTGGATGGCGTTTTTGTAATTTTTAAATTGTTATCAGAGATCTAAACTGATTGAAGAAGTTTACTATGAAATGATATTTTAATTCATTTTAAACAGCAAATGTCCACTTGGTTCTTGGTAACATTTCTCTAGTTGGTAATGAGTTTAGCTAGAGAGCCTGCATAATTCGTTACCTGGGATATTGGAACCTTTAGTTGCGGTGATATTGCATCTTCTTCTGCCGTGTTTACTTGAATCGATCCCTGAATGTATCCGTCCCCCTCTTTCTCTATTTGAGTCTTGTTTTATATTGAGGTCGCCTGTAGTAATGGTAAAATAAAAGTATCAATTATATCAAGAGTTACGTGCAGATTATAGATTGTTTAAGAGGTCGCTTGGCCTTGAGTTAAAGCTGTATTTAATGTACACGGCACATTCAAGATTTTGTAAGAATCTTTGTGAAAATAAACTAATTCGGTTTCCGAACGTCAGCAAAATACATTATTTTTATTATTTCTGTTTTTATTTATCATTTGTCAGAAAACGCCTTTTCCTTTGACGTAAAAGTCACAGGCGTAGAGGCTGTTTTCCAGTAAATAACTGGATAATTATTGTATTATTTTGTAGATTTTACGGACGATGTTTCTATAAAAAAATACATATGGCAGATAATTCCAGTAAGAAAACAAAATAATCTGCAAATTGTTATCATATTTATATTTTGTAGAGAGATTTTATTACTTTAAGAGCATCGCATGTTGCTCAGACTATTTTATGTTGGAACGCCTGTTACGTATTTCTAGTGCGTATGCATGAAAATCAGGATAGGGAATCGTTTTTATATGAAAAAGTACCAAGCTAGGCGGGAGCAACGCATGTTGTCCAGAACTATTTATTTGTAACGCGTGTTATATAGTTCAGGTGCCTATGAAAATAAAGAGCAACGAGTGTTGTCTTGAACTATTTATATTATAACGCGTGTTATATAGTTCAGGTACCTATCAAAATAAAGAGCAATGCATGTTGTCTAAGCACTATTTTAAATTCTAACGAGCAACGAGTGTTGTCTTGGAACTATTTATATTATAACGCGTGTTATATAGTTCAGGTACCTATCAAAATAAAGAGCAATGCATGTTGTCTAGGTCAATATATATCTGATCCAATACTGAGAATTTTTATTTTGAAATAAAACGTATATTGAATATTTCCTACCTGAACTATTGGAATCGGGCGACTTTTTAAAACTGCGGTTATTTTATGACTAGTTTCTTTTTCAACTGTATGTATTTACGCTTTTTTCCTGAATTAGGCGATACACTTTCCTTGAATTAGGCTTTTCCTTTCACCCACTAAATATTTTACTTAAAACTATTCACTTTAAATAAGTAAAACCGAACAATAAATTAACGTTCACTCGATGAGCACGAAAAACGGAATGAAGACTGGTGCGATAAGCCCAGCCCAGGTGATAAGTTTTTCTTTCTTTGAACGTTCGTGCTGGTGAGTGAGTCAGACGGAAACTACAGGGTGTATATGTATTTGTAATTATATCGAGGACAAGCGAAGGAAAATAAACAGATTGGTTAATTATGTTCATCAAGTTCGCATTTTTTGTTAGGTAGATTTATAATGTTGCAGACAATTACTTATGTTATAAGCGAAAAATACATAGAATTGATTGCATTAATGGAGATACTGGTACAGTTTTCTTCTGTGTGTCTCTGTTTTTTTTTTTAATAACATATCTACCGATTTGGCATAATGATCATCAAAATCATTTAACATTTTATTTTGATCTATATTCCCTTGACATCAAAGTGATGAAATCGTTGTAAAATTAATAACACCGTCTTTAATTTAGTTAGTTTGAAAAATGTGACACTCTAGTATCAAGATTGAAAATTTTTGGCGATTAAGGTATACCTAAAAGTTTTGATTTCAGCTGAAAATTACAGATTTATTGACAATAAGACTTCAACAATACAAAAATTGTATAAATTTTGTTCAGAAAGTATTCGTAAAACTTGCCCGATACAGCGAGACTATTTAGAAAATGCCCCCTGTATAGAGGGAGAAGCGGTTATCGCATGTCTGGTGGATGGCTAATTATAACGCTGCTGTCTATTATTACTATAATAGGCCGATTAATGTACGATATCAATTCTAACGTAAATGCACTTCAGTCATTTGTGATCTATTCGAGACAGATCTCTAGTCTAATTATTATGTTGAATTTCCACTCCGGCTCTATGGTGCGGGAGCTACTTGGCTTTTTCGGAAACTCATCGTTACAAGCATTTTCTATGCGTTCATTAATTCTATCGAACTTAAATAACGACAAAATAAACTTGTGGCATCAGGGGCGGCTCAAGGTAAATTTTCCACCCGGCGGGAGCACTTTTTGGCGCCCCTTCCTGAGATAATCACATTTTCACGGACGTACTACGTACTAAAGTACAAGGATATCATTTCGGACCCGCGATCACTCTACTTTTATCTTAACACATGGAGTAACATAACCGTGTATACACGGTGGTCCGGTGGTCAAAATTGTCTGGATATTTATGTGGCTGATAGTACATCCAAAAATAAAGGTACTCTAAATAGATAATAAGGAAATTATACTCCTTTAAAGGGGGATTATAAATATCAGTTTTTCTGCAATATCTTCCGGCCGCTTTAAAATATATCTATATACAGTGTGTCCCAGGATAGATGTAACAAGAGGTGTAACGGACCAAAAATTTTGGAATTTTGGAATGACATTTTGGGATTGAGTCCTGCTTGTTATAAAACTAAAGTATACCAAAAATGACTTGATTTGGTATTCTACAGGGTGTTTTATAAGCAAAGTTGTAAAAATCACCACTAATAAAGTACCTTTATTTTTCAAAATATGAAAAAATTCCACTAAGAAAAGTTGTTTAGAATGCAATTTTATACCTCTGTACCAAATTTCAGGAATATAAAATTATTTCTTTGAAACTTCCCATTTTTTGCGAATTAAGAGGTTGAATTCATATTTAAAGTTGTGTCGGAGCAAATGTTAATCATCTCAAAAAGTAGGCTATTGGTAAATAAAAAATTGAATATACGAGATGTAAGAAGGTTTAATGTTAATCGAACTAGTGTAAAACAAGAAACAATTACTAACAGAAGATTAATGAGGTTTAAAAATTATAACAAGTAATAAATGTCAAAAACATAACAGATTCACAAACAAATTAATTATTGACCAATACAAAACAATGTTTACAATTTTTTTATTAATCGACGTAGCTACCACCCACATCCACACACATTTCGATCCTTCACCTGAAGTCCTTAAAACTGTTTCGAATATGATCTTACGGTATGGAGTTTACGGCATTTGTAATTCTCTGCTTCAATACTGCTACATCGTTAGGAAGTGGTTCAGCGTAAACCAACTGTTTGAGGCGACCCCATAAAAAGAAATCCAATATTGATAGGTATGGGGATCTCGCCGGCCACTTGATCGGTCCATTCCTGGCAATCCATTTAAATTCAACCATCGATTAACCATTTCTATGGAGTGGCCAGGGCAACCATCATGTTGAAAATGAACTAAAGGCATATCTCTTAAAATATTTATATGTTCTTCAGAAAATCTTTCAAGAAGCTGTAAATAAGTGTGCTGGTTTAACCTTCCCCTCACTAAAATAAGCTCCAATAACTCCAACGTGATAAGAAACGGCACACCACACATTCACTTTTTTATAATATTGTCTTCTACAATGAATTCTAAAATTTGGATTTTCAGAAGCCCAAAACCGACAATTCTGAGATGAAACAACACCATTGGTTGTGAATGTGGATTCATCTAAGAAAATTATGAAATGATGAAAAAATCTCTCTTCCATGATTTTTTCTCCAACAATGGTCAAACAAAAATTCAACCTACGGCCGTCATCTCCCTCTTCAAGCGTATGTTTATAATTTGCTTTATATGCCCTAATTTTCTTTGCCTTGCAAATTCTTTGGAGTTCAGACTTGCTAATATTAATAAGAGCTGATCTCTCTCTTAGTGGCATCCAAGGATTTTCTATAACAGAGGCATGAGCTATAATAGCCCCAACATTGTCTTCATCATATGCTTCTATTTTTCTTTTCATGTTAAGAACACTACTAGTAGCCAGAAACTTTGTAATTATTCTCATAGCCTGAGTACGTGACAAAGCAGTGTTTGGAAATTTCAAATTAAATTGGCTTACCACTTCTCTTAGCGAGTTTTCACCGCCAATTCCGTAGCATTACACAATATAAATTTTTTCACGCACTGTGAGTACCATTTTCACTTAATTTTTTATGCTTGGTTCGTTAATTTGAAACAGAAATTAAGGATAATATTGAAAGATATGTCAATAATAAATGATAAATGTGTATCCACTGCTTTTCTCATAGTCTACTTTTAGCTTCTACATAACTTTAAATATTAATTCACAAAAAATAATTTCTATGCAGTTTTAATTGAATAGTTCAAAATAAAATACTAATTTATTGAAAAAATGGGAAGTTTCAAAAAAATAATTTTATATTCCTGAAATTTGGTATAAAATTGCATTCTAAATAACTTTTCTCAGTGGAATTTTTTCATATTTTGAAAAATAAAGGTACTTTATTAGTGGTGATTTTTACAACTTTGCTTATAAAACACCCTGTAGAACACCAAATCAAGTCATTTTTGGTATACTTTAGTTTTACAACAAGCAGGACTCAGTCCCCAAATACCATTTCAAAATTTTTGGTCCATTACACCTCTTGTTACATCTATCCTGGGACACACTGTATATAAAAGAATACCCTGACTGACTGACTGACTGACTGATCTATCAACGCACAGCTCAAACCGCTGGGTCTAGAAACTTCAAATTTTGCATACAGGTTCCTCGAATGACTCAGGCATTCACTAAGAAGGAATTTTTCGAAATTCGACCCCCAAGGGAATGGAAGAGGGGGTTGAAATTTTAGACTTTTTCGGAAACGGTCAGATCTAGATGCGTGAAATTTGGCAGAAATATTTTTTGTTGAAATCTATTAGATACGTGTAAGACGAAATTTCGATTTTCACTTTTTGAAGGGGCGAAAACGGGGGTGGAAGATGGTTTAAACGACACCCGTATTTTTGAAATCGCTTAAATCAGAAACGTGATTATTCGAGTGATGGACTCTTCTGAGGGAATAAGAAGACACATATTCGACAGTTTTCAAAAAGAACTCCCCGAAAGGGTGAACGGGGAGGAGGAGGTTTTTAAGCTTTTCGGAAACGGTTAGACCTAGAAGCGTAAAATTTGGCAGAAATACTCTTTATCTATTAGACACGAGTAAGACGAAATTTAGATTTTCACTTTTTGAAGGGGTGAAAACGGGGGTGATAAATGGTCTAAAGGGTACCGGTATCTCTGAAATCGCGTAAGTCGGAAACGTGATATTGCAGCGACGTGCTCTTCTGACACACCTATTCGACGGTTTTGAAAAAGAGATCCCCCGCCCCCCGCCCCCGAACAGGCGAACAGGGAGAGGGACGTTTTTAAGCATGAAATTTGACACATACCAGCCCATATACTCTATTGTCGGTTAAAATAATAATTTTTTCGTTTATTTCGCTCTATAACACAAAAATAGACAAATTGCTATGTGCAGTGGGTCTCCCCGAGTACTAAGTATGGGCAGTGGGTTTTCCCGAGCACTACGGATGCGCAATGGATTTCTTCGAATACTATGGATGTGCAGTGGGTTTCCTCGAATACTATGAATGCGCAGGGGGTTTCCCCGAACACTATGGATGCGCAGTGGGTTTTATCGTGTACTATGGATGTGCAGTGGGTTTCCCAAGTACTAAGGATGCGCAGTGGGTTTCCTCGAGTGCTATAGATGCGCGGTGGATTTTCCCGAGCACTATGGATGCTCAGTGGGTTTCCCTAAATGTAATGTGCAGTAGGTTAGTATGTCAATGATCCTAATTCCACGCGGATGAAGTTCCACGCGGACGAAGTCGCGGGCATCAGCTAGTAATTCATATTTAAATTTAGATATGGGCATATCAATTGACATAGTACCAGTCAAACCCTCTCTTCTGCTTAAAGGGTAGTTTTAGGGGGTGGTTATCAATATTTTTACCCCCAACTTTTTTATTTTTACATGTTTATAAAAATTCTTATAAAAAAATATTTTCACTGGAAATAAAAAAATGTTCTTGTTGCATTTCGATAAACCATTCTTAAGTAATTTATGTTTACACATCAATGTGCATTTACAACATATTATTAATAATAATTAATTTGTAATAAATATAAATTTTTTGTCTACACCATCTGAATGCTATTATAATGAGAGGACCCCCGACACAAGTTTACTTAGAGGAGGGTTCCTCTTTATTATTTTAATATTTCATACAAAACAAATTGCCATTTATTTATTTATAAGCAATAAATTATGTAAGATATGAAATACATACAGCTAATTTTGGTTTAACAATTTTCTGAATATTCTAATTTTTTTTCTAAACGAAAAGTGCACGTTGTCTGCCTTCGTTTATGTAAAATCTTTAATGATCGACTCCGTAACAGTCAATAATGGGGCAGGAAGCTTGAGGTATGAGTAGTAAGGTGTCTCATAGCTAAACAAACATATTTGCGTTACATTTTTGAATTATTTAGATGGTTTTAATGTTATTTGTTCTGCATGATTACAATTTTAACTGAATAGATTCTGATATAATTTGACATTATTTTCCAACAGAAAAATGTATATTAAAAAAAATTTGCAATTTTTGCCCTCAGTTTGGCGTCCCTCCGAGCCGGCGCCCTCAAGCTGCCCCTGTCAAGCATATGTCATCCCGTCGAGTTGGCCATGGTTCAAGATAGAAAAATCAGTGAAATTATATCATCGTTACAAGGCTAATTTTTTGTGTCTGTACACATTTTATGTTTAGAATGAATAAAATAAGATCGCCAGAAAGTGTGGGCCGTCAGAGGCGCAGCCAGAAAGGTCAAAAATGTGAAAAAACGGAGTTATAAAACATGACCGTTATAAGCTTTTTTTTAGTCTGAGCATGTTTATTTAAATGTTTTGGACACAGAAAAAAATTCTCAGAAAAAGTTCCCGTCCGTAAGGCTAGCCAGAAGGAAAATGTTTAGGATTTTTGAAGAAAATTGGATTTTTTTCGCATATTTCATCTCAGAATTCTAAACTCATCGTTACAAGTAAAGACTCATTTTTAAAACGTAAATATAAGCTCCTTTAACAATAGAATAGCCTCCTCAGAAAGTTCTTAGTGACGACAAAAGTGCCATAGACTCTTAAATATACAGGAATTTAACATTTTCGGCTAACTTGACTTCCTACCGTGCCTCAGATCATTATCACCTTTCTAGCCGCGCCTCCTGACGGCCCACACTTTCAGGCGATCTTCTTTTATTCATTCTAGACATAAACGAAAAAAATGAGCCTTGTAACGATGACACAATTTCACTTATTTTTAGACAGTGTTTGTGACGCACCTGACAGGAGGTGCCCCGCCAGAAGTCGATTTTATGAATCGTTATCATCCATTAAACCTTAAAAATATCTCAAAATTCATAAAACGATGATGTGCCGAAAAAGCCACCTAGCTCCCGCTCTACTAGGAGTGGCGTCTAATTACATATAGGCAGAGTGTCTTGGAATAACATTTGATTCTTAATATACAGGGTGTACCAAATTAGATGGGATTTGGGGTTTTCTCTAAAACCATGGCAAATAGACAAAAACCAATATAGGTGTCCTGAGCTCGATTTTTGAGAAACAAGCAATGGCGCAAACCGCGATCGTCTATGTTTTTTCGACTACCGAGCTACAGAGCGTTTTTGGAAAATTGGCATTTTGGGACACCTCTATATCGCAATTACCAAGTGTCGAATCGAAAATCGAGTAACACATTCTTAAGGCACTTTTTTCAGTAGAATCCGTTGCTTATAAGAAGAAAATTATGTATGCTTCAGTTTTCGAGATATAAACATAACTTGTGTTTTTTAAACGGAACACCCTGTAAATTATTTCACTATTTGACTTAAATTTTTTCACCCCCTTTAATAATGGCGTGGGGGTGGTAATGGAGGTGGCTAATGCCAAAACATTTTTTGAGACCTTAGCTTCTCTTGAATATACTAAATACAAATTTTATGGACTATAACCACCTGCTTGATTTACCTATCTACCCCCATTTACACCATTTACACCAATTTATCCCCAACCTTGAAAGGAATAAGATGAAAGTCCAATCAAATAGGTCGACAAATCAAAATTTTGAGGTAAATACTTGAATTTTTGATATAAATTACTTTGAAGTATTTGATGATTGAATTGATTAATGAAAGAAATTTTTTTTCAAGCCCTGAGAAGGGGTGAAAAAATATAATAAAGTGTTTTTTCAAAATTACTCAAAATGTGTAAAAGCTATTAAAAAAAGTTTCAAATAAAAATTGCAAAGTATGAAATTTTACATAAAAATGATCTCTTGACTTTTTTTGGTATTATTAAAATGAATTATTAATTAATTATTATTAATTTTTTTCAGTTTATTTTATGTTTTGTTATGTTAATAATATAAAGTTATATTATACGCCTTACAATAATTGTCACAGTTATTTCCTCTAAGTGATTTAGAGATATATGAATTTCCGTGTTTTCTTAGTTTTTGGACTCATTTACCTGGAAAATGGTAAGTCCTATCAAAATATTGTATAGGAACAAAACTATAATTTAATTTTATGCTCGTTGTTTTTTGTCAAAAAAGTTTTTGTCCATCTTTTTTAGTCTTTATGTTAAATGACAAAAACAACACTGGCAACAGTTTTTTTAACATATGGCCGCCATATAGCCAGTTTTTTTAGGACATGTCTTAAATTGTTCCTTAGGCTTTAATCTTTATGAAAAACATTGACCAAGGATGAGTGGGGCGGGGGGGGAGTGCACGTACATCTAGCGGGCTTCCCGACTACTAGGTGTAATATTTGGAAATATATCAATATTAATTTGTATTTTTTTCTCAAAATATAAGGATTTAAATAATCCAACATTAAGTTTTTAAATGGCATAAATACAGCAAAATTTATTTTAAGGGAACACGTTTAATTGGCGGATGACTTTTCCTAAGGTCTCAAAATCTGTGACGTCAGCGCACGCGACCCATGCAGTGTATTGCATAAATTTTGCTTTTGGAATTAAAATTTTTATTTAATAATAATACCTCAACGTCAATAGACAAATGCCAAAATATTGACCACTATACTCTCGTGCATTTCGTTAATCATGCATATTGACATCATCTGGAGATGATTAGATCAGTTTATTCATCATCTCCCGATGATATTTATATTTTTTAGGATTTCCTAACTGTATACCATAACGGGATACCATTTACGCCTGTCATTGAGCCCAATCACAAAGATGCTTTTGTAACAGAATTGAGCTATAATCTTTTGGAAAGAGGTGATTTTGCTAAAGTACCACTAATTATTGGAGTAACGAGCATGGAAATGAATATTTTTTTTCCAAGTAAGATTACCTTTAGAAAAATTCACTAAAGTTATTTTTTATAGCCATTGCAATATGCAGTAGCGTTAATTATACTTGCAAAACCATAACTGAATTAAAGTATACAGGATGTTTCATAATTGAATGCTGATCTAAAGGGCGAAAATCCTTGGATGATTTTAAGAAAAATTCTTTATATGAACCAGAGCCGTTCCTAAGCACTGTGCTTAGTGTTTGTCTAAGCACTCTAAGCACTTTTATGCTCGGGAGCACTGTGCTTAAGAGCACTTCTTAAAATCGGTGCTTAGTGCTTAGGGCTTCGAGCACTTTGCGAAAGGGCTTAGTGCTTAGTAATCCCGCAAAGTGCTCGCGAGCGCTCAAAAAAGGCTCGCAAGCACTTTAGTGCTCGGGAGCATTCGAAAGTGCTCGCAAGCACTCGAAAAGGCTCGTAAGCACTTTTTTAGCATTCGTGAGCACTAAAGTGCTTGCGAGCACTAAAATACTTGCAAGCTTTCCAAAAAGCTCCCAAGCACTTTATGACTCGTGAGCACTTTAAAATTTTCACAAGCAAAGAATCATTTCTGCATAATGTATAATTAATTATATCAAAATTTGATTTACATCAGATTTCGTGCAATAATAATAATTCTCAAGAAAATGCTTTATAATAAATTGTTTTCATTCATTACTTTTTCCAAAATAGTCTCGAACAATTTTTTCTAAATTGAGTGTGTGCCAAGTCAATGATGGTTTCCTGTTTCATTTTTCCTCGAAAACGGCTGGGATTATCAAATTCATCTATAATCATCATCAGTCATCATATTATGTTATATTTTACCTTACAAGCACAATAAGCATACTTGCCAAATTCACGCAAAGATGATATCTTTATCATTTATCATATTATTAACTATATTATGTTCTAGTCAGAAGAACGAATGGTGTACCTCCCTACCTTCTACCTAAAAGCATGATGTGATAGTGATAAATTGTCTCTTTCATTAATACTCCAGTCATTTTAGACAAAAATATGGCTTCTGATCTGATCTTCATTTTTTTTAAAAGTGATTTATTTTTTCTTGTTTTAAAGAAAATATTAAAAATCGACGAGATCACTACGGCATAAAAAATTATTCAAGGTCAAAGTTCACAAAAAATGTTTTTTGCGAATATCACGCTTTCTATGGCTCGCAGGCCAATTGAGATTATTATGAAAATGAAAGATAATGAAATTCCGCATAAAAATGATTTCTTCCACTTTTTATGTACAACAGATGGTTTGAATAAAATATTTCTTAATTTAATATTTTCTTTAAAACACCAAAATAAATCGATTTAAAAAAAAATTAAGGATATATTTTGTTGGATCAGAAATGTCTAATTTCACTGGGTTATAAAAAATAATTATCCACCGAGGTGAAAAGTAAAGTATAAGTATTTTGAGAACAGATTATTACAGGAAAAAGTTGTTTCTAATGTCAACAAAAGGTCAGATATGAAATTTTAACGTCGTATGCCAAAATTATGATTAAAATAATTTAAAAAAAACCACTTCCTAAGGAATCTACTTCCACATCCAGACTTTCTATACAAGTCTTACAACGAAAATACTATATTTGCACTCCACTATGTGGAAATAATTGTTGTTTATGGAACTTTAATAATATAATATTTGAAATCGTGTACCCCGAAAACCTAGTAAATGATATGCCACATCGGTAGTAGTGGTGGGGATGAATGAAGTGAAAAAAATTCTTGATGACTTCGATTCTTGTACACCCCCTTAATAATGGGGTGAGGGTGGTATAGGGGTGGCTAATGCCAAGAAATTTTTTGAGACCATGGCTTTTCTTCCTCTCCTGACTCTTACTTGCTTGATTTATCTATTTACCCCCATTTATCCCAATTTACCCCTTAACTCTTCAACGGAATAAGATAAAAAAATAATCTAGTTCCAGATCTCCTTAAAATACATAGGTGTGGCAAATTTTAAGTCAATATCTTAAACGGTTCCAAAGTAATCGTGAGCACCCAAAAGTTACAAGACCAACAGACAGACTGACAAGACAGGCAGAAATTTGTTTGCTCAAACTTAAAATATTGACGTTTCATGACATTCTAAGCCCATTTGGACATTGAAAATTTTCAAAAAAATTTTTCGCATCAGTATTCTTCCACTGGATGTGGAATTAATACGCAGAAAATGGCATGATGAAGATATAAAAAATCATTGTGTGCCGTGGACTACACGATAGAAGTAAAGCTTCTACTTCATGCATTTTCTTCGAAGAAACCTACTACGCATCCATACTATTCGAGGTAACCCACTGTGCATCCAATTTACTCGAGAAAACCCACTGCGTATTCATACTACTTGAAGTAACTCATTGCGCATTCATTTTACTCAAGAAAATCCACTGCGCATGCATACTACTTGAGGTAACATACTGCTCATCTATAGTACTAGAGAAAAGCCACTGCGCATCCAAAATACTCGAGGAAACCTACTGCGCAACCATACTAGTTCAGGTAACCCACTGCGCATCCATTTGACTGAAGGAAACCAAAAAAAATAATAGATCTATAAACACCGTACAGGTTGCATGGTATTCTAATTTGAAATCGTAGAAGCCACACACACACACACACACGCGATGACGCGTCTCAGACGCATCTCATCTATTCTTGAAACATTGATGTCAATTTAGCAACCCACTAAAATAATCTCGAAAGGCAGGTGCGCTGATGTTTGTTTGTTCATAGGACTCGAATTATAATGCGTAGTGTTTATAAAACTCAAAATTCCACACCTAAATTTTCTATCCAACGAAAAAAATTTTCATACTATATTTTCACTTCACTATGTGGAAATTATTGTTTAATAACAAAATATTTGAAATCATCTACACCAAAAACCTATAAAACGATATGCCACATCGGTAGTGGGGGTGGTGGTAGAGAGGTAGTGGGAGTGGATGAAAAAAAAAATTGAAGCCTTAGGATCTTGCATACACGCTAAATTACATTGTTATTTTTTTCATCTCATTTAATAATGAATTAAGAAATAAAAAAATATATAATATTTCTATTCTATTGATATTTTGTTATGTTATTATATGCACTTTGGTTCAATTTAATTATTTTAATCATAATTTTAGCGAAAATATCAACTTTAAGATACGACGCCGACGTTTAAATTTCACATCTGAACTTTCACTGGTACTAGAAACAACTTTTTCCTGTAACATATTTCCTCTCAAAAATCTCTCAATTTCTTTCTAGGTTGTTTTTGTTGACCTTTTTTTGATAAATAACACATAAATTCAATGAAATCCTAGCCTCAATCAATAGAGATACTTCATTATTTAAATTTTTAAAAAGTGCTTAGTGCTTAGTGCTCCTGAATTTAAAGCACTTTTTCAGAGTGCTTAGTAATCGCGAGCACTCTACTATTAACAGTGCTTAGTGCTCGAAAAAATAAAGCACTTTTTTTGAGTGCTTAGTGCTTGGGGCTCGCGAGCACTTTTTAGCAGTGCTCGCCCAGCTCTGATATGAACATAGGTCCGCAACCGCTTTATTTCTGAGACACAGGGTGTTGAAATTTAACAAAAAAAATCAGTTTTTCCCCAATATCTCTAAACCCGTTTTTTTTTTCAATTTTGGCATAAAAATACATTTTTTCCAGGATAAATGTTTTTTAAATTTTGATCAGTGGCAGCGTCCCTATCAACATGCCCTGCAATATTTTTAATGAAAAAAAATGATAGGCCACTTTTTTTTTAATAAATATTATTTTCATATTTGCGGTTTATCTTGTCATAAAAATGGTCCCTTGACTTTTTTCGTCCGGCGGACGGTTTTCGATTTTAAAAATAAAATGCATTCATTTGCTTGTCCCTATGCGATTTTTTCTCTTAGTCTCAATTACAGAATTTGTGCTAACCAAAGCATCTAGGCAAGATTTTTATAATTTTATTAGTGACTATTATTTAATTTTAGTAATAAGTACGCATAAAAAAAAATGTTTTTAATTTCAAAAACTTATTATAACTATTTTGAACAAAAGATACGAAAATTAAATTAATTGTTCAAAATGCTGCAAGTATGCACGCTTCAGTCCTCCTTCTCATTGATTCGCGTACTCTTTAGAAAATTCCTTGAGTATTCCTTATAGCTTCACAGGAAACTATTATGCGGTTTCGCAATTCTTCCTCAGTTTGAATTGGCTGACTGTAAACCAAGGTCTAGAGATGTCCCCAAAGTAAGTAATCCTGTTTAGGTCTGGGGATCTCTGTTCCACCACGATCTATCCAGCGATTATTAAAGTTTTGGTTTAAATACTTGCGAGCCAGAACACTAAAATGGGCAAGTGCACCGTCGTGCATAAACCACATGCGATTTTTAATTAAAATAGGAACATCTTCCAACAGAACTGTCAAATTATCATCAAGAAGAATCTCGATCAGCATTCAATTATGAAACACCCTGTATATAAATTATAAAAATATTGTACTTATAACTATCGATTTCAGTACTTCAACTTTTTCAACCGATTTTATTGTATTTTGATCTAAGCCCAGGTTCTATACCAAGTCGAATGAACATTCCCTCAATTGCTCGAAGAAGGCTTGTAGGTAATTTAATTAGGAAACGCTATTACGAAAATAATGCATTATCAACTGCCCCACGTGAAGAAATGTTGCAGGTAAGTATTTTTTATTAGACAAAATAAAGATGACATTATGTATGGCCAATTCGTAGCGAGTAAATATTGCAGTCAAGAGTGGGCGACTGCAAATACCTATTTGCTGAACATTTTGTTCAAGTACACAACCAATACCCTTGTTATTTTTGTTGTTCAAATAGGGTGTCTACTGTCAGCAACGCCCTCCTGCAATTTTGATTCGTTTACAGTCCAGTCATATAGGAATTCCACCTCGGAATAAAAGATAATAAGCTGTAAACTTGTATACATCTTTGTTTTGATATTTTATAAGTTCTCAAAAGTCTCATAGAATCTCGTGTACGCGAGTCAAGATATTCACTAACCAGAAGTCGACCAACATCTCGATGGTACGATGACATCAAGAGAGTGGCAGGGCTACCATGGATAAGAGTCACACAGGATAGGAACAGATGGGAAATGTTAAGGGAAGGTCTTCTCAATACTGGGCGCAAACGGGCTGAAGAAGAAGATATTATGTTGATGAAGAAGAAGAAGATATTATGTTTATAGATACTTTTATTTGTTAATTTTGTTATTAATAGCAAATATGCAACTTAATTTTCTTCTCCTGCATCATCCACGTTGAATGTTAAATTTGACTCTAAAGCTTCAAGGATTTCAGGTACATATTCACTTTCTTAATCGAGATCATTTGGATAAAATGTCCATTACAATGACCACAAGCTGAAGAGCATTGCAACCCCGATTTTCTGCATCCGCAGCGCGAACCACAACCATTCTTACAGTTGCAAAATATTTTATTGAGCAGTTCATCTGGTGCTGGTGGTAATAATGTTGTTATCGGTTCCAGGATTTCATTTTGTAGTACCCAGCCCCATTCCCGGGGTTCTAAATCATTCCCTAACCAAGTTTGAATCTGGTAGTAGTTGCCAAGATTCAGTTTTACAGTATTATTTATTGGATTCCACAGTTGATCTTGCGTTATGACATAAACAGCTAAGCGCTCCCCACTCTTCGCGCTCTATCTCAAGAACGGTTAAATGTATAAAACATTGCTTGATACAAAAATTTGTAGAGAATTTTATGCTTTACAACTTTTATAATAAATCAAAATGTCATTTGGAGCATAGAAAACGAGATATTTACAAAAAACCGATTTTGCGACCCTTGACCTTGAATATCTTGACTCGCGTACACGAGATTCTATGAGACTTTTGAGCCAACTTATAAAATGCCAAAACAAAGATTTATACAAGTTTACAGCTTATTATCTCTCATTCCGAGATTTACCGTTCTTTTTACCTTATATGACTGGATTATTAATAATATGGCTATAATTAAGAATACATTAATAATATTTTAAAGTAAAATTGCTGCTTAATTGAAACTTAGTAATATTTTGCATTAAAATTATAATAAATTATAGTCTATAATATATAAAACATGACAGTTTACACACCTCTTGCAATTGCACTGCCTAACAGATATAACAGATAACACAGACCCACAAAAAAAATAAAAAAATCAGACCAACGAACCAGACCCATTATATTTTCGGTCGCCGAATCCGAATCCGAGGTCAAAAAAAATCGTACTCCCCCAATATTATTAGCTAAACCCAAAAGACACCCCTGAAATGGGGTAAGAAGAAGACTAATCTACGAGAATAGTTGCTACATCTTAATCAATCGAATTATACAAATTGAGGTTAAACAGCAGCATACATACAATAGATATAAAACACACCCCCAGGAAGGGGCTAAAACTACCCCCATATATGAATAAAACCATCCAAAACAGCAATGACTGCTGAAAAAGCTCGAAATGTCTAAGTTTTGTTAAAGTGATAAGAAACTGCATCACTTCCGATGTACTTCATAAACTACCCCTATAGAGTTGAGAACAACCTCTCCAAGTTTAAAGGACACGAGAAAAACAAGAAAAACGTACAATCCAACAGGATTTCTATTTTCATGGATGCTATGATGGGCTGAAATTACGTAGTACTCTAAAATGGAACTAGAAACGTACGTACTATCAACGTCCTCAGAGATTGTGAAAACTACCCCCTATGTAAGATTTAACTATAAAAAGTTACAGTGACTTCCATAAAAATTCGAAACACCTGCGTTGTGTGGAAGTGAGAAGAAACTATGTTCGACGCTGTGCTTGAAAACCACCCCTACGGGGTTGCGAGATGCCTATATCCGTAGGATGCTGGAAAAACAGAGAGAAACTAACCGGATTTGCATTGAAAGTTTTCTAGGAAATAAAAAAGATGAAAACTATACGGAATTTGTCAAAGAAATGATACAAAATTTCAAAATTTTAGGATGCAACATGAGCTTAAAAATTCATTTACTTGATTCCCATCTTCATTTTACTTCCACGTCCAGTGGAAGTATAGTAACGACAAAAAAAATTTTAAAAATTTTTATTGTCCAAATAGGCTTAAAATGTCATGAAACGTCGAGATTTTAAGTTTGAGCGAAAAAAAAATTTCTGTCTGTCTGTCTGTAGGTCTGTCTGTAACTTTTTTTTGTGCGCACGTTTACTCTGGAACCGTTTAAGATATTGACTTGAAATTTGGTACACATATGTACTTTAACGAGTTCTAGAACTAGATTATATTTTCATCTTGTTCCGTCGAAGGGTTGGGGGGTAAATTGGGGTAAATTTGGGGTAAATGGGTAAATTAAGCAGGTAAGAGTCCATCAAATTAGTATATAGCATATACAAGAGAAGCTAAGGTCTCAAAAAAATTTTTGGCATTAGCCATCCCCATTACCACCCCCACCTCCTTATTAAAGGGGATGAAAAAAAAATGTGATTTAGTGTATGTACAGGAACCAGAAACCTCAAAATATTTTTTTATTTCATCCACCTCCCACTACCACCCCCCTATCACCACCCCCACCCCACTACCGATGTGGGGTATCGTTTTATGGGTTTTTGGGGTAGAGGATTTCAAATATTATATTATTAAAGTTCCATAAACAATTATTTTCACATACAAAGTTTTTTCGTTGTGAGTGACTTGGATAGAGAATCTGGATGTGGAAGTAGTGATTCCTTGGCGGCGGTTTTTACTTCCACATCCAGTGGAAATATAGTAACGACAAAAAAATTTAAAAAATTTTTATTGTTCAAATAGGCTTAGAATGTCACGAAACGTCGAGATTTTAAGTTTGAGCGAAAAAAAAAAATTTCTGTCTGTCGGTCTGTCTGTCTGTAACTTTTTTGTGCGCACGTTTACTCTGGAACCGTTTGAGATATTGACTTGAAATTTAGTACACATATGTACTTTAACGAGATCTTGAACTAGATTATATTTTCATCTTGTTCCGTCGAAGGGTTGGGGGGTAAATTGGGGTAAATTTGGGGAAAATAGGTAAATCAAGCAGGTAAGAGTCCATAAAATTGGTATTTAGTATATACAAGAGAAGCTAAGGTCTCAAAAAAAATTTTGGCATTAGCCACCCCCCTTACCACCCCCACCCCATTATTAAAGGGGATGAAAAAAAATTGTGATTTAGTGTGTGTACAAGAACCAGAAACCTCAAAATGTTTTTTACTCCATCCACCCCCACTACCACCCCTTATCACCACCCCCACCCCGCTACCGATGTGGGGTATCGTTTTATGGGTTTTTGGATTTCAAATATTATATTATTAAAGTTCCATAAACAATTATTTCCACATACAAAAATTTTTTCGTTGTGAGTGACTTGGAAAAGAATCTGGATGTGGAAGTAGTGATTCCTTAGGCAGCGGTTTTTTTTTTTCAGAAAATTTAAGTGACTATAGCAAAGAGCAGGGTGAACACTTTCACCAGGATAAAGCCGAAATGGAAAAAGGTATCAAGGAAGGTGGAACAAACACATGATGGCAGACTACTGTTGGTCTCTTAAAAGAAAAACGAGTGGAAAACATAAATGGCAGTCTGTAAGATGGTCATTCGAAACTAAAGTAAAAAGATACTATAAAAAGAAAGAATGAATCGACTGACGTTTATGTTTTGTGGGGGGGGGGGGGGACTAATTTCTTCTCACCCCCACAAAACGCAGAGGTTTCGAGTTGTTTGTTACACAGGGGGTAGTTTTCACCCCCTAGGGAAGTGGAATTAAATAACAACAGTGGTACGTGACTTTCTAAGTCTGGGTACTATGCAATTTTAATCAATCATAGCATCCATAAAAATGGAAATACTGTTAGATAAATATTTGTTTCTTTTTTTTTCTGTGTCATTTCAGACAAGGGGTGATTTTTGGCTGAGAGCTGTGGGGTAGTTTTCAATAATTGAGCCAGTACTGTTGCAGACTCTTCTTACCTTTACAAACCTCCGGAGTGTCAACCTTTTGCGAGGGTCACTGCTGCTTTTTTCAAGTTGAATCTAGAACAGTTTTCACAACCTCTGAGGATTGACACTGTAGGACGTTGATCGTACGTAAGTTTCTAGTTCTATTTTAGAATACTACGCAATTTCAGCCAATCATAGCATCCATGAAAATAGAAATCCTGTTGGATTTTACGTTTTTTCTTGTTTTTCTCGTGTCCTTTAACATTAGGTCCGAAGTAATTAGGTTGAGAAACCTACCCAGGTAGCAAGGTGACGTCATGATGACGTCTTTTAAAGGTGATTTTTCGTCGCCGACGTCATTGTACCAATAAATGACGTACCAGAGACGTGATATTTAATACGTACTTCTGACGTCATCATGAAGACGTCAAATACACGTTTCTTTTAGGTCATTATTTTGACGTCATTAAAATGACGTGAAATAAATCATTATAAAATAAAAGTAAATAGAAGTATTTAGTGACTAGTTCAATTTTTGCCACATAGTAATAATAATTTTGTTTTACTATTTCTAACTAGGTATACAGCTTTTAAACATATTTGGCGTCATATATATGACGTCATTGGGCTGTAACATTGTGCCGTCTTTTTCAGGTCAATTTTACGTCATGCTGAAGGTGAAATTGACGTAATTAATGCCGAAAAAACGACGTCATAATGACGGCACCTTGTTGCCTGGGTATAGGGGCAGTTTATGAAGATTACGTCAGACCTGATGCAGTTTGTTATCACTTTAACAAAACTTAGACATTTCGAGCTTTTTCAGCAGTCATTGCTGTTTTGGATTGATTTTTTTATATATGGGAGGCAGTTGTCGCCCCTCCCTGGGAGTGTATTTCATAGATATTGTATGTTCGCTGCTGTTTAACCTTAATTTGTATAATTCGATTGATTGAGATGTAATAACTATTCTCGTAGCTTAATCTTCTTCTCACCCCGTAGCTAATGATTTTGGATGTATACGAATTTGATTAACCTCGGATTCGGTTTCAGCGACTGAAAATGCATAGCGTCCGGTTCGCTGGTCGCATTTTTTTTTGTGGGGCTATGTAATTTCAATATGTACTATGATATTTTACATATATACCAAATTTCAATTAAAAACGTTATATCCAACAGAAATTATCGTGTTTGCAAGAAATCGTCTACACACACACACACACACACACACACACACATACGCATACATATTGACACGGACATTTTTTATTCGATAATTGAATTCAGCGAAACGAATTTTTCTTCTATGAAATACCTATTTGATTAAGTCAAATAAAAAATGTCCTGTTCTAATATAAAAAGATGCATAACATAGTGATAATGTTAATCTAAACATCGCAGCAACAGTTGCAGATAGGAACTAAACTTTTTTTTTTAGTATCTAAGTGATATGTTTTTCGTCATACCAATAGTAAAAAGCATGCGTCTTGCCTCAAAATATATCCCGGTTTATTTTTACGTTGTGACGTATAAGGGAGAAATCGTAAAAAGCAAAGGTTTGCCGTTCAATTCTGAGTTGAAAGGTAATTAAGTAAGTAATAATAATAATAAAATTGATTATTAATTCTAGTAATTTTTATTTGTTCAGACTATATGTAAGTATTTGAAATTGTCAAGTAAAAACAAAGAAGCTACCGAAATATAAACTACATAGTAAAAGTGAAATATTTACCTAAGTTATAATAAGGCTTGCTTTCAGAAAACTGTTCAATATGTGTTAATTTTAACTTCATGTTCTTTAAATTTATTAGGCACTATTGCAAACTTTTACGCCCATAAGATCTCTCTTTGGCGCATCGCTCCTCGCTTCTCACTGATCTATTCATTTTGCTTGCTTTGCTTAATATTCAAGTTATTAATCAAAGTTCATATATTCCAGGTAAAGCAGAGTTGTTGGCAAAATTTATTATCTTTTTTAAAAATTTGCAATTTTATTTATTGCATATCTACCCACATAATGTTTACCAGGGCCGGCCTTTGGGGGGGGGGCGACGAGCCTAATATAAGGAACGCCACGAGCTGAATACACTTTTTTTTTCGAGTAAAATTTATGAGGACGAAAAAATTTTGTTTTGGATTTTACCCCCTTCCCCGTTCATAAAAAAAATTCTGTTTTGACCAGAAAAAGGCAGCTTTTAAAATTTCGCACGAGGGTGCTTTAGGAACTAAGGCCGGCCCTGATGTTTACAGTACGGAAACTTCTGCGCGCGAGTCCGATTCGTGAATAACCGATCCTAGTCTTATTTTTTAGGAGTAGCACATGCTGAAGATATGGCGTACATTTTTAAAAATACTCTCTTCAATATAACTGACCAAAAAGACGAAGAATTTCGTAACCGTGTGGTCAAGCTGTGGTCTAATTTTGTGAAATTTGGGTAAGTATAAACAGTAAAGAAGAACGAATGGCAAAAAAAATGTTTTGCATTATAATGTATTCACTGAGGTGTGTGTAATATTTAATTTAAATTTCTGATCTAATCTATAGCAATCAACTCAAAGAACGACCATAAAGCAAGAATTCTCTGTGTTCTCTGTAAGCTTAAACATAAGAACGAAAGTGTAACTACGGTAACCAGCGATACTTTTTTTTTAAAGATCTGTTTAAAATTAATTTCTTATTTTTTGTATTATACATCACAAAATCGACTTCTACCGGCGCACAGTGGGGCAAATAGCTCATTTTTTGGACAAACGATAATTCCCAAGCCTGGGATTAATGAAACTTAATTCTTTTTTTTTAAACTATTCGTTATAAAATTGCCTTTAATTCTATCGAGCCCGAATTTTGAAATTTCAAAATTAAAGATGGCTAATCCAATATCGCGGACGTAAATTTTGAAAGTAAATTAAAATTTCATCAAAAGATTGTATAAAATTATAAAAAATTGTTACTTAGGGGATTTTTTGGTTTCTAATCTCATTTCTGATCCCCGAATTTTGCGATTCAAAAGACCAAGATAGCGGATCCAATATGGCGGCCATAATATTTTTTAAATGAAATGTACATGCACAAACTGTTAAAAATTGTTACTTAGTACTTTTAAGGGTTTCTGATCGAGAATCTGAAATCTAAATTACGTAATATCGTAATCCAAAATGGCGAATCCAATATGGCGGCCATAATATTTTTTCAATTGACATGTAAATGCGCAAACTGTTAAAAATTGTTACTTAGGGGTTTTAGAGATTGCTGATCATGAATCTGAAGTCCAAATTACGTAATATCGAAATCCAAGATGTTGGATCCAATATGGCGGCCATAATATTTTTTTAAATGAGATGTACATGCGCAAATTGATAAAAATTGTTACTTAGGGCTTTTAAGGGTTTCTGACTATGAATATGAAGTCTAAATTATGTAATATCGTAATTCAAGATAGCGGATTCAATATGGCGGATCCAATATGGCGGTCATAATATTTTTTTAAATGAAATGTACATACGCAAATGATTAAAAATTAGGTTTAAAGATGTCAACATTTTTGATTGGTTATCTCATTTTTTTATAAGATGGCATATTCGAATCTGCCATCTTAGAATTCGAAATTACGAATGCGTAGTCAGCAATCGCAAAAACCTGCAAGTAACAATTTTTAACTATTTTCGCATGTACACCATAAGTTTAAAAAAAATTATGGCAGCCATATTTGAATTTAATTTTCTGGTTTGCAAAATATCGAAATTTTAATATCCGAAACGAGATTAGCAAACTGCGAAACCCCCGAAAAACAAATTTTAACAGTTTATTGATTTGTCATTCTTTTTTAACTTACGGACACCATATTGGATCCGCCATCTTGGATTTCGATATTACATAATTTGGACTTCAGATTCATGATCGGCAATCTCTAAAACCCCTAAGTAACAATTTTTAACAATTTGCGCATTTACATGTCAACTAAAAAAATATTATGGCCGCCATATTGGATTCGCCATTTCGGATTACGGTATTACGTAATTTAGATTTCAGATTCTCGATCAGAAACCCTTAAAAGTCCTAGGTAACAATTTTTAAGTTTGTGCATGTACATTTCATTTAAAAAAATATTATGGCCGCCATCTTGGTTTTTTGAATCGCAAAATTTGGGGATCAGAAATGAGATTAGAAACCAAAAGAACCTCCCAAGTAACAATTTTTTATAATTTTAAACAATCTTTTGATAAAATTTTAATTTAATTTCAAAATTTAATTTTGAAATTTCAAAATTCGGGCTCGATAGAATTAAAGGCAATTTTATAACGAATAGTTAAAAAAAAAAATTAAGTTTCATTAATTCCAGGCTTGAGAATTATCGCTTGTCCAAAAAATGAGCTATTTGCCCCACTGTGCGGCGCACCACCCACAGTGGGAAATTATAGACTATTTTTTGACAAAATTCGCCCGATAACTGATTTACAACGAAAGCTAACATTTTTTTTTCAATTGCATAGAAAGGTTGTCACTACAACATGGTGCTGCTACAAAGTGGCTAAAACCAAATCTGACCTACAACATCTTGAAACATTTCCTATTAAACCTATTAGTCTAGTCAATTTTGGGTATATTTTGACGTTCTATCAAATTATCTCAAATTGAACATATCTTTATTACAAAATACAATGAAATTATTACGACAAAATGTCTATTGCATTAGTAATTAGTGACCCAGAAAACATATCAAACCGTTGAATTTTGAAATATGGATATGTTATATTTGAAATAATTTGATAAAAACGTCAAAAAACACCCAGAAATGGCCAATATCTCGAAATGTGTGTGATGTTGATCAAAATATCTATTGTATTTGTAATCAGTAAGTTTTAATATAATACGTAATTTTTAGCAATCCTACACCCGCTATTGACCATTCCCTTCAAAATGTAACGTGGCCAACAGTTATCGGAGAAGATCTCAAGTACCTAGAAATTGGAGAAGATTTAAGAATACTTCGGAATTACAGAAGTGAATATGTGCAATTTTGGGATCGACTCTATGAAAAATATTCCCAGAAGCCATTTAGCACATATTAATGCCTTTATATTATACCCTGCAGAATGTAAATTACTTATAAATACAATATTTGTCATGTGCATAGTAATACTGATTTCAGAAATGAGGAGATCAAAAACACTCCTATCTCTTAAGCTAATATCTTTATCAAAAAATAAAGAAAGCAAGATTTTCCTTAGTTTATTGCCTCTGGTAACATTCAGCTAAGATGCTTCCTTGCTAAGTTATTTAACCTTAAAGCCAAAAAAATATATTTTTTGAGAAATTTTCAAAATACATTAAGTGTAAAATCTTTTAGATAATGCATCCATAATGCACGGTTAAAAAAAATGAGCTTATACATAATAGTCAGGACTACCAAAAAACGCTATATGGTTTTTTTTTTCAATTTGAAATTTACTGGAACCGAAAACGGGCACTTTTTCGTGTAAAAAATAAAAATTTTGCCTTTATTTTCCTTGTGTCATTTTTGATTTTGCAGATATTAAAATTTGCAAAAAGAAAATTTTAAGCTACTGTAATAAGATTTAATTTGGTACAAGGTACAAGGTTCAAGGTACAAGGTACTTTTACTGTTTTAGTTTCTAGCCCAGTTACAGTATCACTGTGAATTATGACAGATGTGTCGTCTGCATACATAAAAACATCTCCATCTGTTATGTAATTTGGCAAGTCATTAATGAAAATAAGAAACAACAGTGGACCTATGATAGAACCTTGAGCGACACCAATTTCTCTATCAATAATATTAGATGTTTCCGAGTTCATTGAAACTAAAATTTGTCTATTTTCTAGAAACAATATTACCCATTTTAGAATACTGCTAACTGCTACATATTCCCATTGCTTGTAATTTAGTTTCTAGAAATTCCATATTAACAGAATCAAAGGCCGCAGTTAAATCAAAGAAGAGACTAGCTACTTTTACTTCCACATCCAGTGGAAGTATAGTAACGACAAAAAAATTTTTAAAAATTTTTATTGTTCAAATAGGCTTAGAATGTCACGAAACGTCGAGATTTTAAGTTTGAGCAAAAAATTTTCTGTCTGTTGGTCTGTCGGTCTGTCTGTCGGTCTGTCTGTCGGTCTGTCTGTCGGTCTGTCTGTCGGTCTGTCTGTCGGTCTGTCTGTCGGTCTGTCTGTCGGTCTGTCTGTCGGTCTGTCTGTCTGTAACTTTTTTTGTGCGCACGATTACTCTGGAACCGTTTGAGATATTGACTTGAAATTTGGTACACATATGTACTTTAACGAGATCTAGAACTAGATTATATTTTCATCTTGTTTCGTCGAATGGTTGGGGGTAAATTGGGGTAAATTTGGGGAAAATAGGTAAATCAAGCAGGTAAGAGTCCATAAAATTAGTATTTAGTATATACAAGAGAAGCTGAGGTCTCAAAAAAAATTTTGGCATTAGCCACCCCCATTACCACCCCCACCCTATTATTAAAGGGGATGAAAAAAAATTGTGATTTAGGGTGTGTACAAGAACCTCGAAATGTTTTTTTACTTCATCCACCCCCACTACCACCCCCTATCACCACCCCCACCCCGCTACCGATGTGGGGTATCATTTTATGGGTTTTTGGGGTAGAGGATTTCAAATATTATATTATTAATGTTCCACAAACAATTATTTCCACATACAAAATTTTTTCGTTGTGAGTGACTTAGATAAAAATCTGGATGTGGAAGTAGTGATTCTTTGGGCAGCGGTTTTTTACCTTTGTCGAGGTAGTCATAGATCTTTTGAACACATTTAAGAGTTGCTGTTTCTGTAGACTGATCTCTATAACCAAATTGACTGCAAGTAAATATATTGTTAGATTCTGAGTAAGAGTATAATCTGTTAGCAACTGCTTTCTCAGGTATTTTAGATAAATAACTTAGTAGGGTTATAGGTCTATGATTTTGAATTAGTTGCGGATCATCTTTTTTGTACAAGGGAATTATCTTACCTAACTTCAGCACATCAGGGAACTGTCCAAGATTTATTGATAAATTGATAAGATATACAAGAGAATCAGCTAGAACATACTTACAAAACTTTAGAAGTTTTATGGGTATCTCGTCAACACCTGTTGAATTTTTGTTTTTTCATATTTTCTATGAGGGTGATGATTTCGTCTCCTGTTACAGGTTCAAAAGAAATAGTGGTATTAATTGTTTTGACAGTTGTGCAGTTATTCGACAATTTATTTCCAAAATGGTTATTCAGTTTATCTTTAACACAAGAAAAATAGTTAGCAAATAACTCACATATTTTTTTTATCATCATTTACATTTACGTATTTGGAATATACTTTAACAAAATTTAAAATATGCACGTTGCTTGTTATGATGAGCAGCTTTGTCGTGCTGAATTATAGTATATTATTCAACGAGCGGTAATGTAGGTAATAACTCACGCAGATGAAGTGCTGTAATTCATCAAGTGAGTTATTACCATTACCGCAAGTTGAATACTATACTTTATCTAAGATTATAACAATAAATATTAAATTGAGAAAATTTTGTTTAAATTACTCAGTTTGTTTATTAATAAAATTAACTGTAAAAATTAATTTTTGTTTACCCTTTTATATTTGTTGTCTTCAAAGATTTAGCCAACTTTAAGCGGAGGTGGAATGTGATTTTTAATCGAAATAGTGCATAAACTGCTTGTAGACAAAAAATCAGCTTTGTAGATTAATATTACGCGGCGGAAAATGCAAAACTTCTCCGCGAACTGCAATAGCCCGGAGCGCATATTCAGTCAAAAGTCTTGTTTTTTATGTTAGAGAAAAAATTAAAAAGCGTCGGAAATCTCAGTCAATTCTCTTGACATAAGCTGTCTACAAATTTTTCGAAAAAAAACAATAATTATCGAGGCCAAGATTAACGGAGCGTCAAAGTAGTACATGATATTAAGTGAACATCGTATATGAGATCGATTTCAGTTAATTACCGATTAATTACGGCGACAAAATGGAGAAATTTTACCGAAAAAAAAAAAGTCCCAAATCCCGCCCCCTCTAATTCCTTCATTTTTGTCGGAATTCGAAAAATAAAAAGAGTTTTAATTTAATTCTAATTGAGTTAACTAGAATAGTCTTTTGGCGTAGAAGCCAAGATTAAAAACTTGCCAACTGTAGAAGTTCAAAATTTGCGATTTTTTGCCGTACATGACCAACATTTAAGTAGTTATCTCCGAAACGAAAAAAAAAATCAAAGTTCTGATAGTAGCAAAAAATTCGTAATGGAAAATACTCGTTTGACCTTGTTTTTTATTTCGAGCTAACTCCCACCGTTTCGGAGATATCTGCGAAAAATAACAAAAAACAGCTTACATTTCGGAGTTGAGAAAATTGCAAAAACATGCAATCTTGACACGTTCATATTTTTCGAAAAACACCATTGGGACGGCCGTACGATGTCGTGAGTAAAGAGGAAGTCTTCCAGATAAACCTGATCGTAAATTGCACAGCGAAATTCGAAAATTCGGCTCGGCACGAACGAAACAAAAGTAGCATTTTATGACATTTCAAAAAATCTTTATAGATATTAACGCGAATAATCTGTCACTACCTCCCTGGCTCCACCTTCGTGTGTTGCGCGTTACGTCGATTGGACAGGCTAGGCATGAAGATAAAGGTGACTGGCTCTGTACCTAGTGAGTTATAACAACTCACGCATTATAACTCACGCATTATAACTCACGCTGTTTGTTTATGGATACTATTAATTGATCAAAAGCAGTTCATTAATTAGTATATAACCTAATAAGAGTAGATACAGATATATATATATATATATATATATATATATATATATATATATATATATATATATATATATATATATATATATATATATATATATATATATATATATATATATATATATATATATATATATATATATATATATATATATATATATATATATATATATATATATATATATATATATATATATATATATATATATATATATATATATATATATATATATATATATATATATATATATATATATATATTTAAAACTGAACGTTCAGGCACCAAATTCACATATATATGGACGGAGAGGCACCTATATATACGTTCTGGCACCAGATCGAGGTGCCAGAACGTTTTATCGCATATTTGAACGTCTAAACATCATAACATCCTTCCCACAAAATTTCAAGATGGAGCTACTTGGTCGATTTTTCTATAAAAACTGGATTTTGGTTCAACCGTATAATCTGCAGAGGGCGCGCCAACCACTGATGTCTAACCGTACTTAGTGGCACCATTCATTTGCGCTTGATTCCCAATATTTAAAATGACTTTCTGGCACCTCGGGGTTTCTACGGCTAGTGAATTTTAAATCATATTATAGATGGAAGAAAATCCGATATATAGTATAAAGAAAGTTACGTTTTCGTTACAACTTTGCAACTTCTTTTTTAAACAATAAAACTATCATTAAAATCGGAAAAACGGTTAAGAAATAAATTAACTTCAAAACATGACAAATTTTGAATGATGCGATCATTTTGTCCGTGGGTATATTATATAAGACATTACACAGAATATTAAAAATTGTAAAGAAATCACAGTACATTACATTTATGGTACATGCGACAATGCCCTCTAATCATTGTTTTCTTAATGCCTTTGTCGACAAAGTAACCGTAGTTTACATTATTTCTCGTTTTGAAATCTACAAACCCCTCTATCGTATTATAACTCTGTGAACTGCCTATTGAGGTCAAATTCCTGGGCAGGTAAAAAATATGTGATGACTTCTCTTAATTTATATCTAATATTTGCTGATTTATTTACTTATTGTTTTTAATATAATTAAAAATCTTTAGCTGTACTTTCTTCATATTCTATACAGGGTGTCAGAAAATATCGGTAACAAAATTCTGGTACAAATTATATCCGAAAAAATTTGAAAAAAAGTGCCGCAATGCCCGCAAATGCTTCCTAATTGAGCTACAGCACTAATTAAAAATATTAAAAAAGGTCATCTTTCATTTTAATCGCAAAACTAACCGCTTGTGAGAAAAATCGTGTAAATGAGAAAACACGATGTGCTTCAAGTTTTCACGTAACAATTAAGTCAAGTAGAGTAACAATAAGCTCATTGTTAATTAATTTTCATTGCCATTATTTAATTTAAAAAAAAATGAAAATAGCAGAATACCAGTTTTTGGCTTCAATCTTCAAAGGGCTTTGAGTCCACAAGGAAGCATTAGCTGACATATTTATATAAATTTTCTTTCATTTTTTTTCATGTAGAATCGGCACCAGACCGGTATTACCGGACACCCTGTATAGCCGAACAACGAGACCACTGAAACTTTTTTATTTTTCAAAATAACTGCATACTGTAACCGAGTATCTATAATGGAATGAGTAAATATTTTATTTGTAGTGTTTTTATATATACTGTGTATAAAATTCGTGTTTTTTCGCAGTTTTTAAACATCTCTAGTTATATAGAATAATAAACTAAAATAAATAAAAACTAGAATGTCCGTTATGAAATTGCGAAGAAAACTCGATGAGCCCGAACTTTTTTGTCAATATGTTAAGTTGCAAAAAATTTAAACAAGATAATTTTTTAACAATTGATTATAACTTACGTAATAATGCATATATTTTTACTCTCTCCTACTCCAATATATTTCTAACCTAAATAAATCATCCTGTCAAAATTTAAGTCCAAAAAATAACACCGGCACACACAAAAAAAGTCGAGTGCGAGAAGGCAGGCCCTATGTAATATGTATTCCCATGAATTTTAACCTGCTGAACACGAATTCGATGTCCGTTTCGCCCGATTGGCTCTTGTATTTTCCTAACCTCAAAAAAACCTTAAAAATGCCCGAAAAACCTCAAACAAGTAAATAAAAGGCTTAAATGAGCTGACCACCATTTCCGTGCATATTATGGGGCACCGAGAGCGAATCTGAGGTCAGAGTTGGCCGATCAGTTAGAAATTTTAACATAATCTCAAAAAAACACCTAAAAAATGCCCGAAAAATTTCCAAACAAGTAAATAAAAAGCTTACATGAACTGATCACTATATCTATACGTAATTTGGGGCACTGAAACCGAATCGGTCAGAATTTATGCGCGACGATCGAATATCTTGTAAAATCCTTATTTAGGATGAAAACGTATCCAAAAATGACTGAATCATAGCCCGAAATTGACTTTGCTCTACATAATATCTGAACATATAATTTCCGACGTATTTGCAACGTGCTGAACACAATACAGAAGTCAGAATTAAAGCGCAATCTGCAAACTTCATAGAGAAATATCACTTCAGCATAAACTCTCATCAACCCTAGTGAGCGGAGATGGGTAACTATTAAATTTTCAAGTATCCTAAGGAAAATATTACTGAACAGTGAAATTTTTCAAAGTTTGCTCTATTGAGAGAGGAATATCGTTTGGACTTAACATTTACCTACACCCTCCTTTGATGATTTTCTACTTTTTTTTTCTTAGAGCTGTTCTAAACATATGTATAGTTTTCTTTATTTTGTTTGTTTGTCATATGCCATTTGTTTCTTTTTCTATTCTTGCGACTAGGACATCTCCACGTGGTGACGGCGGGCAAAGATTTATTTCGACTAAGTTCCTAGGTAAAAAAATGCCTTCATGGCAGAAGTAGAGACAGAGTTTACGATGCAGGAGAGGGAAACCTCAGTATCGGCGGCAGGTCAGGTTGAGAAAGCGGGACTGTGGGCGTCATCATGCAACCGCAGCTCTAGTGAAGTAAGAAACTTGCCTTCCTATGAGTATAGGGCTACAAAAACTTTTGCACAACTGTGTAAATAATGTGAATTCCTTCTGTTTTGTTTGTAGTAAAATCGAGGGTCCGAAAAATCGAAAAAAAATCAGCGATAAAATAAAAAATATTTATCTAAAATCTATATATGATAGGTTTAAGTATATTCATCAAGTGTTCTTTTCCTTGTGTAAAATATTTTCCAAAGTCTTTTTCTCTTTTTCTGTATGAGCTAGAACGAACATCACTTGATACTAAATTGTCTTTTTTCATAATCGCCGCAAAATATTCTTCCCTACCATTAGATAGACCAAGATTTCTAACAACATTATTAAGTTTATCATTTCACCAAATATTCATATTCACTGTCATCTTCTTTACTTTCGGAACAATCGGTTTCCATTAACCCTTTTTTAGCATTAATTCCGGAAACATTTGTATTGCTAAAAAATAACACTCTTCGCGGATTCCAGGCTCCTTCGATATCATTGGATTTTTATATTTTACTTTAACGTTCTTTCCATTTGTCTTATAACATATGATGCAAGGTATCATGGAAAACCTTTATCCACTATTTCCATACTATAACATTTTAGATAAATATTTTTTATTTTATCGTCGAATTGACTAAAAACAAGGCAAGAATTTTACACAAAGAACTTTAAACCGAGAACTCTAGATGTAACATATTCTCAGACAGGAACTTTACACAAAGAACTCTGAACCAAGAACTCTAAATCTTAATAGTTCTTGCCTCAGGAACTTAACAGTCTTGTCTTAATTTATAATAGGTTTAAGTTTTTGGTTTAAAGTTCTTGTCTCAGGTTATGTTGGGTTAACAATTCTTAGTTTAAAGCTCTTAGCTCTTGCCTTAGGTTATGTTAGTTTTAAAGTTCTTGGTTTAAGCTTTTAATTTATTTGTTTTGGATTTTTAGGCATTTTTTGAGGTTATGTTAAAATTACCAACTGATCTGCTAATTCCGACCTCATATTCAGTTTCAGTACCCCAAATTACGTATAGATATAGTGATCAGCTCATTTAAACTTTTTATTTACTCGTTTTGGGCATTTTTAAGGTGTTTTTTGAGGTCAGCAAAAATGCAAGAGCCAATCGGGCAAAACGGACATCAGATTCGTATTCAGCGGGTCAAAATGCATGGGAATACATAGGCCTTCTCGCATTCGACTTTTTTTGTGTGTGCCTGTGTAATGAACAAAAGAATAATAAAGTAGTAAATTAAATCGTCAATTGTTCAAGTAGTCCATGTAAAACGCGGGGTTTGACGCTCGGAATGCCCCCATCATCGGGACTACTTTTATTTCATATTTTTTGGGTCTCTGATCACGAAAATCGGTCCCGCGGCTCTAAAAATAGTGCGTTACCCCTAAAAATGCCAAAAACCACCCCTTTTGGGAATAATACTGTAAAATAATGTTATGAATGTGCTAACTGTAATGACATTTTGCCAGTTCAGTAAGTTCATCTAAAGTAAGGATAAATTTTATGCTGAGGGCTAACCAGAGGGGGTGAAAATACCCCTAAATTGACGTAAAATTAAAAAATGATTGAATTTTTTTTATTCACTTTTTGATTTAAATTTAGATAAATGGGGAATGTATAATGAAGAAAATTTTTTTCCAACCCTTCAGGGGTGAAAACTGGAAAAATGATTGAATTCTTTTTATTCACTTTTTGATTTAAATTTAAGTGAATGGGGATTGTATAATGAAGAAAATTTTTTCCAACCATCAGGGGTGAAAACTACCCCTGACCTCAAAAAACACCTGTATTACCTTTAAATTGAACTAACGCTTAGACATTAAGTAGATATGTATACTTTTCAGTTTGCTTGTAATTTCTGATAAACTTCCGTCGAAAAAAATATCAAAAAACGTTTTCACCCCTAAGCGTTAGTTCAATTTAAAGGCGATACAGGGGTAGTTTAGTTTTCACCCCTGACGGGTTGGAAAAAAATTTTCTTCAATATAAAATCCCCATTCATCTAAATTTAAATCAAAAAGTGAATAAAAAAAAATTCAATCATTATTCCATTTTACGACAATTTAGGGGAAGTTTCACCCCCTCTATAAAATTTGTCCTTAATTTAGATGAACATACTGAACTGGCAAAATATCATTACAATTAGCACATTCATAACATTATTTTACAGTATTATTCCCAAAAGGCATTTCTAGAGGTGACGCACTATTTTTAGAGCCACGGGACCTCGATTTTCATGATCAGCGACCCAAAAAACATGGGGTAAAAGTAGTCCCGATGAGGGGGGCATTCCGAGCGTCAAACTCCGCGTTTTACATAGACTAAAGTGGACGAGTCGTAGAAAAACAACATATATTTCTTTCAGAATGTAGATTTTTTTCATGTAATTTTCAGTGGTATTGAAAAAACTGTATTTTAAACAAATGCATATTTTCGCGCAAACAAAATCTTTTATCTCTGTTCCCAATGGGCATAGAAAAAAAAAACAGATTTTTAAATTTTTTTTTTTTTTTGTATATTTTTGATGCATAATAATAAATTTAATTTTCGAATAGAGTTTTGATTTTTTCAAAAAAAGATAATTTAAAGAAAAGCAAGAAATGACTTTAAATATTTCAAAAAACAATGTAGGTTATTAAGCCTAATAAAAAGTACATGAAAAAACCTTTATTGTAACAAAAAAGATGTATGACTTGATGCATTTACAATCGACTATTCAATTTTCGACAGCTATTTTTTTTAGGCGTTCGCCTTAATATTATGCCATGATGATTTAGCTCAACTAGAAGCGTTATTTCCTAAAATTTCGTTGAAATGTATGTATTATTACTTAAGTCACCGTCAATTGTTTAAAGGCTATCGATTTTAATTGTCTTAATTTTTTCGACAAATCGACGAGAAGGGTTCGGCACATCTGGTTTTCATCGCAATTTCATAATAAACACTCTCGTTTGTTGTTTATTGTGATATGACCTATACAACCAGAGGTAGCTAAGAAAAAAGACGAAATACTCTACTTTAAACATTGTTTTGTTTACTCAAATACCGTCCGGAACTTAGATTGAATCAAAAACTTTTTGTGGCACCAAATAAAATCCATAAGTTTTTATGTAGATAAAAGGCGCTTAAATAAAATTAGGTTGTATGGCATCGTTATCGACCTTAATTTAACCTTTTATTACACTGTAATAATTAACTAAGTTTTTAAAGTTATTTGAATGTATTTTAATTTGTATGCATAATTTCACATTCGTCTAATAGTCTCTTTTTTGTATTGTTTTGAGGAAATGCTTGCCCTGTATGACTGATATGCTCTAATTTCTTACAAATGTTCGAAATTTGAAATAAAAATTTTCAGTCTAACTACAGTCATCATGTTTAATATGTATTAGCATTCGGTAGCACACGAATGCAACTTTCATTATTAAAAACACCTCAATAGCATTTTGAAGTTAAATTGATAGATCCTTCAATCTACGTAAAAGTACTTTCGAACCTTATAGACACACTATATTATATAGTTTTGATATCCTATATATCTTGATATTTTTGTATAGTAATATTTTGCTCTACAATTATAATAAACACAGTTTATGTAAAACCTGATCATTTATACGCCTCTGGCTATCGCCCTGTATGGCGGATATGGCCCAATTTCAACAGGGAGTATTTTACCACACTATTTTACATACGCGCCAAAGAAATAATTATTTTAAGTCTAATAGAAGTTATCGTGTTTACAAGAAACGATCTACACACACATACATTCGATATGAAACGGATTTCTGTACGATTTTTTTTTTCTACTATGATTATTATATTTTTTTTTTGGTTAAAATATACCTATCTGATTAAATCAAATAGGTATAATAATAAAGTAATGTGAATAGGTATTTAATAGCAAAATTCATTTCATAAACGAGTTCATAAGATGAGAATTTTAGGGCCAATAAAGCCATAAATTCATTTTCTACGCCATGCTTTTAGCTGTTCAATTGTCAACAGAAAAGGTTAGCAAAGATAATATTTTACAATTACAACAGTATCGAAGTAGAGGGATGCTCTTAAAAATAAAGTTAACCATGAACATGTGTTGCTAGTAAAATCTACCAGAAATTCAAATATTTCTCTCTCGATCCTAGTAATTGCATCTCAAAAATAAAAATACCAAATTGTTCCCAATAAAATTTGAAATAAATCAAACTTCTAAATAAACTTTCTAATAATTTGTTAATTTACAAAAAATATATATTTTTTAAAATTTACTTTTTTGAATAATATAAAGAATATGATGTAATAATAATACACAAATCATTAATAGGAGTATTCCCTTTTATCGAGCTAAACATTGATGTCTAATTTTAATGCAAAATATTTATTTAAACAGTTGAAAATAAAAAAGACTTCGAAATTTCAGTTGATTAATGTTTAAATGCACCGACTCATAGAAGCGCATTTTTTTAAATATAAGTTGTTTCAATGTATTTTGCAGCACAATTAAGAACATGTTTTTTTTTAATTTAAACATTTTTTTTGCTTATAATTTTCACAGTTGTAATTATAAACAAATTTTAATAAGTCTGGATTTTTATGAAATCAAAAACAGTCAAGAATTATGAATGTAGATGAATAAACCAACATCTGAAAAACAGAATGTGATTTACTTGAATTTGGGCCCGAGATACGTTAATTTTTGTGTTTTGGTGTCTTATAAATAAAAAAATTTATATTTCTTCTTCTCTAAAGTTAGTCCTCAATGTTTTGGTCTCACTTTCTAAAATTCTAAACTAATTCCAAAAAAATCGTTTAAATGAAGATGAAAAGAGTTTTTCTTATTACCATCATCAAATATTTGTAAAATTGTATATATAAAAAAAATAATTGCCTTCTTACGAGTCTACGCACTTAAATAATAAATGATTGATATTTCAAAATCTTTTTAGATCTTTAGTCGTTTAAATAAATATGTTGCGCTATTTGGTAAGAAGGTGTTCACCTGCAATTTTTTTAATTTTTTTTATAATTACAATTCACATTTTTTAAAATGTCTCCCCGTAAATTTTAGCAGTTTTGGATAAGGGACAGAAAAATAAAATATTTCTAAGAAACCGATTAGATACCTTTCGATTTATACACAATATTTAAAATACTAGCATCCCAAAAACAACTCAATCTTGGTTTGGACACCTTAAAAAAATGGTCAAGCTTCTCAAGTAAATCTGGAATTAAAAAGTATGTAATGTTTGGTTGATCCATTTAAAAACCGAAAAAGTCGTACTACATATATCTTTCCTCTGCATTTTCAGTAGTAATTAAGTAAAATCAAGCTAATAAAAAATACAGACGGATAGATCACATATTTATGAACATGTCCTAACAAAATTTATCGTTAAAGCCACGGTTTTCCCGGAAAAAATAGTCAAGTGTAACGTTATAACTCGGAGCGATATCCATGCGTGCACGCGCTTGAATACGCATGACTGTGACACCGACGCACTGAATTACATGTCACTAAATCAGAATTTGTTCAATCTATATGAGTGTTGGCTCATTTAAAAGATGAAAATTGTAGCTTTCTGATGTTTTTTTGTTTCAAACAATACAAGCAAAGGATGGATGGGACAAATATACTTATATATATTCTCACGCCCAAACTTGCAATAAACAATATAGAAAAAAATAGAAGCCCTTCAAAAAAATTCTTTCTTCATTGAGAACTGTTAAAAAGTATGTACACTCCATGATTATTATGGTTTATTAAGTTGTAGTAACGAGGATTAAAAAAAGTACTCTCAAATAATTTTAATTTCCTTGCTTGATGATTTTTTTGATAAATATATATATATTAGAGGCTGTAACTTGTCAAAAAATTGACCCATTGAAAAAAGTAAAATATCGCTATTTCGGAAAAAAATGTATACTTTTCGAATGTTTAAACACAAAATCGTTTATTTGTATGCCTTTTTTCGAAAATATGATCAATCAGATCATGATAACAAATTGCGATTTTCACGATCTTATCCTTATAACTATGAAAATATCTTTGATTGTTTAGAATATAAATTCTGGAACTTTTCCAATACATTAACAAATGTATAAGGAATCCATTGGATATAGCTGAAATGTGGATAAGTGTACCTGTAATAAATACAATACAGTAAAGGCACGTGAAAATTCATGCGAGCGATTCAGCGGCTATGTGTGGTGTCTGTATATGCGTCCATAATTATATATTTTTACTCTATACTCACTATTTATCCTCCCATTCAATAATAAAAATGTCCAAAACGTGTAATCAGAAAGAGAAAAAAAGCTTTATTTTACTCGATAGAACAGCTAAGAATTTTTAGAAGTTCCATAGTGTACATTTAACCGTGCACTGGCCGCGCAGAGTGACAAAATTACTTCACTATTTTTTTTCAGGAATACCGTGGCTTTAGCGATAAATTTTATTAGGACATTTTTTGTTCAGAAACACGTGGTCTATCCACCTGTATTTTTTCCTACCATGACTTAATTTCAAAATTTTGAAAAAATGGTTTTTTTTTTTCACTTTTTTTTTATGTTCTGCATCCGAGCGAAATGTAAACTTTTCAGGATATTATTTTATACACTTTGTCGAACTCATTAAAAAAAAATTATTCAGTTTGCAAATGTTTATGGGTTTCACTATAAAATGTTCTGTGTCGTCTGAGCTAAAGGTTACTCTGAATAATCTGTCTGCTTCCTAATAAAACCATAAATCATTGCAACACATAATTTTTATTACTCTTTTAATATCAATGTTACTATATCCACCCGAATAGTTAAAATCTGATAATATATGGTATAACTAATATTAGTCCAATCAATAGGTACATCCTGAGTATTCTATCAAGTGGTGAGGGTGGCGGGGGTGTGAGTTAGCTGCTATATCTCTTCAAAGTTCAACGTATATATCTCGCGAACCGTTGCTGCTATGACAAAAATGGTAAGAACCCACTACAAATTGATTTACATGCTTATTTTCGTAGAACTAACCGTTTAAGAGCTACAGCTCAAATATTGCGGCTAACGCATACCCCCCGCCGCCCCTGCCAACTTTTCAAAATACTCAGGAGGTAACCTCGAACAATTAAAGAAAATAAAATAACGTACCTAACACTGTTGTTTCAAGAAAAAAGTATCTATGATTGGACTCTATAACAAGTTGGGGGGGTAAAAGTGGGATATACAGAAAAAGGATTAATGTAACCGTAACGTATCTATTAATTCTTTGTTTATACATTCATTATATCCTTTGCACTAAAAAATACGCTATCAATATCGATTATCTTGTTCAGGTCGTAAATAACGCATAGCAACTATTATGAAAATGAAGGATCATATGGGGTGGCATCGTACGCTTTGCCCAGGGAAAGACATTTAAAGATTTAATTAATATTGTTACATATCTAATATGCAAAAAGGACGAGTCATTAGATAACTTTAAAAGTATAGTGGAGGAATTAAAACTTTTGCGAAAAATGAATGAAATTGGGAAGTTTAGTTGGTAGTCTTGCTCTCAAAGAGCTGAATAGAAACAAATCGATAAACCATTCAAAAGAACTACTTTCGTTTACCGAAGACGTTATGACACTAAGAACATTTTGTATAGAAAAAGCTATAAATACTGTAGAAATTTTAAAAAAGAAACAAATATATTGCAATAAAGAATTCTTGTTAAGGTAACATTTATGTTACTTCTCCTGCATAACAGGAAGAGAGTTGGAGATATTCAGTTTATTGAATTGACTAAACAGGACAAAACAGACCAAGCACGTGAAGTTTTCGAAGCGCTAAGTCCAACCCAAAATTTCCCCTTAACTTTTCTCTCTAGCACACAGCCTTATCAAAATGCACAGTTTGCATACTTTAGTCATTAATTACTTTCTCTGTTAGATGACGACCCCGTATATTATTATTAACTAAAAACTATGGTTATTTTCCTAAGATTTGTGTAATTTTTCTCCATCGCATTACTTTTTTTTGCATATTTTTCATATTTTTCTCCACGGCACTTGTGTTAACTACACGCCAAATATTATCGTTCACCGTCATATATTTTCTTTGTGTTTAGGGTGACCACCTTGTATGTTTTTTCAAATGTTTCTTTGACAGTTATGTTAGCTGCATGCGAAATATTATCGTCCTGCGTCACATTTTTTAATTTTTTTTGGTAACCACACCATATTTTTTCAAATTTGTTTAGAGTGACTACCCTGTATATTTTTATTTTTAAAAACACAAAACTTATGGGTTATTATAAATGTTACAAACCTTTTATATCACTCGGTATGTCATATACACAAATGCACAGTGTATTTTACAATAACTAAAATTGATATTTTAATAAAATGTTTTCGTAAATGATTCATCACCACTGAATAATAAATAATGAATTTGTTATTTTTTTAATCAATCTGCATCATCTTGATTTTTTTTCCAATAATTTTTTTAGACCTCAATTGAAACTAAACTCAATAACAATTTATTTAGCTCACTCTTTGAGAATTATTTCTCATCCTATTTTCTTCATTTATAAAATTACACTACATAATAATAGCGCAATAAGTACATATTTACTTGTCTCAATGTTCCACGGGACAAGTTTCTAGACGACTTTTTCGAATTCTGTACCTCTACTATTACACCGTTTAATTATTTTTTGTGGGATTATTTGAAGTCGTATGTCTATAAAAGTCTATGTCAACACATCTCGAAATCTAGAGGATGTATATATCGAATTGGGGTGAAATAAGAAGCGACTCACAAGGTTCTAGAGTAAAGCCGGAAGTTGCAATTTTTTACATTTTTAAGTGAAAACCATTTTTATTTCAGCAGAAAGAAAGCCATAGGAAAAATTGTCAAGCAATAAAATCCAGCTGGCCACGGAGTCTTCGTAGAACAGCGCATAGAAAATTTTCAACACCTCTGCATTTTATTTATTAGTATGCCAATTTTAAATTTTTATAAAAAATTCTAAATCTTAAAAAAACCATTGAAAAGAAGTGTCTTAAAAATATATTTTCTAAATGAAGAGTGCGCAAAAAAAATTGGAAAATGATATCACTGCATTTTCTTTAAATTAATATGTAAATTTTAAATATTAAAACACAAAATTAAATTATAAATAATTTTTGTATCTGTGAATCAACTGTTTGAAAATTACACGCTTGTCGAAACCGCAGTAACGTTTGGTTATAATAAATTAATGATAAAAAACAAAGAAAGGTGTTTTCATCTGTTTCATTATGATTAATTATCACAATGTAATGGCTTCCACTATTTAATTTGTTTAATAATTGTTGAAAATAAATCATTTTAAAACATTTTTTGAATGGGGGAACTCTCCATATTTTTCTATTATTTGAATCTCCGAATATCTACCTTTTTGCAGAAAATATAAACTTAGGTTTTACTAAAAGAAAACTAAGGAAGTAATAAAGTTGTAAACATGCACAATGCAATTTACAGGAAATTTTAATAACCGGTAAATCGGTAAATAAAAACCGCTGCCCAAGGAATCACGACTTCCACATCCAAATTCTCTATCCAAGTCACTCACAACAAAAAACTTTGTATGTTAAAATAATTGTTTATGGAACTTTAATAATATAATATTTGAAATCCTCTACCCCAAAAACCCATAAAATGATACCCCACATCGGTAGTGGGGTGGGGGTGGTGATAGGGGGGTGGTAATGGGGGGATGGATGAAGTAAAAAAATATTTTGAGGTTTCTGGTTCCTGTACATACACTAAATCACATTTTTTTTTCATCCCCTTTAATAGGGGGTGGGGGTGGTAATGGGGGTGGCTAATGCCAAATTTTTTTTGAGACCTTGTATATACTAAATACCAATCTCGTGGACTCTTACCTGCTCGATTTATCCATTTACCCCAAATTTACCCCAATTTTCACCCCAACTCTTCGACGGAACAAGATGAAAATATAATCTAGTTCTAGATCTCGTTAAAGTACATATGTGTACCAAATTTCAAGTCAATATCTTAAACGGTTCCAGAGTAAACGTGCGCACAAAAAAAAGTTACAGACAGACAGACCGACAGACAGACAGAAAATTTTTTTTTCGCTCAAACTTAAAAACTCGACGTTTCATGACATTTTAAGCCTATTTGGACAATAAAATTTTTTTTTAATTTTTTTGTTACTATACTTCCACTGGACGTGGAAGTAAAATGAACATAACCAGTTAACCGGTATTTAAATATGTACCGAAATATGTGAAAAAATTATGTAATGAAGGGTAGGTTAGAGGCAACTTTTTGATGTGCTACAAAATGTTTTTACCGTAATGTGCTTGAATTAGAAATTTTATTTCTACCGTGTGGTCCACGGTACACAATGATTCTTTTCTCCATAATTCCCGCCAACTAATTAGTTTAAAATGTGTCATATATTCCTTAAAATGAGCAGTGGTCTATTTACTTTAAAATTCAGTCAAAGTAAGTTCTAGTATCTTCTTTTGTGTCTTATTATTAACACGTGTTTGTTACCTCTCTGTCCCTTTTCAACATTACATTGAACCTTTCTGGAATCTTATTCATTTTAAACATTTATGTTGCAGGTACTTTTTCTAAGAAACTATTCAGTTTTCATTAATATTATATAATTCTCTGTTACTTAAATAAAATTAAATGGAAAACACATATTACAAACAAATAATAGAAAAGAAAATGGGACTTCTATTAAAAAAAATGTTTAAAAAGATTTATTTTCAATAATTTTTGAAAATTTTAATTCTTATACAAGTTTAAAATTGACATATTGAATTAAGGAAGGTGGTTTTATGTTTTTTGTACACTCCATGGTAAGCTTGTTAAAATTTTGCAGCTTATATATTTTTTCCATGGTATTCTTTCTACTGAGATGTTAAATTTTATTTTTACTCAGCCATTCTTAAATTCGAAAACAGGAGTATAAAGAAAATTGAACTTCGGATTACGAAAGAAAGTTACTATTAAAAATAAAAAAGTTGCAAACTTCGGCTAAATTGGAAGTAACCCAAAAAAAAATTATGTGCCGGTGACTTCAAGTAACCAAAAACATTTTATAGTACTTTACTTCCTACTAAAAAATGCCTAACGCGCCCATAGAAGTTTCACGGTAAAAACTTGTCCCCATCCTTTATCTAGAAAGATAAAAGTTTCTCGCTGTATTAATGAATGCAATTTTTCACTATCGACATGGTAATAAAAATCCATATTTTCTACACTTATTAAAATTTGACCTTCATATTAACAGTTATTGTTAACAAATATGTAAATATGCTAATATAGTCTAGTCAATGAAAGAGTTGTAGAGAACATTTTGGAGGGGAGAATTTTTCTCTTTAGGAATGTGTTGGGGGTAGTCAGGAGGTAAACATACTAAAAGTCCCCGCCCCTAGCCCCGCCGCTTCAGTAGGAGAGGGGGGTGGAAAGGTTCCTTTTTTCGATTCTTCGCTTATAACTCGGAGACGATGCGTCGTACGAAAAAAGGTAATCTATGCAAAATTAAACGTAATTAAATTTCCCACAAGAATGTTTATATTCATTTTCTTCCTATGTGTTATATTTTACGAGATATTCGCCAGCGAAAATTGATAATTAATAAAAAAAAAATCAATTGTGTACCTTGAATATTTCTATCAAAGCGGTTTACCGTGATCTGCTAATAAATCACAGTCACAAAACAATCTTTATTTTACAACACTCGACGTATTTACTAACGTAATATTTTGTCGAAGTCTAGACATTTCCTTAAATATACAGTGTGACTCACTTAAAATGAAGATACCCTTATAACTTTTTCATTTTGTTTCCGATTTGAATCAAATTTTACTCAAGTATAGAACAAATTAGGATCTACTTATGACCAGAAAATCATTCACCTGCTATAAAAGCAAAGCTACCTGCGGTTCCAAAATATGAGGAAAAAGAGTAAAAATCATATTGATTTGTAATCTTTCGAACGATGAATTTTACGTAGCCACCACAAATTGCGGAAGCTGAGGACCCCCTTTGCCAAATGAGCTTATGTATGAAATATCCCCCATCAATAATCAAATCAAATTTTGGTGTATGTACGTTTGTGGCGCCGATTGGATGCATTTTTTAGAATTTCTAACATTCAAAATGTTTTATTTTTTTCAGCATATTTTGGTACCGCAGGTGGCTTTGCCTTTATAGCAGGTGAATGATTTTCTGGTCATAAGTAGATCCTAATTTGTTCTATACTTAAGTAAAATTTGATTCAAATCGGAAGCAAAATGAAAAAGTTATAAGTGTATCTTCATTTTAAGTGAGTCACACTGTACATTTAAGGAAATGTCTAGACTTCGACAAAATATTACGTTAGTAAATACGTCGAGTGTTGTAAAATAAAGATTGCTTTGTGACTGTGATTTATTAGCAGACCACGGTAAACCGCTTTGATAGAAATATTCAAGGTACACAATTGATTTTTTTTTTATTAATTATCGATTTTCGCTGGCGAATATCTCGTAAAATATAACACATAGGAAGAAAATGAATATAAACATTCTTGTGGGAAATTTAATTACGTTTAATTTTGCATAGATTACCTTTTTTCGTACGACGCATCGTTTCCGAGTTATAAGCGAAGAATCGAAAAGAGGAATATTTCCACCCCCCTCCCCCCTGAAGCGGCGGGGCTAGAGGTGGGGACTTTTAGTATGTTTACCTTCTGACTACCCCCAACACATCCCTGAAGAGAAAAATTCTCCCCTCCAAAATGTTCTCTACAATCCCTTTTTGGGCATTCATTGATTGGATTAATATACTAGCTAGGTAAATACTTTAAAACACTCATTATTGGAGAACCAATCAAAACAACTATCTTCTAGCTAATACTGACGAAGTATTGAATTACTAGTATATTAGCGTGCCCAGATTAGGGCAACAATATACAGAAAGTAGGTATTTTCATAATAAATAAGAAAGTGTGTAAGTTGTGATTTGCATAATACCTAAATAATATTCTCTAATCATGATAAAAGCAAATAAATAAAAATAATCGATTGTAAATATGTAAAATATAAAAAAAGGTGAAAACTTGAGGCAAATTGATTGATCATTTTTGAAAAATAATTAACGTAATCTAAACGTTGCCTATACTTTCGTAACTACTTTCGTTAACATAACCTGTTTGTTATGAATAGCTCCCTACTGAGAAGTGCCTAATCTTTGTTAATTACATTTCTTTTCAGAGTTTTTCAACTGATACGTGATATATACAATGAGTGTCAATATCACATACAATTATTTAGCTTACTTTTTCAGAATTTTACTTGACTATTTCCTGTATTCCTACAATTACTCTACCTATATTGCCGCATTGTCATACGTATATTATAATGACAATGCATAGTCATTGTTCATCCCTGAACTAGCTTCATCTGATAATGTAATAAAATTGTAGTATCTGTCTGTATTATGTTCTTTCAGGCAGGAGGAGTCTGGCCTATCTACAAATTGTTGTTTACATTATTTCTCACTTTAAACTATACTTTATAATCAGGGCCCCAACAAGGGAGGGGGGGGTAGGTCCAGTAGGTACCGTGGTACCAGGGCCCGGCCACTTAGAGGTCCGAATAAACTAGGAAACGCAATGCAAAAATATTAAACTAATTAAAATTTGGGTACAGGTAGTGCAGTTATAATGAAAGGGGCCGGGGCCCATGATTTGATGTGAGTGCCTGTTAATAAAATAAGTCTATGAACTGAAAATTGACAAAACTTTGATGCACCGACCATTTGAACCGTAACTAATATATAAACATATATAAATATTTATTTATTACGGCACTTGTCCCTTTTATAGACAAGAGAATGGGATAACTCTGAAAACAACCTATTTAGCAGCGTTAACAAATTTAAGAGCTAAAGCTCCATATACTTTATAACTTTCACCCAAACTAAATCTAAGAGCATATTATATATGTATAATTTTCTGAAAAGGCATAAATAAAATCAAGAGTATCGAAATCAACCGCAGTTTAATCTTTTATTGCAATTAAGCCGCGAACGTAATTCGACAATTTCTCCTACATTCCTAAACCGATTAAAATAATTTTTTGATAGGCTTTTATAGGCAACTTTATAGAATGGTACTAGCTTATTGAAAACTAAAGAAAGAAAAACATTTTTTTCTTGTGTGAAAAACAAAAAAAAAATATTTTTTTTGTTGACTTCAATATCCCAGTATCATTCTATCAAGTATTTTCTAAAAGCCTGTCCAAGTATTTTCTCAATCGGTTCATAGGAGAACTTGTCGAATTACGAAATCATTTTTTTAAGCCACACCGCCACCCTTAAAGCAATTGTACAAATTCAACAAAATATATTAACGTTGAGATCCAACGTTGTTACCGTATGTAACAGTTCATACAAAATAAGGTAATAAATTATATTTTTAAATCATACTACCTATTACACTATTTCATAATATAATATTTAGAATCAAAAGATTGTAAATAAATTGACATTTTTATTATATGAAATTAATATTTTACTCGCTTATTGTTTTGTAATATACATTTTTGTGATTTTAAGAATTTTTGAGGGAAACGATTATTATATTATTTACCTACGATCACTACTGTAACTAGTCAAAAACACACTACCTGACATCTATGTAAGTTGAACTTTACATATTGTAAACAAATCGCACTGTAAACAAACCGCACGGTAAACAAAACGCAGGGGACACGCAATTATAGGTGGCTTATATCGCTGACGCGGGGTTTAAAAAAACAAATGCGCCTACGTAATTTTCAAACGCTGTCAAAACTGACATAATATTTGTTGAATAATATTGTTGACAACTAAATCAGGATTTTACTAAATAAATAAATAAATATGATCGTAGGTAAAGTATAGTACATAATTCGAGTTGTAAAGCAATTACGCACTCATGAAAATACGCACTCATGAAAATACGCACTCGCCGCTACGCGGCATCGTGCGTAACTTTTCCATTAGTGCGTAATATGCTTCTTACAACACTCATTACGTAATATACTATTTTGTACGACATGCTTTGAAATTAGCCGAACTGTCAATAATAAATATCAGTTACTATTGGTATGTCATATACACAAATTCACACTGTATTTTACAATAACTAAAATTGATATTCTAATTACATGTTTTCATAAGTGATTTATCACCACTGAATAATAAATAATTAATTTGTTTCTTTTTTAATCAACCTCATCTACTTGTCTTTTTTTTTTCAAATAATTTTCTAGACCTCAATTGAAACTAAATATAGAATATGATGAGTCAACATCAATAACAATTTTTAGTTCACTCTGAGAATTATTTCTCATCTTATGTCCTCTATTTCTGCAATTACACCACGGATATCGCACGTATGTGATACGTTTCAAAAAGACAAGCAACACAATGGCCTATTTTTACAGAGTGCGTTAGCAATCCTAAATGTATTAACAACACAGTGAGTATCTAAAGAAAAAGTGTCTTCTCCATATATACGGTGCCAGAACGCATATACATATCGGGAATATATAGGGAGCCACTTGCTCACATTCATTAAATGCGGAAAATATTGGGTGCGAGAACGTCAATTTAGTTTTGGTGCCACTTGGTGATTTTACGCGTATATATATATATATATATATATATATATATATATATATATATATATATATATATATATATATATATATATATATATATATATATATATATATATATAAAAATAGGAGATGTTAGTGCGGACCAAAGCTTTATGGCAAACAGGAAAAAATCGTGGGTAAGACCGCAAAGAAAAAGAGCAACCGTGAACACGTGTTTCGGACTCGTTGGTCCTCATCAGCACGGTGTAGCTAAGTTGAAAGGATAGGCACAACTTAGGAATTGACACAAACTGTGACCACTGACAGGCAGCCAGTCGCACATTTGTGGCAAGAGTTAGAAGACCCCGGGTTTCCGGAGCGACAACTAACACACCACGGAGGCAACTATAGCTACCTGCGTGGAATCACTGGACCCAAGGAAGAATAAAAATAGGAGATGTTAGTGCGGACCAAAGCTTTATGGCAAACAGGAAAAAATCGTGGGTAAGACCGCAAAGAAAAAGAGCAACCGTGAACACGTGTTTCGGACTCGTTGGTCCTCATCAGCACGGTGTAGCTAAGTTGAAAGGATAAGCACAACTTAGGAATTGACACAACTGTGACCACATATATATATATATATATATATATATATATATATATATATATGTCATTTGAATAAAATTAATTACTCTTTAGTACCTAACGTTGAGGCTTGAACAAAATATACATGGTTTCCATACCAATCTCCAAATTGACTATTAGAGATGCACAGGTTATCTAATAACTAGTTATCTTAGTTGATCTCGTGTCTGATATAGCCGATTATATATTGCTAATACGCATATTAACTGATGTATTTGCACTATTGATTATATCTAATGTTAGATAAATGGGGAATTAGCATAACTGAAGCAATTGTTTTTTAAATTTGCTGTTCATTTTTGTTATAAACAATTTACCAACAGTGATGGACTGGAACTATTGGAGATTCAAATGAAATTGAATAAAGTTCATTCAACAAATTAATATTAAAGTAACATATAACAACTTATCATGTAAAGAGCATGATCTGCTAGACAGCATTCACAATATGTAAAATAAATTTAAACGAATGAATAATCTACTGGTACATTAAAGCATTATATGATTATATTATTACCTATACTATCCATCAGTTGCCATCAACGTTGCGTTTTGATGCCTAATCAAATACAAATGTTGCGTTCAATGTTTACTAACTTTACACCGTTATATGCATTGTTTCATCCACGAGGATACGGGCGTTCCTTATTTTTATATGAGAATTTCTCGAAAACTGCTAATCCTTGAATAAAAAGTTTGTCTCTCTAGATAAAAAAGTTTTACGCTTGCTATATTTATCCCTGCACACTCTTACATTTCATCAACATAACCCTTGAAAAAAATAATATTTTCTAAAACTTCGATCTTCATATTATCACAATCACACAATCACAATCACAATCTTCATATAATCACTACACATGCTTAATATTACTAGACTTTAGCAAAGCGTTCGATACGTTAAATCATTCTACTTTGTACATGAAATTAAAATACTTTGAGTTAGGCAATATTGCAATTTTTTCTAAATGATTTAAGCAATCGTCGTCAAAGAATACGCGTAAAGAACAATCTTTCTGAATTGAAACACATTACTCAGGGTGTTCCGCAAGGACGTATCTTTGGGCCCCTTTTATTTTCTATATACGCATCCGATTTTCATACGTTTCTAAATCACTGCTCAATCCATCAATATGCGGACGACACTGAATTATATTTTTCTATTAGTTTCGACGATTTTTTATTAGTAAAGGATAACATTAACTCTGATCAGGAAACGATTGCTGAGGTGTCTAATGCTCATGGATTAGCTCTGAATGAGTCTAAAACGAAGTTGTTGATTTTTGGAAAGGACAGAAGACAGAATTAAAGCTGTTAACTTTAAAATTATGCTTAAACAGAAAGTTCTGACCACCGCTGATGATACAACAAATTTAGGTGTATATCTTGATGTTAAGTTAAGATTCACCACGCACGTTATTAAATTAGTACAAAAATCTTACGGAAAACTCAAGCTATTAAATATGGAGGATACAAAGCTGCTGTTATGCGATTCACTAGTTTTATCTCATTTTGCATACCTACTGCGATATTGTATATTGGCCTGCTCTATTAGCATGTGTTAAATTTAGTTTCAACTTTCAACTTGCGTAAATTTGACCACATCTCGAAAAGATTTTTAGAAAGAAATGGTTAAATTTAAATGAAAGATTTAAAAACCATTCAGCTTGTTTAGTTTACAGAATTAAAATCTCATATTCCTCACCTGTACACCATACGTTATTGTGCTATTTAACAAAGAAATTCTGCGTTCGTTATTTGTTATAAATAGAGTATCACAAAGAAACAATGTCATATATTTTCTATTTTTAACTTTCCCACCTATAAAAATGGGTAAGTTACTACATTTGGCCCAAAATAGTCAATTAAGATAAGAACAAATCTTTATATTTTGAAATCCAGTAAATTAAAACAACTGCAGTGAAACTATGATAGAAATAACAATGGCAAAAAAAGTGTTTCAAAGGCTAAGTGCAGGGGGTGGTGGATGAAGTAAAAAAATATTTGAGATTTTTGGTTTTTGTACATACACTAAATCACAATTTTTTTTTCACCCCTTGTAATTGGCCCTTATTACCACCCCCATTGGTGGGGGTGGTAATGGGGGTGCCTAAAGCCAAACAAATTTTTGAGAGCTTCTCTTGTATTAACTAAATAAAAGTTTTATGGACTCTTACCTGCTTGATTTACCCCCATTACCATTCCCATAGGTGGGGGTGGTAATGGAGGTGCCTAAAGCCAAACAAATTTTTGAGAGCTTCTCTTGTATATACTAAATAAAAATTTTATGGACTCTTACCTGCTTAATTTGTCTATTTACTCCCATTTACCCCAATTTACCCCCTAACCCTTGAACGGAATAAGATGAACATATAATCTAGATCCAGATCACGTTAAAATACATACGTGTACCAAATTTCAAGTGAATATCTTAAACAGTTCCAGAATAATCGTGTGTGTACAAAAAAGTTATAGAAAGATAGACCGACAGACAAAAATTTTTTTTGCTTTAACTTAAAATCTCGACGTTTCATGACATTCTAAGCCTATTTGAACAATAAAAATTTTCAATTTTTTTTTGTCGTTACAATACAGGGTGATTCTTTTAAGGCGGCCATTAGAATATATCCCACTTGCAGATTAGATAGACATTTGAGATTTGGTACCCTATTGTAGTCGACCATTGCGAGTCCGAAAATAATAATTTCAAAATGGTGGCACTTCCGGAAATACCGGAAGTCGATACCAACTTTCTTATTTTAAATAGAACACCCTATATATTTTCGACTTCTCGAAATGATCATAAAATTCTGAGTCAAAACATGTAGCACACCCTATACCTAAACCGAGCAGTTTCGAAGATATTTGACATTTTATAAGAAATTTGACAGGTGCAACGGTTTGCAGGAACCGTTATAACTTTCTTCATGTAGGAGATCCTTATTTGCTCTTTGGCACGTAGAAAGTACATAAAATGAGCTACTCTCTACAATAAAAATAAATTCCATAATAGTATACCAAGTATTTTATTTTTCACGTTACATTTTGTCAAATTCAAACCTCAATAACTTTTTTATTTCAAATGGAACACCCTGTATTTTTTTACATTAAATTATGTTAATTTAAATTCCCTTTTTTCTAGTATAAGCATTGTAGGGGTTAAAGTTACAACTTTTTGAAATATTGGCGATTTTCTTAAATGTCCAAGAATTTTTAGTAAAAATTGCCATTAACTTACCCATGATTAGGAACAATCATTAATGTCAGTCATTCTCTTATGCTAAAAAATGCCAGCACATTTAAATTGCACCCACAAAGACTTTTAGATTTGTTTATTATTTATGGAGAATGTGATAAAGAAATACCAAGAAAAAGTAACACATTTTCTATACCCACAAGAAACCATCCACTATACACTGTAAAACGCATATTGTCAAATGGCACGTGCCAAATTTTATTATGGCAATCGATGTAGAATTAAATTTGAGGTGGACTTATATCAGCATGTCCTATACCTAACACATGTACTTATTTAATTACTCGCAGGTTTTTGTTGAAAATTATAATTTATCCAAAAAAAACATAGTAGCTTATGAGACAATTGAAACAATAGAAACAAAAGAACACAAAATAACAAATAAACTTAGATAAGTGTATAATACAACATACTATGTAGATATCTACCTATCTAATTGAATTTGCTAATATTTTGGAAATACTTGATCTAGCGTAAAAAGACTACTAATTATGTATAATACAGAAAATGTTTGATATGTGCACCGTTTTGGTTCAAACACTCAATAATCCGATGCTGGACGGCTGTGGTAGCATTTCTGATTTCATTTCCACCAATCTCATTCATGGCTTGTGTTATTTTTAATCTCTCCCTAGTCGAGGGTGCAGTTTGATAAACCAGATCCTTAACTTGCTCCCATAAATAAAAATCTAATGGCGTCAGATCCGGTGATCTTGGGGGCCAAAGAAATGGACCTCTATTGCCCCACCATCTGTCTTGAAACAATTCTGTCAGTCTTAAGTCTACAGCATTTGTTGAATGTGCTGGTGGCCTATCTATTTGGTACCATGAATGGACGGTAATAATAAACAAATCTAAAAGTCTTCGTGGGTGTAATTTAAATGTGCTGGTATTTTTTAACATAAGATAATGACTAACATTAACGATTGTTTCTAATCATGATGGCAATTTTTACTAAAAACTCTTGGATTTTTAAGAAAATCGCCAATATTTCAAAAAGTTGTAACTTTAACCCCTATAATGCTTATACCAGAAAAAAGGGAATTTAATTTAACATAATTTGATGTAAAAAAATACAGGGTGTTCCATTTGAAATAAAAAAGTTTTTGACGTTTGAATTTGACAAAATATAACATGAAAAATAAAATACTAGGTATACAATTATGGAATTTATTTTTATTGTAGAGAGTAGCTCATCTTATGTATTTTCTACGTGCCAAAGGGCAAATAAGAATTTCCTACACGAAGAAAGTTATAACGGTTCTAGCAAACCGTTGCACCTGTCAATTTTTATATAAAATTTAAATATCTCCGAAACTGCTCGGTTTAGGTATGGGGTGTGCTACATGTTTTGACTCAGAATTTTATAGTCATTTCGAAAAGTCGAAAATATATAGGGTGTTCCATTTAAAATAAGGAAGTTGGTATAGACTTCCGGTATTTCCGGAAGTGCCGCCATTTTGAAATTATCATTTTCGGACTCGAAATGGCCGACTATGGTAGGGTACCAAATCTCAAACGTCTACTTCATCTGCAAGTGGGAAATATTCTAATGGCCGCCTTAAAAGAATCACCCTGTATATACTTTCGCGTACACATTCAAAATTAAGTAACAATGATTTTGTAACATTTTAGCTGTGTGAACGGATAATTTTGAGATTAGGTTAAAGATGACATTGACATTTAATTAAAATTTAATTAAAACGAACATAAAAATAAATACAAATATATTAAAAAAAGGTTTTATTATTTTGTCATGGCCCCATTAGCCTCTACACCGCATATCTAGTCTTCTGGGCATAGATTCTATAAGGTTTCGCATTCTGACTTTTCAAAAGTTCAAATGTCAGAGTTGATTAATTACAACTCTGATTTAATATAGCGAAAACTAGATGTATGCGAAAGTTTTTAATGCAAGTGTACTTCCACTGGACGTGGAAGTAATAAGAGATTAGCTTTTTGTATCGTTCAGTCAAGCTAGAGACCACCGTATACGACTTAAAATCAAACATGCCCTTCAAATATCAATAATTATATATATATAATAATAATACAGTACAAGGTGTTCAGAAATTATAGGTAATTAATTCATAACAACAATAAAGCATTTATTGGAAAATAAATGGATATTATTATAACCATTGCAGTGGATAACAACAACAACATGGGCACGGCTTGAAATTTACCCACATTATTTCCACCACCTCATTCTTAAGGACAAATTATAGCTAGGGAGCTGGTGGCAGAAACTTGTATGTGATCTTATTGTGTGACTGAAGTTGAAAAGTGTAAAGACGTCATAATAAAAAGCCGGAAAAATCATTTTAGTCATTACGGTGTTGCTGAGTTTTTAATTAACAGTTAATTAAAAATGCAATTAAAAAACGCTCCTATATTACTTCCACATCCAGTGGAAGTATAGTAACGACAAAAAAATTTTTAACAATTTTTATTGTTCAATAGGCTTAAAATGTCATGAAACGTCCAGATTTTAAGTTTGAGCGAAAAAAAAATTTCTGTCTGTCTGTCGGTCTGTCTGTAACTTTTTTTTTTGCGCACGTTTACTCTGGAACTGTTTAAGATATCGACTTGTATCGACACGTATGTACTTTAACGAGATCTGGAACTACATTATATTTCCATGTTGTTCCGACGAAGGGTTGGGGGGTAAATTTGGGTAAATTTGGGGTAAATGGGTAAATCAAGCAGGTAAGAGTCGATAAAATTGGTATATAGTATATACAAGAGAAGCTAGGGTCTCAAAAAAATTTTTGGCATTAGCCACCCCCCCCCCTTATTAAAGGGGATGAAAAAAAATTGTGATTTAGCGTATGTACAAGAACCAGAAACCTCAAAATATTTTTTTACTTCATCCACCCCACTACCACCCCACTACCACCCCCCTATCACCACCCCACCTCACTACCGATGTGGGGTATCGTTTTATGGGTTTTTGAGGTAGAGGATTTCAAATATTATATTATTAAAGTTCCATAAACAATTATTTCCACATACAAAGTTTTTTCGTTGTGAGTGACTTGAATAGAGAATCTGGATGTGGAAGTAGTGATTCCTTGGGCAGCGGTTTAATTTTATTGTGTCAGCCACTTGTTTTAAACGTTGCTTGTCAATGTGACATTGACAGGGCCGGATTAAGGATTGGCGCGCCCCTAGGCTAATCATGTATTTGCGCCCTCTTATTCATAATGGAAGAACATTAATGAGCGGGAAGGTGAAATCTGAATAAAACATTTGCTTTCGCGCTTTTGGATGAACAATGAGACCAGCGCGGAAGGTATAGAGACGATCCAACCAACCAACCTTCTCGGTATACTTTGAAAATTGCCATGACAACTCGCAAATGTGAGCTGGTCTGCTAGAATTCCAGCGTCTTCAAAGCGTAGAGACAATGTTGGCTCCAGCAGACCAGCTCACTTTTACGAGTTTACATGGCAATATTCAAAGTGTACCGAGAAGGTCGTTTGGTTGGTTGGATCGTCTATAGACCCCTATATAAAGAGCAGCGCAGATCGGGGGTTTTTTGTTCTATCTACGGGTTTAGGTAAACATCTCTTCGCTGAACTATACAATACAGAGGTAATACATTCGACAATTCTATCAAAATAAAGTAATCAAATAACGAATAAATAATTTTCTTATAAAAAAAAGTACCGACGTAGATATAAGGAAGGCCTCAGGCTATACCCGGAGGGATTACGGCAATAAAAACTTCAGATAAGGATAATTACTTTAAACGTATGAACAGGACTCTACTTAAAAAACCTCTACCCAAGGAATCACTACTTCCACATCCAGATTTTCTACCAAGTCTCTCATAACGAAAAAATTTTGTATGTGGAAATAATTGTTTATAGATCTTTAATAATATAATATTTGAAATCGTCTACCCCAAAAACCCATAAAACGATATCCCACACGGGGTGGGGTTAGTGATAGGGGGTGGTAGTGGGGGTGGATGAAGTAAAAAAATATTTTGAGGCTTTTGGTTCTTGTACACACACTAAATCACAATTTCTTTTTCATCCCCTTTAATAATGAGGTGGGGGTGGAATGGGGGTGGCTAATGCCAAAAATTTTTTTGAAACCTTAGCTTCTCTTGTATACACTAAATACCAATTTTATGGACTCTTACCTGCTTGATTTACCTATTTACCCCCCATTTACCCCATTTTACCCCCCAACCCTTCGACAGAATAAGATGAAAATATAATCTAGTTCTAGATCCCGTTACGTGTACAAAATTTCAAGTCAATATCTTAAACGGTTCCAGAATAAACGTGCGCACAAAAAAAGTTACAGACCGACAGATAGACACACAGAAACTTTTTTTTTCGCTCAAATGTAAAACGTTTCATGACATTCTAAACCTATTTGAACAATAAAGATTTTCAAAAATTTTTTTGTCGTTACTACTTTCACTGGATGTGGAAGAAATTATACCGCATTTTCTATTTCATATTATTTACTTCTTTCTCAGATCCTGATATCTCTAAAAATTAAATATAAGTAAACGAATAGTTGTGTATTTTGGTATTTATAATTCTTAATACGGATATAATTATAAAATGTAACCAAAATAATTACATAGAATAGAATGGGTATACATAAGCTTATGAAAATTTATTAATTTCGGCCCAGATAAGAAGGCGGGATACAAGCTTTTTACGCTTGTTTTTCCTTAAACAAACAATTTTTTACGCTCATTATCCCAACTCGATTTTGAGGCTATTTTTTTCACCAGCCCTTATGCATGATACGACGCTACAATACATTTCATTTTCCAAAGGTCAATGGTAAACAGTAAATGTCATCCGTCGGCCGTCGGGAGATAAATTTAGTTAGTCTATTTAGCCTTATGGATAATCCGGCCCTGGACATTGATATAAATGCAGTCGGCTGGAATCTATGTGTCTGCGTTTTTTTGCAAATTAATTTTTTTTAAATAATTTTTGATGTACTAAAAATTAAGTGAACTTATTGACGGTGTACCTTATGTCAAAAGTTCCGCAAAATGATAAGAAACAATAAAACAAACTTCAGTCACCTGTATACTGCTGCGTTTAAAGGGGGTGAATTTTTTAAAATGCGGTAAAAAAAACGCTGCTAAATTATTTTACCGTGTCAGCCATTCTGCAGGAAGTTTTGTTTACTTGTAAAATACATAAAAAAAATAGTGGCTGAAATCTGCTATTCTGATTTTTCATTGGATGACGTTGCTTAAAAATTATTTTTATAAAGCTTTTATCGCTTTCTAGGTAGTCCCAAGAAATATTCTAATAATTCAAATGGCATAGTCATAAACAATCCATTGCAATCAAATCCAACTTTTCAGAACCATCAGCTTTAATGATCTCCGATCGGTAATAAATCATTTAGAAAATGGATCGTTGTGATATTGGGGTAAAAATTTTAAAAAAGATGAAAAATATTATTTTAATACCTCAAATAATAAACCACGCAATATCCAGTGAAATATATCCTGATGTACTAAAAATTTCCAAAGTTGTCCCCACAAAGGTGAGTCGCTGACGGACTTAAACAACTTCAGATCAATTTCTTTATTACCAGTTATGTCTAAATTGCTGAAAACTGTTCTAAAAATACAAATAGTAACCCATCTTGAAGAAAACAACTTATTTTACTGTAACCAATATGGATTTCGCACCAAAAAAAGTACGAATAATGCAACCATGCATCTACTTCGCAAAATTATTGGTCAGGAAAATTGTGACTATGTTGGGATGTTGGGGTTACGTTTTGTGACCTACAGGAAGCCTCTGACAGTGTGTCACATTTGGTTCTTTTGGAGAAGCTTAACGCCTTAAATTTAGATCCTGTCAGTTGTAATATAATCAAGTCATATTTATTAAACTGACAACAGCTTATCCTAGTTAAAAATAAAAGTTCGCAGCTAAGTGAAATAAACTCCAGAGTACCACAAGGCTCTGTGTTGGGTCCAGTTTTGTTCTTGATTTATGTAAATAATCTTAGTGTGGTGGTACACAGCGCCGAACTCGTGTTACCTATTCGCAGATGATACCACACTTATCAATACTAATAAAGATATAAAGCGAATCCTACAATCTATGAATGATTCTTGTACCCAAGCTACCGATTGGTTTTCAACAAACAGTCTATCACTTAATCGCACAAAAACAGTCAACATGGTTTTCATTCATAGACCGGTACAAGATTTTACAAACCCTGATGTGGTAAAGTTTTTCGAAGAACCGATTTTATCAGGCTAAGCTCTAGTAGAAATGAATTAAATTTTTTCGGACCATAATTCTTCAATAAATCTGTACACGTCAGAAATCTCCCAAAGAACACTTTAAGAACTTTCATATCAAAGAAAGCTTTTTATGCGAACGAATACTTGAATTGCAACCTTGGCAATGAACTTTTCTAGCCAAATTTTGGATGTATAAATGTTTTTAAAATATCTAAATGTAGACGCTTCGCAATGTGATACTTATGTGGATATTTCATGTTCTGTGTTTCTTATTTTGATGTTTTATTTTTTTGCATATTATGAACTTGCTAAATTATTATAAACTATATGTTCTTATAAATTATATTTATCAAAGCTCTGTGCTATTTATTGACTCATGTAATGCATATACTGTGTTAATAACACCAATAAATAATTTGAATTTGAATTTGAATCACTTCCACTCAAATGTGTTTTTGTAAAACAAACAAACACTGGCTGCTTTAGATCAAAAAATTTTTCTACACAGGTGTGGAATTTTCAGCAAAAAGTGACATACGCTTTACGCCCTTTTTACACGGGAAACACGATGACGCGAACACGGAAAGTTAGGAAAGTTAGTACATTGTTTACAAAATTTAACTATGCCTGTTTGTAAATTTTCAACTTTACTATATTTTTTTCGAAGTGAAAACTGACCATTCTTGGACTATAAATGATATAGATAGGCAAAAACTATCAACCTGATTTGCTAGTTTAAATCCACGCCATGCGTTGTAGTATTAAACCCTGTGTTTAGGTTTTAACGAATACCGATCCTAGATACCCAAATCTCTCAATATTTTAGGTTCTATCAATCGTCAGTGTGTATAAAAAGTGAAATTTTATAAAACTAGGAGTCTACAAAACTTCCTCTGGTTGATTAATGTTTGTTAAAACATTGCGCAAATGTTTTTTTGTTTTAACACTAAATTCTTTATTCCCTGAGCCAGAGATATATTAGACACTGTATCTTCCAAGTTTCAAGGGGGAAAAATTATTCGAAATACCCTCAGAAATAAGTAATCCCGATTTATTAGGTAAAATACTAATAAAACCAACATAATAATTATTCATTAAATATTTGCCAAGTAGTGGTCTATAATAATAGCGTCGTTTTTTAACTAAATCGTACAAGTAAAGATGAATCATAGCATTAAATAATTTGTTTTTTATCCCCTCACTCTAGACTGCATGTGAACAGAAAGCATTTTAAATCATTACATACCTGTCTCTTAAAGTTTCAGCCAAAATATTGGATGCACTATCACAGAATTTAAATGTTTTTAAATATTGTTAAGAAGAAAGCACGCACTTGCAAAAATAATGATATGGAATCACAAAACACAAAACGTAAAACTGAACATGGCGGGCGAAACAAAAGACGTTCAACAATACTAATTTGATTGTTGCATACCTACTTAGCTCATGGATATTATTTAGTGTAGAACGATTACGATTAAGATTGAAAATAAAATGAAAACACCTAGAATTTAATATATCATTTTTATTTCTTGTTTCATGTTTCTCGAATTTTGTTTCCTGTTCCTCTAGTGTAAAAAGGTTGTATTTTATTTGCTAGCTAAAATGAAACAATCTCAAAACTTCCGTCAAGACATACTTATAGTTAATATATATTAAAAACATCAAGAATACTGAAATCTATTTGGAGGCTATTAAGCCCAGTTCAGATAGTCGCGAATTGCGAATAGCGATTTGCGAATATTGTTCTGATCGCCGAGTGATTGGTCAGTTTAAACGAAAATGTGGGCGGGTGACCAATCAGAACAATATTCGCAAATCGCCATTCGCAATTCGCGACTATCTGAACTGGGCTTTAAAAAACGCGTTTTCGTTTTTAGCTAATACTTAAATAAATTTAGAAACTTGCTATATCCTACCATCTAGCGTAATTTCTTATAATTACGTCGTCATAAGTTAATAGAAATAGGTGGGTTTCGCCATCTAGCGTTGTATGTTCTAACGGCGTCGTAGTAAATTAAAGTATTCTACATTGAGTAAAATTTATTATAGATTGCTATATGTATAATACTTACGTAACTGTGAAATATTGAACTCATTTGTATAATTTATAGGCAGATGGAGGTTTTGTCTAAAATTTAAATACAATAAATGTACATGAAAGTAGAGTAGACATTTAGGAAGAGAATAAAGTAAACAACCCACAAATTCAAAGCTGTCCTGAAGTGCATTACCATAGACATAAGTCTTATGTCTATGTGCATTACAGCACATGATCACAGAAGAAGAGTACCTTATTCTGTGAGATGCAAGGAGGTTGAATATTTATATTCTACCTCCATGTGTGAGATGATACTATTTTTTTAAGTCATCAGGGTTACTATTCACGCTCAACAGATGGCACCCGAAAATTCGAAATACGTTGGATGAGGAAAACAAAACATGGCGGTTGTCACGTGGTTGTCATTACGTTACGTTATTTCTGTTGTACGTTGAATTTCCTTAGTTTTGTGAACATATTCTACCACGTCGAACACATAATTTAAATGTTCTGATCTTTTTTCTAATACTGATCACTTAAGAAAGACGAATGGGTTTTTGAGGTGACAAACACGTAACCTAACTCTAATACCCTCACTTCACTTTAGTTCCCACTTACATAAGAGATATCGCACCCATTGCGATTTTCCTCAATTAGTTACAATCATAATATCTATTAACTATGTGCCTTACTAGCACACCTTAATAAGAAACCTGACCTTAGTCAGAAAGGAGGAACTGAAGTGTCAATAGGGAGTTATCGCAGAAGATAACGTATTTGCGTTAAACGTTATTTTTGACATCTAAGCAAGCGCATATTGGTTTTCACGTACAAAAACAAACATGCGCAAGCGTAGATGTCAAAGATAACGTTTAACGTACATACGTTATCTTTTGCGATAACTCCCTAATAGTGTTAATCGGCATACGTCTTTTGCATGAGCGATGCAGTGGCGCACCCAGGGGGACACACCCTCCAAATTTAAACGCCAATATAGGTTCTGCAGTTACGTGCACATATTACTATCCTCCTTTTCCCGGCTAAGCAAGGTATAGTTAGTAGGTATCATATACATATATCGTGTAGGTATGGTTACAATAAAAACCTACAGATTTTTTTTAAAAGAAAATAAATTCCATGAATTAGGTGTTTTCACACTGTATGCAAATTTGCTTTTTTGATATTATTAAAATGAAGTACTCCATAGATTAAAGCACTTACCACTATTTAAACACCATTCTTTCATCTATCAATTTAAAATTTCAACAAATAAATAACAAACCTGAATAACTGAATGGAATGAAAACGGGCTGTGACGTCATCGGTTGCATTAACATAACCTCAACTTTTAGGTTTTTTAAGTTTATTGTCATTTTTAATGATTATATCCGCACATCTCATTTGAAACTAGTATGGCTCCAAGCAAACATTTAAAAATTGACCCATATGATGTCTCAATATTGTTGATTACTAAAAATGGGCTGCTAATTATAGGTTGGATTTCCAACCTACAAAAATCGCCTTATTTTATTGGGAGAAGATTAAAACTTTATGAACATTACATTCAACAAGATTTTAGTTGAAAATACGAGAACCAAGCAGAAATTTTCATAACAGTGACATATTACTCGGAAAAATGCAAAACAATTTTTTTTACCTCGAAAATGAAAATTTTTAATTGTGCCGGCACAATCGAGCGGTACTGGGCGGTTGTGCCGCCCAGTACTCGTCACTAGACGGCCCTAGTGCCACCTATTTTATACGTTATTTTATGCTCTGTAACACAACGCACATAAATACTGCTGACTTTGCCTCATCCTTATATTCTTTGGAACATTATAAATATAGTTGTTTTGAAGTTGAAGCAATATACACTTGGATTAATGACGTCAGCAATAACCAGTCTAACCAATGACCGAGACGTAGAAAATGGCTCCATTAATCTGCTACGTCGAATTTCCGTAGAAACAGAAAAAACAAAACGCATTTTATTGTGACGTCAAAGAAGTCGATTCATATTCTATCTTTTGCTATCACAATCAAAGTAAAAGAGGTTGTCTAGAAAATACGATCTGTTTCTGCGAAAGAGCGTCTTGTATTTTGGATCAAGCAGGCTGTTAAGAAAGTGGCGCTTGCGTAATGTATTGTTTAGTAGTAGAATGCTAATGACCGTCTAAAATCTACAATTTTAGGAGTATAATAATAATTTATTAGTCTAATTATACATGTAAGTATGGGATTATATAAATATTCTATTTTAAAAAACACGAGGAGCTTAAAGTCTATTTTTATAATACGTTAGAAAATGGGGTTATGGGTTAGGTGGAAAGAAGTTTTTTTGTAAACAAATTGATAATCTATTTTTTTTTGTAGCTTGGAAAATATAGAAAATGGCTGATCAACAGCAATTTTTCCTAAAATGGAACGATTTTCAAAGTAATATGGTATCGTCTTTTCGACATCTTAGAGATGAGAAAAGTTTCACAGATGTAACCTTAGCTTGTGAGGGTCAAACATGCAAAGCACATAAAATGGTTTTATCCGCATGTAGTCCATATTTTAAAAGTTTATTAGAGGTAAGTAAATTTTTGTTGTTCATACTGGACTTGTGGGTAATAACAAAAAGTCATTTTCTTGGCGATAAATAATCATTCGTGTCTTTATTTCGATAGGTACATTAAGAATTAGTTATTTGATTTAGTTTTGTACCTTTACTCAACCATAAAAGACACACTGATACTGAGCTTATTGGTTCAATAATTCAAATGGATTAATTCATTTACTTAGTTTCTAGTTCGATGACAACTCATATTGTGGGTGGTAGTTTTTATATCTAAGTAACAATTTTAGTGTTAAAATACACCGTAAGATGCGAAATGTCAACGAATATTTGTGCCACAGCTTAAAAACTACCTCGAAAACGACCTATTTTAAAACACAATAGGTAGTCTGGACAAAGGAAAACTGAATTCTTTTATGCTTAAGTCCAAGACGATTGCTTATTTGGAATATTATTCTAGCTTTTTACAGTTTTTCAGAGTAAGAAAACATTTATGAATAAACGTGTAAATAAGTAATGTGAAAATTGTGAATTTGTCAAAAATAGTTTAGACTCTTAACGTTCGCAAGAATGAAATCTAGGGCTAGAAAGTAAAACTAAAAAACTTTCAAATGAGGTTATGTAGTCAAATCTCATGTTTCGCTTTTTAGTACGTTTATTCGAAGTAATCGTCGAATAATTATAACACTGAAAATTTGAGGTCGATCCGATAAGTAGTTTCAGAAATATACTGCTTTAAACATGAACTTATGCGCTCAAAGTGCTAACGTCATTCAATCCAAAAGTCTATCTCGAAGTTGAGTTTATGCTGTTAAAACCCGACTATTTAAAATCAGATTTGTCTAATCTGACAGAGAAGGTGTGGAGAGTATTGGAGTATTTTAATACACGATCATGCAGCATATTAAGTGCCGAAAAGAGGGGAATAAAAATGCAACTAGGAGTGAATGACGTCACACAGCGTCTATGTTCTTGATTAATTTTAAAGCCTATAGGAATCCTAGAATGTCCTGTTTTTTTGCATTTCGCTCTAAAATTAACAGATCTTTTGGAAAATGTAATAAAAAAATATGCTGAATGAGCCCATTAGGGATAATTTATATGCTCAAATTTAAGATTCAAAAACATTCTGTTGCCCGCCAAGTGACAGGCTTCCACCTTTTTTTCTCGTTTCTCATATTAGTGGAAGTAAAGAGTTGGGATTTTCTCGAAAAAAAGCAAAATCTTGCTAAAGTTATGAAACCCATCCCCCCCCCCCCCGCCCCCTGCTTTCGAGAGTGCTGAACACAAATAACAGGGTGAGAAAAGTTTTTAGTCATGCGCACTCTCTTTAACGGCCAAAAACCACTCCTTTTTTGCTTATTTCACATATGACATCTTGGCATCATCCTATTTTTGCAGGGATTCTTTGTTTTTTTCATGGAGATATAACAGGTGGTGAAAGGTGAGTAGACTGCAACCGCCCTCAAGGGTGGAATCTACCATATATACTGATATAAAATTGATTCATTTTTTTTTTCTTGTTAAAGACATTTTCGAGAAAACTATGGTTTTACTCCCTTTACCCCTAAACTGTCGGAAACCACCCCTTTCATAATAGAAATACCTACTAATAGGTAGCGACTTGGCTGATATTAGGGACTTGTACTATCATTTTATTTGTTTTTGCCGCCTGTACTGCTTTCTGGGTAAATCTTGTGTCCTCGAGGTATCTGTAGTCCAACAATTTCTCTGGAGGTACATCGTTGGCATAGGGTTAGCGCGCTGATAACCCCAAAGTCTATCCATTTCTCTGGGAGCGATCAGTGCGTAAGCCACTGATATAAGGGACTCGTATTATCATTTTATTTGTTTTCGCCAGAGGATGAAGATGATGAACAAACGAATCCGATGATAATAGTTATGATAAGGCTGTAAACTTCTTAAATTTTATACCTGAAGTGTATATTTCTGATCATGAATCGGAAACAAACGATGCGTGCGATGAAGAAGAAGGCAATAGCACTGAATGTGATGTTCATTTCGAGAAATATGAACCATGTATTTCTCTTTGTAAGCGCCAAGTTATATGAATGTCTTGTAAAAAATGTTATATTGTACTCAAAATGTCAAAATTGTGTCCTGTATATATAATTTATTAAAACCAGAAATTTTAACCAATAGTATTCTTTTTCTTATATTCCTTTCTAAAGAACATGAATTTCAAATCCTTGCGAGGATAGGTTCATTTTTGATGAGGATGTAAAATGGACAAATGGTGACTTTGAAACCACTCCCACTTAATATATAAATTGGAAAATAAAATAATAAAATTCTGCCCCTGAGGTTGTCACAATTCACTATTATTATTGTCCTTGATCAGCATCCTCCAAAATGGTGGGTAAACGTCTTTAACAAGAAAAAAAAAGAAGCAATTTTACACCCCCTGACAGGGAAATTCCACCTCCAAGGGCCGTTGCGGTGTACTACCTGACATCACCTTTCACCATCTGTTATATCTCCATGAAAAACCAAAGAATCCCCGGAAAAATAGTCAGTCCATGTCATATGAGAAATAAGCAAGAAGAGGTGGTTTTTGGCCGGTAAAGACTAATGACTAAAAAACTATTTTCGCCCTGTTATTGGTGTTCAGCACCCTCGAAAACGGGGGAATGGGGTAGGTTTCATAACTTTAGCACGATTTTGCATACTCTTCCGACTCCTTACTTCCATATCAACTGAAGCTGGTGTTGATCGCATTCGACATCAGCATCGGATAAGCCTATGGGTAACCTTGCTGGGTCTGATATTTCCTAAAATGCATTCTCTTTTTGTGGATAATGGAGAGCATTGAAAGATTGAATCATTTATTTTGTTAATTACTTAGTAAATGGTGCAGACAGTTTTATTATTATGCAATATTGCAAATATATTGCTGTTTATAGATAGATACTTCAGTTCGGTTTGAGATGTTTGAAACATTGCAGAATGCAATTATGATAATCGATTGTGAAAGGAAATCATAAAATGCTTTATCAGACGTTGCTGGAGTTTTTAGGTATCTTATAGATTAAATTAATGCTTTTATGATTGATAATGTTGCTTTTTAATGTATTTACCATGTTTGTTTTTGTTTTCATGTTTATTAAATGATGTATGAGAATGTTTATCTTGATAAGAGCGCTCCAGTTCTACTTGTTTAATCTGAAGAGCTATGACTCCAGTTACACCAGAGAAAAGTTATGTGTTTATTTATTGAGGAACTGACGTAAACAGCATTGCGTTACTTGGTTTTTCAGATAACAAGAAATTGATTTTTTGCATTTTTTTCTTTGGAATATTTTATGTAGGTTTAAAAAATATGAAATGCATATACAGGGTGACTCAGTAGTGTTTGGATGGTCGATATATTCTCAGCCTTGAAATTTGAGGAATATCCGAGAGAGAAATTGTAGCAGATTAAGAGTGGCATATTTTAAAATTGTCTTAAAATCTATAGGGTGTTTCACAGAATGGTGGGAAGCGAATGCTAGGATTTTTAAATGGAACATCCAACATTTTTTAAATATTTACATATTGACAGTTGTCTATCCAGGCATATATTATTTTTGGACTTACTGCTACGTTGCCATGTTATTCTATTTTTTCGGAAAGAAATGCATTTGCAGTGTCCATGAGGAAAATCTGTAAAAAAAAACTATTTTCACTTTGGCCATTTTTTCACTTTGAGTGTTAGTCAAGATGATATGCTAATTTTCAGGACTCTTAGGCCAAACACAGATGTAACGAAGCTCTGAATTAACCTCAGTTTCAAACCTTACAACACACACGACGTAACGCGATTGTAATTAATTTGCCTAACTAATTTAGTGTTGTGCCTGACGTGAAAATGTCCACCTCAAGTCATGAAGAAGACATTGTTTTGTACTTTGAGGCATGGATGCTTTTCTACTTCTTGTACAAACAAAATATTTAATTGTTGGTCACTCATTTTCACCAAAAGTTTGAAACTAGTCACACGTGAAACCTGCAAAACGAATCAAGCGCCACTGATATGAAGCGGGTTACTAATGTGTTGCGAATCGGTTGCACCGTCTGCGGCACTCCATCCTCGTGTCTGAAAAGTTACTCGAGTTGCAGATTCGTTAAATTTGGGTTGCCCGTCTGTGTTTGGCCTTTTTTTGTTTGGGAGCCATCTAACTTTAGTTTCCGGAATCACTGCAGCCTCTTGGGCTTATTGTGATATTCTCCCATTTGCTTTATGATAACCAATGCAATACTCTGGTCCCTTGAACTAGCTTCTACAACCTCATCGCTGGTTTGGTTTCATATTCTTCTGGACTCGGTCTTGGTTGTCCATATATTGCCTGTCTTCGGTGATCCAGAGCCTCACAGTCGCACAGGACGTTGTAGGATGTCTCCGTTGCCCTATTGCATTGTCTGCATCTTAGGTCTACGTTGAACAATACCATTTTGTGTAGGTACCTCTTCAGGGCACAGTGCCCTCCCAAGGAACAATTTTAGTTTCTTAAATGTATACAAGGATGCTATATAACTATTTATAAAATGCCTTAAAATGCCCTTATAAAATGCCTAGAAAAATCTATTTTGCTGTAACAATATCCTTAATACCATCATAAAGCGACTTGTAGACTAAAAGGACCCACTCTTATGAAGGTTGTTAAGGCCTTTTTAAATTTCATCATAAAACTCCTTAGTGAGGCATAGTGCTGCTCTTGAAAACCTTGTTTGGGCCGTTTTAAAACCTTTCTTAAAACCTATTTTAAAGCTGTCAGAAGTTTTTCTATTAGCTTCCTGCATTTCTAGAAAACACCTAGAAGGCTACCTTAAAACTGGTTTTTAAAACCATATTAGAACTGAGAAGCTATAAGAATGTCCACGAAGGAATCCAAATAATTTTATTGCATTTATTTTTTCTAAACTGATTTAAGCAAACACACCATCAGACTTATTGAAGATAAAATGGAATTTGAAATGTATAAAGCGTAGAGCACTATAACCTCTCTAAGGCTGATTTAAATGGTAATAAAAAGCCAAGTATGATGGCAGTTCGTTAAAATTACATAAGAAAGACCAAAAAAACAAGAGCCCCTCAGAAATAATAATGCTTTTAATATCCATACAAAATTTGCATAGACACACGTAATCAGCAAATTTAAAAAAGTGGGCTGCTTCTCGGTTCCCACGGTAATTTTCAGTCGTTTCTTGTAATTCTACCTTAATTTGCTAACGAAAAAGTGATAATTATAATTGTGAGATTGACCTTGAATATTTTTATATAACAAGAAAAACATGGCCGGCCAACTAAAAACCTAATTGTCATTTTACAGTCCTCTCCAGTGTTGCCAGGTCTAGTGAAATTTCACTAGATTCTTAAAACCTCCTCATTCATTGTACGTTTAAAGCAGTGGAAATTCAAGAATCTCATTCTATAAATCTAATTTGATGGAATTTTTCTCAGACATAGCTAATCTAAATCGAGGCTTTTTTAATAGATAACTAGATCTTGTCATGTAATTATAAGAATTAGACTGTGAGTCATAGTCATTAATGTTTTCATTGATTTCGAATAAAGTGGAGTAAATAAAAATAGATGGAAGAGGCTTTATGCCAAAACTGATGAAAAAGGGATGACAACGATCCCTTATATCAGCACCTACCATTATTCTCACCACTTTTTTTTGCAAATGGAAAATTGTTTGCACACTGTATGAATTTCCTCAAAGTACGGTTCCATAAGTTAGATGGCTATGGAATAGGGAAAAGTATGTAGATTTAAAATTTTCAAAATTCAATTTACTCTTCAACTGACGAATGAGGAAGATCACACTGGCGAGTTTGTGGCTTAATCGTTCTACATGACTGGACCAATTTAGTTTGTCATCCAGGACGATACCCAGTAATTTGGTTCTAAAATGTTGCGTAATATTCAAGTTTTGGTCTGTTAGCGAACCATTCTTCAGTTCGAGAGACTGTGTTATTCGATGACTCTATTAAACTATTTAAATATGTGTCAGAATTTATTAATCTTGTGTCATCTGCAAACAGCACACAATTTTTAGGCAACATGAAATTATATAAATCGTTAATATAAACAATGAATAATAATGGCCCCATAACCGAACCCTGGGGAACACCATGAATTACCTTATTTAATTTAGATTGTTTATTGTCAATTTCTACACACTGAAATCTGTTGTTAAGAGACAATTTAATAAGTGCAAGAGGTAAGCCTCTTACACCATAGAAATACAGTTTGTCTTATAACAAGTCATGTGCAACACAGTCAAATGCCTTGGATTATTATATATGTATTTCATATTTATTACTAAATGTTAAACTTATGTTTATTTAATGTGTTTTCTAGGAAAATCCCTCAAAACATCCTATAATAATACTGAAAGACGTCGCCTACAGCCACCTCCAAGCTATTTTAGAATTTATGTATGCGGGAGAAGTGAACGTTAGCCAGGAGCAACTACCAGCTTTCCTTAAAACGGCAGACAGACTTAAAGTGAAAGGATTAGCAGAAGCGCCACAGGCAATTAAACGTGAATAAAATACGTCTTTATATTTTCTTCTAATTATTAATTTTTGACGAAAGGTTTTCTGTAGACACAATTTTTTTTGTAACTGTACATAATATTAAGCGACAGTGGTCCTGTATAAGCTACAGCAATTAGTTTGCAAATACCTATTTAATAAAATATGTCAAAACTGTGATTGTAAAATTTTTTGTATCGCTAAGATCGAACTAAATAAGTAGCGCAGTTAAAATATTGAATTGTTTTCTCATCAAAGCTGGAACTTCAAAAGTTTTTTCTCATTTTTTGATCTTTGTGCTGGGCAACGTTGAAATTTTGTCCATTATTTGATTTGATTTTTTTGCCAAAGAAATCGTTAGATTATGTAGATTACATTCATACAATTCCATACACTTCTAAGCATACAACTCTTATGTGTTAATGTTACAATTTTGTGTCTTAGCTAAAATTTACTGACTGTATAATCATATTGGTGGATGTTTTTAATAATAATGATGATAATGGGGTGTTGGCAGAACGAATGCAGAAGTCATTTAGGATCTCTTTGTAAACATACAGCACAAGGTTCTAGAACCCACTATTACTAACCCTCCAAAACGTAGCAAGTGGCTATTCAGGAATATCACAAATGATGTGACATCTCTCGTGCAATTAAGGAGTAGTGAGTTGAGGGCATTAGTTAGGTTAAGTTTGCAGCTTCTTGCTTGATTGGTCGATATTAGAAAAATTGCCGCTCACTTTAAATTTTATCTTCTACATATTGGAAAATGTTCATAGAACTAAGGAAATTCAAAAGACACAGACGTGACCTGTAATGACAAATCAGTTATTACAATCAGACTGCTGACATTTCACCTATGGAGACATGAGGCCCTTCATAAAACGCTTTGACCTTTGGTGCATGTACGCAGTGTAAAGAAAGTATGAACGATAAAGTGGATACTTGAGCTATGCTTATTGGTGATTCTTCGTCGCTGATCTCAATAATTTCTATGCTTGGATGTGTTTCTACCTATCCTCCCTTTATTAAGGCCTTATCCGATTTTGGTTCCTCATCTATGCACAAATCATCATCTTCATTGGTTTCTTCAAAGCCCACCAAAGACAAACTCAAACTCATAACTCAAATTTTAGGCAAACTCACTGTTTCCAATGAAGAAATGATGTACAGACCTTTACAATTTCAATTGCCTAGGTCTGAAAAAAAGACACTGACATTGTGGTGTACCATGGCAATGGTCATTGACCTATTTCATGTTGGAAAGTTTGGTAAAAGGTGTCATGGCGAAAACTAGATTGATATCACTTAAGACATGTCAACTATAAGGTTGCCTATTAACTCAAGTTCCCCGCCAAAAAATATAATTAGCCAATGAGCAGTTGGTGTGAAGTCACACCAGAACCAAAGTTGGTTCCAAAATATTGTAAAAATCTGTGTAATGTTAGTTAAGCAAAGAACTCATAACTGGAATGAGCTCGCAATAACCCGGTTGAGGTCAGTGGTAATTATCCTCGCATTTTGAGTCACTTGAGTTTTGCATGGTGGTAATCAGGATAAATTGTAGAATGTAACACCACAGATCATAGTATACTTCAGACTATATTTTGAGCCAGTACGGACGGACCGTGCCTCTAGAGTGAGGTAACTGTGCGTTAGAAGAACAAGGATAGTCTGACTTTTCATCGCCACACTCACGTCTCGTCAAAAAGCAGAATATGAGTGAACCTTATAATCTACAAATCTTGAATATCACTAAAAGTAATAAACAATTTGGTAATAAAAAGTCACTGCACATGTTGACAGACTCGTCTAATTCCCAAACTTTCTAAAAATGAAATACCTATAATATAATAGTCATATCATTGTTTTCAGTATCTTTAGTGTTGAGCTTACTTTAATAAGTCTAAGCTGTAAGTTTTAAGTTTGCTTTAGTAAGCTTGGCATTAAAGATACTGAAAACAATTTATTAGAGCAGCGATTTCTTGAGTCTATCGTGTCGTTTTTTTTTTTTTTGGCGTAGAACCAGTTCAAACATATTAGGTTCCTTTGAGTATGTCACCGGGCATATGAAATCATATTTTACGACATTTTTTTGTGGTCTCGAACTTTTTAAATCAATAAAAAGTGAAAAAAATGTATTTTTAAAGAAAATTGTTTTTTTTTGTTTCCACCGCCATATCTTTAAAACTATTAAAGGTACCGAAATTTGTTTTGTGTCAAATTAAAGCACACACTGTAGCGCTTGTACCAATATAAACGGTTTGGTCACAATTCGCACTTTCATTTCTCTAAAAATCAAATAAACTAAAAATACATATTTTGTGTATTGAAATCTTCACCAATCGATAAACTTTTTTATTTTTGAAAATATTTGCATACATGCAGCGAAGAAAATAAAGCCTAATAATCACAAAAGTTTTTAAAAAAATATGTTTTTGCCTAAAGTGTACCGTTTGGCAACAGCGATTTTTTTTATCAGCGCTAAACGCGACATTGGGACCCAATTAATACACCTCGCATGCAGGTTGGTCAGATTAGTGGCGTAGAAGTAGCGTTAGTTGAATCTAGATTAATATATGGCATTCTAGGTTGGGGTGGAGTTGCTTACTGTCATCTAAAAAATTAGATATCATTCAGAAAAAATGTGCCACCCCCTCTCAGGGGGTGGCACTTAAAAAATATATATATTTATTGGAGCTGAAATAGAATCAAATTTTAAGAAGAAAAGGTTCAAAATTGCGATTTTAGCTTAAAATAAAAGCTTTTAAAAAAGGTATTTTCAAACGGCTTTCGTCAAGTATCTCGAAAAGTATTACTTTATCGAAAAAATGTTATAGACCAATTACAGAAAGCACCCTACAAACTGGGAATTAATTATATTTTTTGTTTATTAATGTAGGATTAATAATTTCGGAAATATTTAAGTTTATATTTGGTATCCAAGGGTTTCGAAATTACCTTTAAAGTTTAAAATGCATTTTTTTCTAAAGCAAGTGCTTTAAATGAGCAAAAAAAAATTTGAGCATTTAGGTAATGCTACATTTTAACGAAAAACTGTATTTGAGATAATTTTTTTAGATTATTGGCTAATTAAGTAACAAAACGAGTAAAAAATAATTTGAAAGCGCAATTAATTGTCTTTAATTTCCTTTCTTAGCATGCGTCACAATTTCTGAGGTATTTAACATTTAAACTGCATTTTTTTTCTTATGAACGTTCGGATGCCATTTGTAAACTCATATCTCCGAAACTATTAAATCTATGTAAATAAATAAACAAGCGAAATTCATTATTATTAGTTTATGAGCTTTATTTTTGGTCTCTACACATTTTTGACCAAAACTAATATTTATTGAGATATTTGGAATAGGAAAAAAAAATACGTTTTATCGAAAATACCTTTATAGTTTAAACTGTATTTTTTCTAAAGCAAGTGCTGTATACGAACCAAAAAATTTGAGCATCTACGTCATGCTGTATATTAATGAGAAACCGTGTTTGAAATTAATTTTTTTTTTTAATTACTGGCTAATTACAGCAACAAAATGGCGACGTTGTTATTAAAATAATGTGTAGACGGACATTGCTTCGGTCATAACTTCTTTGTTTTTTATGCTACATAAACAAATAAAAAAATAGTTAAGAGCTTAATTAATAACCTATTATTGTATCTATTAGTATCCTTGGCGTAGGTGTCACAGTTTCTGAGATATTTAACTCTCACTCTAAATAGTTATCTTACGAACACTTGGATGCCAAATGTAAACTTAAATATCTCCGAAATTATTAATCCTACATCAATAAACAAAAAATATAATTAATTCCCAGTTTGTACTTTCTGTAATTGGTCTATAACGTTTTTTCGATAAAGTAATACTTTTTGAGATACTTGACGAAAGCCGTTTAGAAATACCTTTTTTTAAGCTAAAATCGCAATTTTGAAGTCGTTATAACTTAAAAACTTCAATTTATGTGAAAACTTGCATAGAACCTTTTCTTCTTAAAATATGATTGTACTTCATATATTTTTTAAGTGCCGTCGCCTCAAAGGGGGTGGCATCCACCCCCTATAAATTAACAAGCTCCCGCTCAATATAGAAACTTTTCTGTGAAACATTTACTATTATACTGCCAAAAATGAACAAAATCCGTTCAATATGACATTACTTCGAAGTTTTTTTTACCTCTAGGTACTGTACTACTACCACCTGTCTTTTTATTACTAAAAGGAGACTATTTAATATTTATTATACAATTTCTTAATATTAACAACATATGATCAATACTACTGAACAATATATGAAATATTGAACAATAATATTGATCCCCTAGATGCTTTTGATCACTACTGGTTTTGTACCTATTGATATAAGTTAAACTATTATATACACCCTGACCGGGATCGTCAGATCGTTGCAGTCGGCAGGCTTGCTACAGCCGAGCGCGCAAGAATATGACTTTGGCCCGTTAAAAAAAATCGCTGACTCAATACTATGAACGGGACATGAAAAATTTTTATCCTAAAAACTTTTTTCAACTATTGGCTTCAATTTGTACGCAGCATGTATATACAAATTTTCATAAATAAACTTTTTTCTCGATTGCCTAAAATTACGTTACTGAAAATAACAAGTTTGAGTTTCCTATTATTTTACCAACTTAAAAAAAAATAAATCAGGTTCACGTGGGACATTGTTGGAAGCGCTATTGTGTCTACTTTAATCTAAAAAAAAAATAGCTTGATAGCACAAATATTTTCAGAGATATAGCGGTGGAGACGTTAAAAAACATATTTCATTAAAAATCTATTTTTTGGAGTTTTTCCGAAATAAAAAAGTTCTCGACCACCGAAAAATGTCGTAAAAAAACGATTTCGTGTACACGATTATCTTACTAAAGAATCCCACTAAGTCTGGTTTGGTTCTACGCCGGTTTTTTTTTTCTCGAAAACTAAGCGACTTTACTTCCAGATTTTACTCTACTATATAGGTATTTCATTATTACAAAGTTGGGAATTAAATCAGTTGCAGCGACTTTTTACTACTTTTAGTGTTAACCAATCTAGTTTTCGCCATGACACTTTTTACCAAACTTTCTAATGTGAAATAGATCAATTAAAGGTTATAGAATCGAGTAATACATTTGTTTAAGTTGGTTGACTACTATTACACAAACTTCGCAATTCAGTTGTGTATGTTCTACCAAGAAGAGTGCAGATGAAATTTTCTCTGTTTAAATTCATTAGAATGAAGACTAAATTCATTAAAGCATTTATACCATGTGCTCTGTTGTAAGCTGGCCTTCCACGATTGGTGAACTTGACAGATGCGCCAATATTTGACTACTTGTACAAGAGACCAATACATAATTGCCAAATTGATCCTATGGTTAATCCATCTGGTGAATAGTGCTATTTTTCTACACTTCTCGCATATTTGTTTCGTTTTTGCATGCATCGTCATGCATCATTTATTGCGTTTCTTTATTTATGTTGGACATCCTTTAGAATTCAAATGGTCAGTTGTTCGTAGAATTTCAAAACTCCGAGATAATTTCATTTGTCCGCAAGTAATACATGTGCCAAGGCACAGCCACAAGTTGTGCTGCAAACATTGGTCTCCTTCGACTTATATCACATTTACCGCTTAGCCAGAAGGAAAATGCAAGTGACATTATAATCAGTCCGTTAAATCAAAAAATTTGCTGTAGTAGTACATAATTTACACTAGAAAACATTACTAGAATAGTACTGGGTAAGGTGGGACTTTTAGTGTGACGTTGCCTCTAGAGTAGTTTCCACTAACACCAAAATATTTAAACACTACATACACTCTTATGCTATCGCATGACACGCCTTTCACCAACTATCTTTTGGAGATAAGTATTACAACTTTAATTTGACAAAACGAATATCGAGTGATAGTATTTGATTGTAGTCTTCAAGTGTTTTACTGTTTGTGGAAAGGACCCCGCCTTTCACTAGAATAATTTTTGTGTTCCCATTAATGTAACCTCCTTTTTGTCTTTTATTTCTAGAATGGCAAAATACCCAAGCGGGTAATGGATAAACAATATTTGCAACGCGGAAGATGGGCTCTCAAAGTTTTGGTAGTCTAGATATCAAGTGATGTCAAAATCATTGTTCACATACACTTTCATTTACCACATACTTCTAAAACAAGGTATATAATTCACTCAAATTAGGAAAGAAAGAGCTGTTTTAGAGAAAAATTTTGAACAGCAGTTTCTCTGCATAGAAAGGAAGTACTCAACTTTTAGAACAATTTTTTGCTTATGTGCAGAAAAAAAAAGATAACTTTTGGAATATATAAATTTTTTTGGTGTTTTTTTGTTTTCATTTGGACGTATACACTGGTGGCATCTAAAAATCTTGGGTCGATCCCTATAATAAGATAGAGTGAAATATAAATAGCAAAATAATGTACGTGAAAGAAAGCGATATATTAACATTGATGCCAGGCAATTCAGTATGTTAAGAGTCCCGCTGACGACTAAAAGTAGCTAAAGAGAAAAGTGGCATCAGCATAGGTAAAATCTGTTTTCTTTTCAGGGTATTATTTGTCCATTTCTCTTCTCTTCTACCTGAAATTGGCATCGATTCAATATTTTAAAATTCCACTACTGTATATCTCGAAAAGTGCACGTTTTTAAGGTTAAACGAACATAAGTAAACTTATTCAGAATGAGATTTCCTACGAAAAGCCGCTTCTAACAGTTGAATACTTACTTCCTGTGCAGAGAAATTGCAAAATTTTTCTCCGCCTTTTTCCTAATTTGAGTGTACTAATAGTCCGGTTCCATTTACTTGCAAGTATGTCCTAAAATTTTATTTGTAACTACAACTTCGAATTTTTTGATAAATGGACTGATTGCTGTCAATTTAGTGTCGGAAGTTCTGTTATTTTCATTACCTATCTTAATGTCACATTGTTATAATTCTATCCCACTTAGGGCATTATTATAAGTTATCTGTAAGGTTTCATGAAACTTTTGTTGTCGTTTCAAAGGCATTGTTTTCAAAGACGTCAGGAAACAACACTAAAATAGACGTAGATTTTCCCAAGGACATTGGCATTAAAATTAAACTTTATCCATGAAAGTTTTTATTTCTGTGTCACAGTTTCATTGCACCACTATGTTTCTGTGTTTCTGAAAACTATTTTTATTATCTTGTGATATCAAAGTCGTTGCCGCTTTAAAGCATGTGCATCAGAATTAATCCATAACTCCAAATTTCTGGTTTTTGTAGTTTTGATTACAGTTTTATTGTTTATATTCATTTTGGGATTAGAAACTGCTAATTATAGGTTAGGTTTCTAACCTCATTTTAGTAGAGGTGTTACTATGAGAAGATGCTCGCTAAAAATATGCGCAGAAACGACTTGTATACATCATCATTCTAAGCCAACAAGAACGAATTACGTCATATCCAATGTTGAGACCAGTGGCGCTGGTAGTTTGCAGTAGAGTTGTGTTCGCCGGCAGTGATTAATTTAACTGAAAAAAATATCTTTACATTCTTTTGCCACCAGTGAGCTGTGTAATCTATGTAAATATTAGAGTTGACAGTACTGCATTACACAGCTCTTCGACCGTGACACTATGCCGCTGGTAAAAATATTCACGCACATTGGCCTCATCCCGAGCATCTTCTCATAGTACTACTCGAACTAACAATATTGATACATCCTATGTATCGCTTTTATTGGAGATTTTAACTGTAATACCGATGACAACAATCTCAATAATGTATATAAACAATGAAACTTTCATTAAATTTACACAAACATTTGAGGTTATGTGTGACATTTGATTATGCACGTATTTTCTGCACACTGCCTTCATGCAAGTAACCAGACAAATGTTCTGATAATAATGGACGTAAGGTTTTACTTGATTTGTTAGTATAATTATTGGTGCAGTTAGAATAATAATAATTTCTTAAGATTGTAATACTTTTAAGGGTTGATTTTATATGATTGTGTTAGTTATTTAGTTGCCTCAGGTGTTCACTACGTCAAAATTATAGCTTGTTTTTATACATATAGCAGACTATACATGCTATTTAATTTTTTTTCAAAACTATAGACCAGCATTGATGTACCAAAATTTTTGTTCCAGATCTTTGAATTGAGAAATACCAGTAATACATTAAAATATAATAATATTAATAATAACTTTAGTAGAGGCAAAAATATATGTAACTTAAAGTCGGTATGGAATATGTCGTGCAGCTATCTTTAATCAGGGCTGTAGTATTTGCTTTTAAAATTTCTCGTATTTTTTCCGCTAGATGTCAATAAATTGTCGGAGTGTCAAGGTCTCGAACATGACTATACGTAAAATAATCAAAAGTTATTACGGAAAAGGGCCTTATATTTATACACTTAAGAGGAAAATGTTACTCTCGTCTACGATCCTTACAAGCACAACACCCTGGCCGTCGAAGGGGCCATCACACAAAGCCTGATTATTGTCTTTGAATCCGGTGATAGCCCGTTGGATAGCCAAATTTTTGTGTTTGCTGGGTTATGATTCGAAAATTGTTAAATTACCAATCATTGTTCATTTTATTGGTACTTAGTTATTTTTTAAGAAATGTGTCTGAACAGAAAACTATAAAAATTGTATTTGACTTGTGAAAATGAATATAGAAAATTCTTGACTACCTACACATTTTTTATAATGCAAATGCTTACTTCCAGTAAACAAACATATAAGTTTTAATAGCAAGATTATGTGTCGTTGCAACAAAAAAGAACCTTTATAGTCCTTTGAGGTAAAGCTTTGACTCCAAGAGTTCTGTGACTGGACCGCAAAACGTCTGCCCCTCCGTTTTCGAGGGCAGGGAACATGTTGGTGACAATATTTTCCGATCTAAACTTCACCCACTAAACCGAAGAAACCACTCCTTTTTCCGATTTTCCGGTGCTAGGTATTTTTTATCGGAAAATTTTATTAACGAAAGTTGCTCAGAATTGTCCAAAAACCTTAAGTCCAAAATTTCATCAAGATAAAAAAATTTAAAATATAAAACATTGATAAATTTAAAAAATATAAAAAATAAACTACAAATTACTTGACGTCTACCTAACAGCTGGGGTTTAATTTCAAACAAAATTGTCATGAATTTTTTTAAACAAAGAAACCATTAAAATGATATTTTCGGACTTGAATATTATTTTAAACAAAATTTCAATATTTTTTAATTTTGATTAAATATTGGACTTACGGTTTTTGGACAATTTTGAACAAATTTCATTAATAAAATTTTCAGATTTAAAATGCTAGCACCTGAAAATCAGAAAAGGTATTTCCGGTTTATAGTACGGGAGGCAGCGCTGCCTTTGAACAAGTCATTTCATACCGACTGAAAATCATAACAATAATAGTTTTCCTCTAATACATCAGCAATCTGACCGTCAGCTACTCTGGTAGCGGTGGAGCTAATGGTGAGAGCATGTTAAAGTTGTTAAAAAATCGTTTTCCATCGGTTTCTTTGAATATCTCGAAATCTATAAGTTCTATAGAAAACAACAAAAAGAAGGAAAATGTTCTTTATGAGCTGTACCATAAAAGTACATAAACTAGAATTCATTCCAATTATTATTATTTAAAAAAAATAAAGTAAATAAATTACCAAGTATGTCTACATATCTATTATGTTCTTACAAACCGGGCCTCAGTCATTAGATGGTGGAGTGGGTATAGTCCACTCAAATTAGGAAAAAAAAAACGCCGTTTTAAAGAAAGATTTTGAACAGCAGTTTCTTTGCATGGATAGTAAGTACTCAACTTTTAGAACAATTTTTTGCTTATGCGCAGAAAAAAAAAGACATGATTTTTGAGATATATACATATATATACGTTTTTTCGTGTTTTTTTTCATTTAGACTTTCATATCTCGAAAAGTACACGTTTTTAAGGCTAAGTGGTAAAAGTGTTCAGAATACGATTTCTTACAAAAAAGGTTCTATGCATTTTTCCTATTATCCCACTGGTTTTTCCGGAAAAGCGACTTGAAAAATATATCTGTATTTTTTCTTGTTTTTTTATTTTGAATACAAATATCTCGAAAAGCACGCGATTTTAGGGCTAAATGAACATAAATAAACTTATTCAGAATGAGATTTTCTACAAAAAAGCTCGTATACATTTTTCGATTATCCCATTGGTTTTTTCGAAAAAGCTTCTTGCAGAATATATATACTTGCTTTTTCGTAAATTTTTTTTTCATTTAGACGTATAAATCTCGGAAAGTACGCGGTTTAAGGCTAATAAATATTACTAAACTTCAGAATGTGATTTCCTGCAAAAAAGGTTTTATATATTTGAGAGATATTTACGTCAAAATGAAAAAAAAAAACACGAAAAAGCAAATATATATATTTTTCAAAAAGCTTTTCCAGAAAAACCAATGGGATAATCGGAAAAATGTATAGGAGCTTTTTTGCAGGAAATCTCATTCTGAACAAGTTTACTTATGTTCATTTGGCCCTAAAATCGTACACTTTTCGAGATATTTGCATTCAAAATAAAAAATACACGAAAAAAACATATATATTTTTCAAGTTGCTTTTCCGGAAAAGCCAATGGGACAAACGGAAAAATGTATAGAACCTTTCTTGTAGGATGTCGTATTCTGAACATGTTTACTTATGTTCGTTTAGCCTTAAAAACGCGTACTTTTCGAGATATATATGTCTAAATGAAAAAAAACACGAAAAACGTATATTATATATGTATTTATCTCAAAAATCATTTCTTTTTTTTTTTCTGCGCATAAGCAAAACCTTGTTCTAAAAGTTGAATTCTTATTTCCTATGCAAAGAAACTGCTGTTCAGAATTTTTCTCCGCTATTTCCCTAATTGAGTGGATTAGTAAGGCGACTGGCACATTTTATTCAGGGTACGGACGTCTCGGGTTCAAATCCTGCTCGCGAAATATTTTTTTTATTGTATCACTGATATTAAAAGTTTCACAAAGCGGTATAATAGAACATGAGGGTAGTTGTTCAAGTTAGGTTGGTTTTTCGAGTATGAAAATACTCGCAGCATAATTTTTTTTTTCCGCTCTAGCTCCACCGCGGGTAGAGCTAGGAACTGCGTACTATTAGGGTAGTGGGTGAAGGGTAGGCCGGAAAATATTGCCACTTCGTGTACCTGCCCTCGAAAATGGAAGGGTACCTTTTTCTGGTTTACCTCAAGGGACTAATACTCAGAAAAGTGGAGATGTAATTGAAAAAGCTATAGTATAAGCTGTTAGGGTAGCCGTACCAAATTGTTGAGATGGAATGACGAGATAAACCAAGCCATCTCATATTTTTTTCTCTATGGCCAGAGATGGATTTACAAATATATTTAACCCTTTCGCTGCGCAGCGCGGTTTCACGTAATTCTCGTGTAGTGCGCAATAAATTGACCGCTTGCGAGTATACGCGCTTGGAGCACGCAGATCCGATATTACGTTACTATTTGATTTGGTTTATTGTATGCATAGTCTATTATTATATATAAAATTGAAAGAAAAACAAAAACCAAGTGCTCTAGTTTCAATAATAATAATTTATTTTTAAAAAATGGTTAAAAACAGTACAAGTGAACATAAACATAAAAACAAAACAACTTTCTTATCAAAAATATTAAGGTACAACAGAAACTTGTGTAAGTATATAAAAATGTACTAATAGTACATATACGCGTGTTAAATCGCTTTGAGCAGTCTGAACCAATTTAAAAACGACAGGCGAGTTAACGCGCTTGGAGCACAGTGGGCCCATTTATTTTTCGCGCGTATACACGCTTTGAGCAGTGAAAGGGTTAAGATGTATTCAGCGTAGGGTCCAGAACAAAAGCAGCCCTAAAAGAACTTTTGTTTACTACTCTAACTGCAAATAATTTAAATGAAAAAATAACTAAACTACTGAAACTAAATTTTATTTCTTTTATTTTTTAAATATTTCTATACGGATTCTAAAAACTTTTTTATCGTTTTTGTTGTTATTTTTACTTATTAAAATCTGCTTAATAAACATAATAAGTTGGAGATACTTTAATGGCATAATAGACGAGAATGTCTGTTTATCTTTCTGTATTATCTTCATCTTAGATAATTCCATTAAAAAAAAATAGAGATACATAAAGCAGAGGGTCCTCAAAGTGCTAGATCCGTCCCTCTTTACTACATGAAACAGTTATGCCATTAAGGACCGACACTTTCATCTCCCGTTAAATTCATTCTTTAGAAAATTTTCTTCGATACAGTTGTATTAACAATTGTTTCCATGCTATCTATCGAATAGATTTAACTGGAGATGAAAATACCAACTCTGAACATAATAGTATACCGTGTGTCAACGAGATCACTTTCCGGCCTCCATTTCTTTATTTTTTAATGGATCAGAATGAAACTAGGTATGTGCCACATGTTATTAAAACGACATTTTTTTATCCATCTTTTCTACGACTTCCGGTTTTACCTCCTTTTGATTTTTAAATAAAATACCCTGTATTTTTTTCCATTTTCAGAATCTAGAGGTCATTCTGCATATGACAGTGCTAATTTTGTGACTTTTTCTGCTGTTTTGAAATTTTTGCAAACAATTTTTATTTTCAATCTAGTGTGAAAAGTTTATTAAACCACTTTTTCGAAATTTTCAAAGTGACAAGGTTCTTACTCACGCATCTCACTTTTTTATATCCATTTTCACAGTGTTGCGGAGAGCTAATGCTACATTTAATTAATTTGAAATATGCGATACAGTTGAAACCGTATCCAGATTATTGAGAACTATATGGACTGTAAAGATGAATATATTTCTATATAGTGACTTTCCTGATAGGTATAATTTTTTGTAAAAGATTTTTTTTATAGCAGTTTGTTTTATAGTTTTATAAAAGAATAATAGTAAGGGTTTTTATTTTTAGTTGAGTTCTAGGGACAAAATATGATCTATTTTATATTTTTATAGGTATTTTATTTTTTTTGGATATGTTACAGATACTCTATGATCACCTAAATATTCTTTATTACCATGTTGTTACCACATTATTGACAGATTACTTTGTTCTTTTATGCCCCATTCTATAAAAATGTTCATTCGGACTACTTTGTTTTATTGTAATTGTTTGTAACGATATAGTATTTAAAATTGGTAATAGTGTGTGTTCTAGATTTTTTAAATAAATGTGCATAAATGATAAAGTTTTAAAATATATACATTGTAAAGTAAAAAAGTTCATTTTCAATTTTTCTATAACACAAATTCAAATTTCAAAACTGAGTGGTAGTCTATCTACGGGATCTTCATAGACTCAAAGATACATATACAATAATAGTCCACGCAAATTAGACGAAAAAATAGCGAATAGAAGAAAAAAATCATACAAATTATATTTGGGCCATGCATAGTTCATAGGGGTAGAAGTAAGGATCCGAAAAGTTCCCATCTTACCCGTTGATGGAAACACCCTTTTGGGGCGAAAAACCACCCCTAGACAGGAGTTACGATTATTCTCATTTTGGAGACAATTCATACCTGCCACCCTTCCTCACATTCCCCAAACCAGAATCTGTCGAAGCTGCTCGACAGATTCTGGTTTGGGGAATGTGAGGAAGGGTGGCAGGTATGAATTGTCCATTTTCGACGCTCGAATATTTAGTTGTGAAATACCGTTGTTAGACTCGGTGCGTATTTCGTGTTAGTTCGGATGTCTTGAGAAACTGTAAGGAAACTGTGCTGTTTGCACATGCATTTAGTGGTTGCGACACTACTTCTGCTTTGTTCGGTAAAGGCAAAGCACAAACTGTAACTATACTTAATAACAGAAGAGATTTGGATGACATTGTGCCTGTATTTAACAACCCTCAATCAACAAAAGAAGTCACAACTGCTGGAGAGCGTTTCAAGATGGCGTTATATAAAGCTCCAAAGAAAGAGAAATCTTTAAATAGACATAGATTTCTCACATTCAATAAATTGGTTGGGAAATCAAGTAACGCTGTACTATTATCGAGACTACCGCCAATGTCTGCCGCTTCTCATCAGCATGCTTATAGGGTTTTTCATCAAATTCAGTTATGGAGAGGAATAAACCTTGATCCGACACAATGGGGTTGGAAGAAAACTGACACCATTCTTTCACCCATTTTTACACCTGAGGCACCAGCTCTCCATCTTCTGTTCTACAACTTATATCTTGCAACTGCAGGATGGGCTGCGGGAAACGATGTGGGTGTGTAAAAATAGGATTGCGCTGCTTAACCATGTGCTTCAACTGTCACGGACAAGGCTGCTTAAATTCACCTACCGAAGATGAATTGATTGAAGAAAACCCTATCGATGACTGAAACCGACAATGACGACAGTGGAATAGGCCTACAGGGGAAACCACTTACAAAAAAAACACATTAACAAAAATAATGATAAAAAAGAAAAGTACAAGATGAATCTTGTAGAGGAGAATCCGCTCTACAAGTTTCATTATAACCATTTTTGACGTCAAAGTAGCCGTTTCGGAGATATTCGCTGTGAAAAATCGCGTACCACCGATTTTTCCCCGAGCGCCCCAAACTACCCCCTACTATGAACGTCGATAGCGAGAAAACGGTGGGGTGTATGCAAATCGACTATAGAACTTTTTTTGTGTAGAATTTAATGAAGAATATTTTTGTTCCTATACCTGTTTTTCATGGGATTGACGAATCCGAAGAATAACTGTAACTAAGTCCCGTCTGGGGGTGGTTTTTGGACCCAAAAAGGTGTTTCCATCAACGGATAAGGTGGGAACTCTTCGGATCCTTAATTCTACTCCTATGAACTATACATAGCCCAAATATAATTTGTATATGAATTTTTTCTCCTAAAAAGTCTAATTTGCGTGGACTATAAAGGCACTATTATTGATCTAAATCTGAATTTCCTATCTTAAATATTCGAAACTAACAAACCTCTTTATTTTGAGGTAGAGATAACGCAAGATATTTGTAGCTCAAGTTTTACATAGACTTCAAATATCATGGCGGTAAAATAAGAGCTGCTACACAATGATACTGGGAATTTGTGAAAAAAAAAATTTACCTATTCCAAGTGTATTTTGGTAAATGGTTTCAGTAATTCTGCGAATTTTTTTAAACTGAAAATTACCATCAATTGAAATATACAGATTGCCTAATAGTCCAATAATTATAAAAATTTCCATCACAAAAAATTATATTTGAGATTTTTTTTTTAGTAATTGTTAGTGGAGGGATTATACATCACAAAAATCAGTTCCGGGGTAGCAACTCCCCAAAAAACCACCCATTCGGTGAAAAAAGCCTTATTTTACTGATAACTCGTTAACTGTTGAAGATATGAAAAAATTGCTCATCATAAAAAAGAAAGCTTGACTGATTTCCTAGAAAAGAAGTCTTTGAGTTTATATATCATATAACTATTGTTTCTAATCATTTAATAGTTAAAAAATTGCATAAAAAAAATATCAAAAAATTGAATTTGCAGCCTTTTTTGGATTTTTTTTAAATCAATCTAGCGTCCTTGTATTTTAATATTTTTGAATGTACCCGGTCTAAAAATAAAGGTAAGACTTCATATTATTTGATCATACCATTTAAAATTATACTATATTCCTCAGATAGAAAAAAAATGCTATTGAAAGGGAGAAAATTTTAACGCACAGTGGTGCTCTGTTTAGAATGGATGGAAAAGGCGCGCGCATCCCCGAGTATTGTATAGTATACTACAACCTACAACAAACAACTCAAATACAACAGTTGCAAAGAAATATTCTTCTGCTATGTGCATCATTTTATAGCCACGTGTTTTTTCCAAATATTATTTTAATAAATTTTATTAAATTAAATTAACTATTAAACAAATAAAATTAGTGAAATTTCAAGTGAAAAATAACTGGATTTACAATAATTTTGTTTAATCATACAAATTTAAATATATATTTCTGTTTTTGAAGTGATAAAGTGTTTGTTATTTCGCAAAAATTAATACAGGAAAACATCAAAGTAGTCCAGGATTTGGATGATGCTGATCTTCTCATCGTGCAGACTGCTATTAGTGAAACAGAAAATACCAGTCATAGTATGTGAAGACATCGACGTATTAGTAGTATTAACAGCTTTAGCACCAGTAGATAGAGAAATTTTCTTCCTGAAACTGGGAAAAGGAAAAGATGCGCGAAAAGTTTATTCCTCGAAAAGCTTGGATCATATACCATTATGTAAGAAAAAAACGTTTTATTTTTACATGCAATACCTGGATGTGATACGACATCGTGTTTCTAGTTTAAGGGAAAAAATTCCATCTTTAAATCATTTGAGAAGGCAAGTAGCGAGATCAAGAATGCAGTAGAAAAATCAATCGGCAGAATCAATTTCAGAAAATGGCATTTCTTGTATTCTACAAATCTACAACGCAGGGAAGGAAATTAAATGCCTTAATGAATTGAGACATGTAATTACTTCCACGTCCAGTGGAAGTATAGTAACGACAAAAAAATTTAAAAAAAATTTTATTGTCCAAATAGGCTTAAAATGTCATGAAACGTCGAGATTTTAAGTTTGAGCGAAAAAAAAATTTCTGTCTGTCTGTCGGTCTGTCTGTAACTTTTTTTTGTGCGCACGTTTACTCTGGAACCGTTTAAGATATTGACTTGAAATTTGGTACACATATGTACTTTAACGAGATCTAGAACTAGATTATATTTTCATCTTGTTCCGTCGAAGGGTTGCGGGGGTAAATTGGGGTAAATTTGAGGTAAATGGGTAAATCAAGCAGGTAAGAGTCCATGAAATTGGTATTTAGTATATACAAGAGAAGCTAAGGTCTCAAAAAAATTTTTGGCATTAGCCACCCCCATTACCACCCCCACCTCCTTATTAAAGGGGATGAAAAAAAATGTGATTTAGTTTATGTACAGGAACCAGAAACCTCAAAATATTTTTTACTTCATCCAGCCCCCACTACCACCCCCCTATCACCACCCCCACCCCACTACCGATGTGGGGTATCGTTTTATGGGTTTTTGGGGTAGAGGATTTCAAATATTATATTATTAAAGTTCCATAAACAATTATTTTCACATACAAAGTTTTTTCGTTGTGAGTGACTTGGATAGAGAATCTGGATGTGGAAGTAGTGATTCCTTGGGCAGCGGTTTTTTCTTGAAAAACATCGCCAAAGAAAAGGCTGCGAATCTTGCATCTCTTCCTCCTACCAATGATGCAGCAGCACAACATTGTTTCAGAGTATATTTACAATTCAGAAATGGCTGTCAAATGATTTATTACGAGAACAATGAGGACGGAAAAAAGAAAAAATATTAACTCCAAATATGATGACAAAACCGCCAGCACCAAGTGAAATTTTAAAAATAATTTTTTGCAATTGTAAAAAGGGTTGCGGAAATGCTTGCTATTGTAAAAAAGCTGGCCTGTTTTGTACCGAAGCTTGTGGTTCTTGCAAAAACGACACATGTACAAATACACCTTCCGTTGAACCAGAAGAAGTTGATTACGACGATAATAATAATAATAATCATTTATTCATGTCACTATGCACAAAGCATTTACATAAGTCAGGTACAATGTAAGATGATAAAAAAACTGTGATAATAAATATTAAAATATTAAAAATATAGAAATAGAACGATTTAAACAAATATAAAATACATTAAACTAATATGACATACAAAGTGCAGCCCAATCACTGAAGTCATTTTGGAGATATTCCTCAGAACTATAAAAGGCTTTTTTTTTCAAATATTGTTTCATTTTATGTTTGAAAGATACAACACTTAAATTTTTGACTAAATCTGGTAGGACATTGAAAAATTTAATCCCATGATAGCTGCTGCCATCTCTAGTTTTTGCTAGTCTAGAGAAATTTGGTAAAAATTTATCATTATTTCTGGTTGAATAACTATGTACATCTTTATGTTTTATATATCGCTTTTTTATGTGTAAAAGGCATTCCGGTATAAACACGCATGGAAAAGTAAGTATACCTAGATTTATGAAATAATCTCGACAACACTCTCTGTAACCAATTTGTGCAACGATTCTAACACATTTTCTTTGAGTTTTGAATATTTTATATGCATGTGTAGAATGACCCCAGTTTATGATTGCATAAGACATATTTGTATGAAAACATCCATAATAAGCAGTTAATAAAGTTTTATGGGATACTGTTTTAGATAAATGTCGGATAAGAAAGATATTTTTTGAGAGTTTGTTGGACAGGTATATGACATGTTCCTCCCAAGTCAGTTTGGAATCTAGATAAACACCTAAGAATTTTACGGGATCGGATTTAAAATTGTCTTCCTCTTTGCGGAGACTGAAAAACAAAGATTGAGTTTTTTCATCGTTAACGAGTAATGAATGTGAAAGAAACCACGTAGAGACATTTGACTGTGTGTCGGTCACTTTGACTTCCATCTGAGGTAGTTTTGTCTTGATTGTCTTGACTGATAACTGTTGTGTCATCTGCAAATAGTATGGTGGAAGTATCTAAGTTACAATTTGGCAGATCGTTTATATAAATTAAGAAAGGGGTTGGGCCCAACACAGAGCCTTGTGGTACCCCATGTTTACACAATTGTTGAGTTGATAGATTTAAATTATAATAAACATATTGATGTCTCTCAGTGAGGTATGACTTTATCAGCTCAATACTATTTTTGTCAAATTTATAAACTGCCAGTTTATTCAGTAAAATGTGGTGAGACACACAGTCAAAGGCTTTTGTTAAATCAAAAAAGGAAGCCTGGGTATATAACTTATTTTCAAATCCATTTATGACATTTTGGGTAAGACTATTTATAGCTAAAGACGTAGATTGATCGGTTCTGAATCCATACTGACTTTGGTTAAACAACTCGTTCGCCTCAAAGTATGCACTTATCTGATTTTTTAGTACACATTCAAAGATTTTTGCAAACAAGGATACAAGAGAAATGGGTCTGTAGTTTGTTGGATCATCCCTTGACCTCTTTTTAAAAACTGGGATTACTTTTGCGATTTTTAGACAGCGAGGAAAAATTTTATTTCTAATGCACAAATTTATCAGTTTTGTAAGTGGGACGAGAATAAGATTTATTAAGGTTTTTATAATTTTGACAGTGAAGTTATAAGGGTCTTTACTTTTGGTATTTTTTAGGTTAATAATTATATCTCTAACCTCATTATATGTTACTTCTCTAAAAGTGAATTCGTTCAGTGTATTTGTCTCGTTCATATAATCCAATGGATTTATGTCAGTTTTAGTAAGGCCTTTTATAATATTTTCTGAAATATTCAAGAAAAATTCGTTAAAATCATTGGCCTTTATGTTTACATTATCAGGAGGATTTACCTTGGGACTATTGCTATTAATTATTTTCCACATAGCTGACCGTTTATTTTTAGAGTTATTAATATAATTATCATGTATATTGCGTTTTGCATTATAAATTTCTTGGCGATATTTAGTCTTAAAACTTTTTAATTCATTATTAGATACTAATTTAGAATTTCTTTGGTTTAGTTCACTTAATAGTCGTAGCGTCTCCCTCATTTTTTTCAATTTATCGTTGAACCAGTTAATTTCATAATCACCATTAAAGCTATTAACGGATTTCGACTTCAATGGACAGCAGATTTCAATTGCATCAGTAATTTTGTCAATACACACTTGAAATTTATTTTCTAAGTCATCACTAAGATTGTCAACAAAATTCCAATTTAATCTTTCAACGTAATTATATATTTGAAATAGTCCGTTTTCAGTTATGGGCCTATAGTTTATTCTTGCATTACTCTTATAATTTGTTGATCTATCATGAAATTGGAACGATATCCCTAGATGATCTGACAAGTGAGTATTTAAAACAGTTGCAGAGAAGGACTCTGAATCAATGTTTGTAAATATATTATCAAGACACGAATTGAAGCGAGTGTTTTCATTAATAGTTGGCTTTAGGCCATATGATTCGAAAAGATTGATTAACTGTAATGCATTAGAGTCATTTGTATTAAATTTTACATTAAAGTTGCCTGTTACAATAAATAAACTCGGATCAAAACTCATTACTAAAGTGTTTCATTTGTTACTTTTGACATAATCTCAAAAAATTAGTAAAAATATAATTTTTTTATGATATAATGGCTATTAATGTAACGAGATTATTATGTGATTTATAATGTTTCCAGGCGACAAGGCGATAGCCGAGTCGCCTGGCAACGTCAGAGATGGTTTAAATCACATAATAATCGAGTTACATTCAAAGCTTTATCGTATCATTGACAACGATGACTTGAAAAAATCAACAACTTTGGTTGTCATTTTAGCGTCCCATAAAAATTAAGATAGTCTTAATTACGACAAACTTTGGCGAAATCATGGAAGATATTGATATTCCTGGAAATATACTTGCTGCTAACACTAAGATTAGATTTGCTCCCGGATAAATCAAAAATCCATTACGAAAAAGAATATCTTCAGTTTTGTGAATGGCGAGATACAGAACAAGTTCAAGGTGCTGGAGAAACGATAATACTTGCTTATTTTATGAAACTCTCAAATCAATACTCCCCGTCATCTTTGTGGCCTAAATATTCTATGTTACGAGCTTGTTTGGAGTTGAAGGAAAGAGTGGAAATCGACAAATATGGTGCTTTGATACAATTCATTAAGAAAAAAAATGTGGGATATAGAGCTAAAAAATCGAAAGTATTCACGAAAGAGCAGGTTAGTAAATTTGTTTGTACTGCCCCAGACGAGACATCTTTAATGATGAAAGTAGCTTTTTTTAATTGGAATTGGCGGAGCTTGTAGAACCAATGAATTAACGAAAATGTCCATGGAAAATGTTGAAATTCTAGAGAGCAAGCTAGTTATCACAATTCCTGACTCAAAAACCCACAAGAAAAGGTTTTTTGCGGTGATATCTGATGGAGACGTTAATCCTGTGGCTTTATTTAAAAAATATATAGCATTACGTCCAACTCATACTCCGCATGTTCGTATCATATAGAAACGTTCAGCCGTGTGGTATCCATTTCTTTTCTACCTGAGAAAATTGCTATGCATCTCAAACTTGAAAATCCAACTATGTATACTGGTCATTGTACTAGAAGATCTTCAGCAACTTTTCTTGTTAATGCTGGTGGAGACATATTAGATTTACAAGAACTTGGTGGTTGGGAATCGAGCAATGTTGCAAGAGGGTATTTCGAAGATAACTTGAGTAAGAAAGTATCCATTGCGCGAAAAATTCAAAATGGAGATGTTTCTGTAAACACTGTATCATACTAAAGAGACTATCGAACTGAAAAATGTTGCTAGGCAAGATTCAGTGGACATGCCCATCATTTTGGACAATAATGGTGTATCAGGTGTATCTATCAAATTTGAAAACTGTCAAAATATTCACGTCAATGTTCATAAATAATAGCTATAAAATAAAATTCGTATCTAGGGTATTATGATATGGTAACTAACGTATTATATATTGTAACTAACGTATTATGTGCTACTAAGTTATTATGAAGTTCTTCTGATGTTATGATATTAATAATTATCAATAAAGATTTAACTTAAAGGAATCTTAATTTTCAATGATACGATAAAGTTATTAAATCTTTCATTTGCTTCTTTTTCCATATCATGTCAACAACTACTTAAAAAAATTTGAAAAAGAAACAATTTTTACTTAGACAGTCTCCAAATTACAAAACATATAGGGACTTTTCTTATTTTTTATGGTTACAAAATAAAGTTATTAAATGAATTTATTTCATATCTGATTCTATTTTTTATAAAATGATAACAATATATTCAAAAAAATCGAGAAAATTTTTTTACTAATACGGCATTAAAAACCCTAGAAATCTAGTTTTATAATTTTCTATGGTGAAAAATTGATGGTTATAAAAATATCTTTCATTTGCTTCCTGATTTTCTTAGATATGTTGATAATTGGCGAAGATGTTAACGAATTTTTAAAAAATGCGTTATATTTTTTAAAAATTCAATTTTTCTTATATTTTCAATATCGATTTTCTCGAAAAATATGGTATATACAAAAAAATTTTTATTAGGAAATTAGTCAAGCTTTCTTTTTTATAATGAGCAATTTTTTTATATCTTCAGCTGTTAACGAGTTATCAGTACAATAAGGCTTTTCTCACCAAAGGGGTGGTTTTTTGGGTGTTGCGCGGCACCCTCAGAACTGATTTTTGTGACTTTGTGATGTATAACCCCTCCACTAACAGTTACTAAAGGAAAATTAAAAAAAAAAAATTTTTGCGAGCTTCTGGTGTATTTTTTACTTTAACGACTGGACTATAATGCCATTACAAAATGTTGTTTTGGTACATGTTGCAACTTGAAAATAAGAATGGAAAATAGTATAGGGCCCAAAATAGACCCCCGAGGTACGCTAGATTTAATACTACCATAATAATATTTTCTGAAGTTTGAACACAAATTTATGTTGACTGAATAACTGTTTGGTCATTGTAAGCAGTTATAATACAGTTCTTGTGAAGTTTAGCTAAAAGGCAGTTTAAATCAATTGAATCGAAAGTATTAGTCATATCAAGAAGTGTTCAAGAATTAGTCGGTTTATGATTATCAATAGGCATAATGAAGTCATCAATACCCTGAATCCTTTCTACTGATTACTACCAGGAAATAGCAAGGGGGAATGTCATTGTACAATTATATCAAGAGTTAAATGTGATAATATTGAGGTATTATACGAAGAAAAGACAAGTTCAACTGGTTATTGCTTTCTTTATTATACATAAGACGGTTACATATATATTTACATAATGTTAAGTTGTAAGTTGTGATAGTACTTATGTATGATTGTCACAGTAGAAATTGTAGATAAAATATACATTTTTGTGAACAATTAATACTATTTCTATTTTAAATATAAGTTAACGTATAAAATAGATCTCTAGTCTACAGAAGACGTTATATGCAAGTTCACTATCGCTATACATATTTCAGTAATTTTATATTGGCATTAATTGAATACATTATATACGTATATAAATGTTTAAATATGATTCAGGCAGAGGCATTGTAAACGTGCCTAAACAAAACATTTGCAAATTAAAATTGTCACTGCAAAAAATATTTCACCAGGGACTGAGAACAAAGTGAATAGCAAAATAAATATGGAAACAAAATTAAATGAGAACATAATTTAGAGAATTGAGAATGAAGTTATAAAGAACAATAAAAGTTGGAACAAAAATTGGAAATGGAACATAACTGAGAACGAAATGTCAAACAATTAAGTGAAAACAAAATATCAAGAAGAAAATTATTTTTTCTTTCCCAATGCATTTTGTTCTTGGTCAGTTCTCTCTATTTTAACTCTTATTTTGTTCTTTTTTTATTTTATTCTAAATACAAGTATTCTCTGATATTTATTCTGTTTTCAAAGAATGAAAAGTTTTCCCATTGTATTTTGTTCCCGCAAACAAAAATGAAACCGGACAATAGTTCTGTTCTCAGTCTCTTTATTTTACAGAATTTATCTTAAATAAATATTGAGGCAGACAGGCATCCAGGAAATATATCATTGTTATGTGGAAAGTAATTTCGGACATACAATCTGTTTAGAAAAGCAATCAAATTATTGATTTTGTTGTGAATAATACAACAATCTCCAACAAATGTGGTACATTAGATTTGAAAGTAACACAATATCTTTTTCTGACGATTGCTCAAGAGGTTGACCGACTTGAGAGAAGACAGCGGTTGGAGAAATAGTGGCATTATCTGTGACATTTGATAATATGGAATTTAGCGGAGCAGAATTTCGACCGTAACATTTATTTAAGGAGAAACTTTTTTCGGAGTGGAAAGACATGGGATCTAGGCCAGCTGATAGAGAAATAAATAATGTATATATTCCCTTTGATGATCTTTTCCCCTGGTCGAGACAAAATTTCTGAGCATTAAAATTTAGAGATCACAACCTCTTCCCTGATGTTTAAGGAATATTTTCTGTCATATAACGTTTCACACATAAAGGCTACAGAGATATTTGAACACGCGCGTGCCGCATTAGTCAAGTAGCGCATTGCGAGTGGAATAAAAATCGATAGATACACGAACTAGTGAAAAAGGAAGGACTGACATACAATAATACTGATGGAGTATTATTATTGTGGTGCCTACCTACTGTTATGAAATAAAACACAGTTAAAAAAAAATAAATTTTAATTTCCAATGAATGAATTATTTTAAAATATTTAATCGTTTTTATGTTTATGTAAAATTTTACCTTTTTTATATTGCTTTTGATTGAAGTCAGTTTAACCATTGTGCAGTCCTTTAATCATCAAAAATATGATAGTAACAGTGGTGGCATCTCTTAATTTGTGTGTTCCACTGCTTGCAGCTTGATGCGTAATTGCATTAAATTTACCTAGCCGAAGTCTGTGAATGTTGTATGCAATCAGTATTTTTAATAATCAATCGAATACATCTTTGTCTAACTATCTTTATGTTCTCGAAAACAAAGAGGTACTATTATGTGCCTTTTTGGACATTGAGGGAGCGTTTGACAACACATCCCTACAATCTATCAGGAAAGCAACGAGGAGAAAAGGGATCGATGCGACCAGCTGCAGATGGATAGACTGCATGCTTAGAGGACGGCTGATATACACATCCATAATGGGGGAAACGTTGGTAGCTCGGGTTGGCAGGGGGTGTCCGCAGGGAGGTGTTCTATCGCTTCTTCTGTGGAACCTGGTCGTGGACGAGCTGCTAACGTTACTGGACAGAGAAGGACATAAAACACTAGGCTATGCAGATGACTTAGTAATTCTAGCACAAGGCAAATTTAACAACACAATAAGGGAACGTATGCAACAGGCCCTAAATGTTGTAACGAAATGGACAGATGAGGAGGGACTAAACATTAGTCCCTCAAAGTCAGCCATAATGGCATTCACCAGAAGAAGGAAATTAGAGGGGCTGGGACCACTAAAACTTCGAGGTGATCTATTACAACCATTGGGCGAGGTAAAATACCTGGGAGTAATACTAGATCTCAAACTTACCTGGAACCAACAGTTAAACAGAACCAAAAAAAGGGCAGAAACCACACTCATGCTGGCCAGGCGCACCCATGGGAAAACATGGGGACTAAGGCCAAGCATGATGTACTGGACATATATCATGGTGGTTAGACCCATGATCACATACGCATCTTTGGTATGGTGGCCAAAGATGTTGCAGCGCACTGCTGCCATTGAACTAAGCAAGATACAAAGACTTGCCTGTCTGGCGGTAACAGGAGCGATGAAAACCACACCAACAGCAGCCATGGAGGTCCTTCTGAACCTCCCCCCCCCCCATCCACCTAATGGTAATGGGGGAGGGGGCGATGATGGAACACTTTAGGCTGCAATGCAAACCCAGCGACAAATACGCCGCGCTGGGGCACAATCAAATTAGGAACCTTGTGGGAGTGACAACATCTCTGATGAGGACAGACCACATGATCCCTAAATATACCTTTAACAGAAACTTCGAAATAAAAATAGAAGATCGAAGTGAATGGTCATTAACCGGTAACAGCATCAGACAGCGGGACTTGGTCTGGTATACAGATGGATCAAGGACCGCGGAAGGTACTGGTGCCGGCATATATAGCGATATGAGGAACTCTCAGTTCAGCACATCGCTAGGACAATACACTTTAGGCAGCCTTAGGGGCACTGTCAAACCCCAAAGTGACGTCCAAGCTGGTATGGGAATGCCAAGAAGAACTAAGAGCCCTAGCGGACCACAACAAGGTAACCCTTCAGTGGGTGCCGGGACACGTAGGAATCGATGGCAACGAAAAAGCTGATGAGCTAGCGAGAAAGGGATCGTCACCTCCATATATTGGCCCAAAACCGGCCCTGGGAGTGCCTAAAACCACAGTAAGGGGCCAAATGAGGGACTGGATCAAGAACCAACACAAAGAATACTGGAACAAAATAACCGGACAACAACATAGTAAAACCTTTATTAAGGAACCATCCAGAAAGAAGACTGAAGAACTGCTGTCACTAAGCAGGAATCAGCTCCGCATAATCACTGGCTTCCTAACAGGGCACTGCGCCCTGAAAGGCCACCTTCAAAAAATGGGATTATTCAACGGGGACCTAAAATGCAGACAATGCAATAGGGCAACGGAGACATCCTACCACATCCTGTGCGACTGCGAGGCTTTGGATCACAGAAGACAGGCAATATATGGACAACCAAGACTGAGTCCAGAAGAATATGAAGCCAAACCAGCGATGGGGTTGTACAAACTAGTGCAAGGGACCAGAGTGCTGGATTGGTTATCATAATACAAATGGGAGAATATCACAATAAGCCCAAGAGGCTGCAGTGATTCTGGAAACGTAAGTTAGACGGCTCCCGAACAATAAGAAAAAAAAAAAACTATCTTTAGTTACTTTCCAAAGTGATTGATCTCTATAAAGCATCTGCACGTGATGTCACAAGGTCGTTGCCTGGAGTATAGACAAATAAATAACCTCACTTTATTTCTAACATTTGTGGTTTGATGAAAGTTGTGCTTTATGATATACTTTGAACAATAATATATTTAGCTGGGTGATTTTCTGCGTGTGATAAGGAAATTTGACTCTAATTATGTATGGTAATTATTATTATACGCTCGATACTGAAAGTCATAAGGAAATAAAGGGAGGTTATTTATTTGTTTATCATCCAGGCAAACATGATGTATATTTCCTTACATCATGCAGGCAAAGATCTTGATGGAATAATATATTTCAATAATATATGTATGTAGCAGATACACTTCTGTGCAATAAAATCCCGTACACTTGAAAAATCAAGTAATCCAGTCTTCACTAATATTAAATGGTGTGAATCAGTCTTTTTGGAATCTAGATTTTTTTATTATCATATAAAAAACTGACATTGATTGTAAAACGTCAAAAGTAGTGTATTTGAATAATGTTAATCCAGAAGAAAAACATACGTATTTTTGTTTTTTTTACTTTTTTACACCATTCGATGGGAATGATTTCAATTTATGACAAATGTAAAAATTGACGTTGAAAAATTCACATGCACATAACTGCGTTTGTATTTATTGTGTAAATAATGTACCTAATATTTTATACATATGTCCGTCATAACAAGACTGAAAAACTTTTTCATCGATAAACACAACATTGTTCCAAAACTCCAACGGGCAATAAATACAATTTAAACAAAACATATTGTGGACTTGCATCTGTTCTTCTGTTAACATGGTCTTGGCACTTGTACAGTTTTTATTTCCGATTTTCCTATCCTTCGGCTAGCTGTTGACCTCGATGCTGGAAAATTTGTCATGAACACAGCATCTCCTGCTGTTTGAAACGGATTTTTCCTCAAATAGCCAAGGAGTGCTTCATCTTGAATGAAATTTGAACTTCTCGATCAGCCTGAACTGTCTTTTCTCTTTACGCTTACCACACTCAAAACAGTACTTTTATTCTATTAATAATGGTTAGCAACTGCTCTGATAGACCATCTCTCTTCAATTTTAGAAAGAATTAAAATTTTTTCATGTTTAGTTAATTTTGGTATTGCAAAAATATGACACTGACACTGACAAATAAATAAAGAATGATTTAATATAGTGAAAAATAGGGTGTACGGGATTTTATTGCACAGAAGTGTACATTGATAAATTAAAAGAACATATGCATCAGAAATAAAAACTAATAGAATAAAAAAAAAACTCTAGTAAAAATTAACTAACCATCTCCATTAAATTAACAAACAGTGAGAATTTTCACACGAAATGGATAGAACAAGAAAAGACTTAAATTTGTAGGTATCTTTTTAACTTCACTTTTGCTACATAATTCATTAAAACATCTTCAGGACATAGATATTACTTGTAATTTTTCTCAAAAAAAGAAAAAATTGCTTCTAAATTTTCTTGAAAAACATAGTTGTGTAAACTAATTTTTGAGGAAAATTATGTCTGGTAAAGAGCAGTTGCTTAAATTCTGTAGAATATAAGTTATATTTAAGTAATACCTTAAACACACATATGATAAATAATATGTATCTCACTAGTCTCTTGAGGTAAAGCTTTTACACCACAAGTTCTGCGACTGGTCCGCAAGACATGTAACCCCCGTTTTCGGGGAACATGATGGTGACAATATATTCTGACCTACCCTCCAACCTAAACCCCCTTTTCTGATTTTCCAGTGCTAGGCATTTTTTTATCGGAAAACTTTAAATGAAAGTTGTTCAAGAACCCAATATCCAATATTTAGTCAAAATAAAAAAATTTATAGATTTAAAAAATATAAAAAAGACTACTAATTACTTGACAACTATCTGGCTTGGGTTTAATTCCAAACAAAATTGTCATGAATTTTAAAAAAAACCCATTTAAATGATATTTTCGGACTTGGACAGTATTTTAAAAATTTAAATATTTTTTAATTTTGATTAAATTTTGGATTGAAGGTTTTTGGACAATTCTGAACAACTTTCGTTAATGAAATTTTCCGATAAAAAAATGCCTAGCACTGGAAAATCGGAAAAAGGGTGGTTTTTCCGGTTTAGGGTAGGTCGGAAAATATTGTCATCATCATGTTCCTCGCCCTCGAAAACGGGGGAGAAAATGTCTTGCGGTTCGGTCGCAGAACTGTTGGGCTTTTTGCCTTTTTCTGGTTTACCTCAAGGGACTACAACACTTCATATTCTCAGAATAGCGACTGTTAATGTCGGTATTCTCTGGGAAATTTTCACTTTGAATTTTTACAGAAAATTTGACTATAATGACTATAATTTGACTTTTTACTAACTCAGGCTAGCTTTGCAAATGTCATTAACTCATCCTTGACAAATTTTGCGCAAAGAATTTTCAGAATCTTCAAGAAACCGAATTATTTTGAGAAATTTGTGAGGATCAAGGCATTTTAAATCACCATATAAAATGATCGTAATCAGCAAATCTTTGCTTTCGATATTGGTTGCTTAGTTTTCATACAGAATAAGTGGCATAGGATTAAACTTATGATCACTACGCTTCATACCAGCTATTGGCAACTACCTATGCTCCCCGCTCTTTAATTAAGGTACAGAGCCTTCATTAATAACCGAAAGACCGTGACCAAAAATATAGGCTACCAATCGTACAGAAAATTAAAACAATAATTGGTAACAATGGCAAATGGAAATCCTTAGATTCAATAGATATTTAAGCGTTAAGAGGCGCTTACAATATACGGCGCAAGATGGATAAAAATGTTGACTTGAATCAGATGGGCGTGTTCAGTTTCGGAACCAATGAAATGAGCGTTCAGCCGAAACGAACTGTCGGTAAAGATATTTCAAAACGCAATTGGAAAGGGAGGGCTTAGATCCAGGTTTAAAACATGACAAAACTAAATAATGAACTAACAGATCACGTGTCTTTCGGTTATTAATTAACAGTCATGGCCATAAGGCCCTTTGTAGCCCACACAGTTTCCTAAATATGTGGTTCAGAAATTGCGTGGAGAGCCGGTCCAGTGGATTCATAGGCCAGCTCGCTCCCGGCAGTAGAATCTAAAGAAACTTATATGAGCTGTTTGATTTTTGTTTTGTACATTTGAAATATTTACAAAAATATATTCAAAAAAATTGCAAACTTAATTTCTAGCTTTAACACTTTCGCTGTGGTCGTTTTTATTGCATACATATTTGACATATACCAAAAGATTATATTGTATAATTTAAGTGTTAGAAATCAAGTAGTGTCAATAAAAATTGTATATACAGGGTATTCCATGTTTTTTGGACTCTCTCAGGAGATCCATGCACACCTTGCCAAGAATTTTTTGTTCAGTGCTGATTGCATGGCATAATAATAAAAATAATAATACATAATATGGCCTGGCTCACATGAGAGTCATGCACAGCGAAAGTGTTAATTCAGCATTTTGAACGAGCAGTCTTCTTTATTTTGGTTAATAATTTTTTAACGAGTCTCAAATGAGCAGATGCCACATTTCTTAGGATTTCTCCTTTTTTTTTTTTACAGAATGTCATAAGATTTTGTTTTCTGATTGCTTTTGAAATTTAAAGCTAGCCATACCGACCTGAGGTGCCACGTTGCACTCAATATAACAGTCTTTTGTTATGACTGACAGTTCAATTAAATTATTGTGTAACTATATCTATCATAATAATTATAATAAACACTATTTCTAACACTGTTTTTTTTTATTGACTAAATGTACGTTTCATAAATAAGCACAGTATAAAAAATATATCATAGTATAAAAGGCAGTGGAAGTAATAAAATACGAATTAATTAAACGATTTTAAATTTACTAAATTACTTAATATTGCCATGTTTTGTCATACTTTCTAGCAATTCGGAGCAGTAAAAATGATTCTGGCTCCTGAATGAGTCTGAAGATACTAAACTTGACGAATTTGTATATTTTAATAACTTTGCCCTAAATAGGCATTTTTAGTTGCAGTATTAAGCAATTTAGTAAACTTATTAGAATATATTTTCTTTATTACCAACTATAGAGCACTTGAAATATTTAACAAAACATATTTAATTTTTAGTTTTATGAATGTTATATTAAAACATTTGTAGACATAATCTCAGGAATCTTCTTATCTGATTTTTTTTCAACTCCAAAATACCTGGCGTCTAATCTAAAGTAGTACTGTGAATAAGCAGATATAGTTTATGATTTTTGAATGGAAAACTATGTTTACTGAACGACATTCAATGAGGACAGACGAATAATACTAGTATTAATGCCAAGTTTCGTACACGTTACAACTGCCATGTTCAGTCTTTTTAGAGTCGTACTAAATTTATATGCAGTCATACTTGCAACACCTAGTGAATTAATTTGGTATCTATGACTTTGCCTGGACATTTCTCTATAGAATTTAGCATTACTGTATACTAGCTTTATATCAATCATTTGACATATACCAAAGATTATAGGTTTTTAAGAATAACAAGGTGCAGCTTTTCACAAACCCTCTTCGATATTCAAATTATTCCCCTAAGTAGTAAAACTGTCCGGTCAATCTACCATCAAATACCATCAACATGTCCCAAAAAAAAGTGCTCAGATGAAAACAGTAAAAGGGATATAACATTTCATTACCAAAGACCTATATTGTCAGGGTCAGAATATATTTGTTTTTTTTTCAGTGGGCCTTTGAATTCTGTTCCTCATATCTCAGAAACAAAACCCAGAAAGGGTATTACTGGCCTATGTTAATAATAATAATAATAATACTTTATTAATCCAGTCGATCATATAACATGATATAGGATAGGTCAAAATAAAATACAAAACAAAATGAATAAGTAAGAACATATAAACCATAAATGGAATATAACAATTAAAATTACTAAACACGTATTGTAAAATACAAGTACGCACTCCATATAAAACAACATAAAATACAGAATACACAAAAAGAAAAAAAAAAGATAAAAAAATACATAAACAAGTGTAAATAAATCACAGCTCATCACTTAAGTATTCATTTACAGAATAATAACATTTGTTCGATAACATTTTTTTTATAAGAACTTTAAAACTTTTAGTATCGAGTATTTTAAATGAATCTGGTAATTTATTATACATTTTTATTGCCAAGTATTGTGGGGTTTTTTCAAATAATAATGACTTGTGTCTTGGTACCTCAAGCATTAATCCATTCCTAATGTTATACGAATGGTTAGAAGTCAACGTGGGTAAATCATTTAATTGATTTCTGGCATATATGAGTAGGTGTAAAATAAATATACATGGCAATGGTAATAGATTTAGTAGTTTAGCAATAACAAGTTGTGTTTAATACGCATTTATTTTGTTATTGCATACTTGGAACTATTTCACCACCATTGGTACGTTTAATATATAAAAGCATTCTTTTGTCAATACCAAAAAAGCTAATACAAAATACTGTCTAACCATTATAGCTCCCGTGTTGTAATGGTAAATGGACAGCCCTATGTCTTTAACCCATTACTTCCCACTGTACTTATTTGAGTACACCGTAAATTTTTGCCTCCCAGCGACATGTACTGAAATATTTCTACAAACTTATGTCTTGGTAGGACTTTGCAATATGTAGGAAGGGTGTAGTTTCAAGGTTTTTTATAGATGGGGCATTTGTAGTAAATGACAACTTAAGAAATTGAGTAACAAGTTGGGCTAAAACCTGTGCTTTCAAGAATTAGTTTTTATAACGTGAAAAATAAAATATTCCATTTGAGGTGGTAAATTAGGTTTTAAGGTATGTTTTATAATATCGGGACATACCATTTTGCATTATTTAAAAAAAAAATGAGAAAAATGGCAATGTACCCATTTGAGTACAATGGGAAGATATGTAAAAATAAATTCGGAATATCTTTTCAGAACTTGCTTCGACATTCTGAATTCCAGCCAATGATTTCCAAAAGTTTTTACGGCAAACATTTCAAATCAATGGGAAAAGCAATGAAAGAAGTTTCTTCTGCAAAGCATGACCCAAAAATAGTTATTATCCCACCTGAGATAGATATGCAAACAGATGGGTATTATATTTTCAACTTTCCCGAAGTTCAATAGTAATAGTAAAAAGGAGAAGCCTAAGTGGACAACGAATTATGAAGATATTAGTATGAAGGATAAAATTATGGGCTACAAATAAAGACTAAGGACAATGATAGAAGATGTGAAGAATGATAATCCAGTTCAAATGTTTGAAAGATTGTTTGACGATAAGGTTATAAAATTGATCACTGAGCAATCAAATCTTTATGGATCATAAAAAAATAACCACGGTTTTGTGGTGGGGGAGGCAGAAATAAAAATATTTTTAGGAATTTTATTACTTTCTGGTACCATAAATTACTCCGTGAACCCATGTATTGGTACGTTGACGAAGATGTTTCTGTACCTTTCGTAGCTTCCAATATGTCTAGAAGTAAATTCCAGGAAATCAAAATTGCTGGCAATATTAATAAGCTTGACAGGTCTGAAAAGTCAGATAAAATGTATAAGCTACGTCCACCGATGAACTTGCTAAATAATAATTTTCGTCAGTGGGGTTGACCTGCTCGACCAAGCAGTAAATAACTATAGAGTATCTATTCGCGGAAAGAAATGGTGGTGGTATTTATTTGTTAAACATTGGAATCGTAAATGCATGGAGACTGCACCTACTAGCTCATAATGATAAAATGGATTTACTTGGATTTATTAGAGGTGTTGCTCGCCATTACCTAAAATCTTTTGGGAAGGCGACTTTTTCGAAAAGGCGACCTGCTTCTCGTCCAAGAAGTATCGCGGAAGACGGTGAGGGTCATTTTCCGAAAAATCGAAAAACAACTAAGCTGCCGTCAATGTTACCTTCGAGCAACATGGAATTGTCTAAAATGTGACATCACTTTATGTATTGAGATTGAGCGTGATTGTTTCATAGCATTTCATTCAAAGAATTAAATAATATTCATTTGTAATGCATTTCTACAGCAAACAAAAACTTTTATGATTTTTAAAATTTCGCACTATTTTCTTATACATTATCCCATTGTACCTATTTGAGTACACCATTTTTTTTTCAAAAACTTGCAAAATAAAAATTTTTGTAATAATTTTTCTAGTATAAGTGTGCATATGAGAAGAAATATTCGTGGGAGCTAATGGGTTAAGACGCCCTTTTGTTGTGTACTTGTAAATATTTAACCATCATTGGTGTATTAAGAAGATAAACGCACTATTTTGCCAATACCTGAATAGAGAATACAAATTATTCTCTATAATCATTATAACCTCCTTTAGACAAGATGAGAGGCATCCATGTGTCCATTCAATCGAAAAGTAGATATAGTAAAATTTATATTATTTTCTTAAATGCTTGTCCATTTTAACTCACTAAATTAATATATTAACTACTAATGATTACTGTTGAGGACCCTGCCATCTTAAAATTTTGCAAAAAAATAAATATTCAGATTAAATTCTATTACCCGTTCTTAAAATTTAGATATTGTTTTCTGTGACTATTTTATATAGGTTTACGGTAAAACTGGCTGTGCAAACATATAACTCTACGAAGATGCATAAATTTTGCTGACACGATTTTCTAAAAAACTATACATTACTGTATTATGTAGTGGATACATTTGTCATTCTCTGCATCTATTTCTCTTGCACTATATCTGCAATCCCCGTATATCAGTATGATACCATATATTAAGGCAATAGTAAAATAATCATACTTTTCATTAACGGCATGTGAAAAATAAGTTAATGCTAAAAATCCTGTATGCTCTCATTAATATTGGCAAAGTGTGTGATGGCCGAGCATTGGTCGGCATTGCACTTTATTCAATAATTTAGCGCTCTTGGCAGGTACTTTCCCAATGGTGAAGTGAAGGCATGTAGGTATAGGTAGTTTATTAATGATGGGCCAATTACGTGTGTTGCTCGGTAGTTTTAAAAAATGATACTCTGATTGGGTTTATTTCTGAGATAAGTGAAAAGTTAAAGAAAATGTATTTTGATTTATTTTGTGTTATAATCTTAACTCTGCAAAACATTTTCTTTATGTAACTCGACCAAATAATTTAAGAACTATGAACCAATTTAAAAAAAAATTCAAAGGGCCCACAAAAAAAGACTAAACCGTTCTGTCCATGACAATGTCGGTTTCCTGTCAATGAAATGTCTTGTTCTTTCTATCTACCATTTTCGTTTGAGCATTTTTTGGGATATATTGTATTATAGAGAGACATGCAGCAGCGAGGATGTCCATTGTTTGACTGTAGGCTTATTACAATGCATTTCCCTGTTATTTCTTAGGAGAGTTTGTAATAAGATGTACTCAAGGGCAAAATATGTCATTATAATCGAAAATGCTCCGAAGTTGGTAATCAAAAGAAAGCAACGAGCAAATGTAGAACAATAATAAAGAATTAGCTAAGAGGTATATAATATAAAATACACGAATCAGAAAGTTGTAAATTATGCAAGCAGTCTTAAAACAGTTCAAATTAAAAGTTTGACTTACATTATTTAGGCCTTAACTACCTGGAATGAATCATCAAATTTGATAATTCTTAAAAACTATTTAAAGATCTTTACCAACTCAAAAAATATTACACTATAATGTACAATGTGTTACTAATAATTTAATTATTGGAGCTTGAATTAACCATTTTTGTATCATTTTTAAATGCGAAAAGTCCAAAGATATTTACTTCACGTATTAAAAAAAACATATTGAAAATTAGTATTTATATACAATTAAATCAAATATAGGTACAAACAGGAAAAACTTACAAATATACAAAATACCTACCCTAAAACAACAAAAACATAATCCTAAGTCGAAAAGGTATGCTACGCTACCGTCTACAAAAAATGATTGACATCTACCCAGATATGTTTTTGCAAATATCTCCAGAGCTATATACTTTTTGGTTTTACTGCCATGTCTCTCTCTTGTTAGTCAGACTCATTTTTGTAGCTCTTGGTCAAGAAACATCTCAGAACTTGTTCCGTTCAGCCATTTCTTGAAAATATCGGTAGCACACGAGATAGCTTGTATATTGTTAAACGAGGCGTTTAGAATATCGCCACTAAATCGTAATTTTGGATATATTCTTTTTTTATTAATTTTATTGAACTCAACATGTTCGTTCATTTGGACACGTTACAATGCTTTTATTATACCGTAACACACTGTACAAAACGTAATACTATATTAAATATTTTAACTTAGTTATACACCAGTAGTTATTTTATAAATATTATAATAAACATTTAAATATAGCTAGCCCAGGACTGGTAGAGCCAAATTGTACAGAACAACAACACATGTTTTTTTTGCACTTTTTTAGTCCTATAGAGAGGACAAACTAAAATGTCAGTACCTGAATAATTTTTGTTTTATTAAAAGTATTAATAATGGAAGAACAAGATTTAATTTGTATATAATAGTCACTTATTATTTCATATAGTTTGAAAAATTGTCAGTATGTTCCTTACAACATGGCTATGTCTTGGACTATAATGTGAGTTCTATATTTATTGTTCTTCGAGTAAAATACTGTTTGAATAGATCTAGTCGATGCAGGAGATATTGTGGAGGGGCTAGCAGTGAGGTGGGTTGTCGACATGTTTGCTGATAAAATAGCCAAAACTAATGAAAGTGACCGACAAAGGCTAACACTACTTTCCTCATTCCTTTGTTCTACTAGGTCGGCACCAGGTGTAACACATACATGGTATACCCCAAATTTTTCTTTATTCTTTCAGATAAATTATTGAAAATCTCAAGTCCGTACTTGATAAATGTCACTTTTTGACACATAAATTAATTTTTTTCTACTTCCGGTTTCAGCGGATGTGGTACTCACATGTTATAATTTATCATTACATGCTCGTTGAATAATATATTATGAAATATGATATGATAATTAAAAAATTCTCCATCTTTCTTTCTGCCTCTGAGACATGCACCGTTAGGAAGGCAGATAGATGATATATTGATGCTTTCGAAATGTGAGTCTGGAGACATTTATTACGAATTCCTTGGACACATTGTACCAACGGTTTGGTTCTCCAAGAAATAAATCCCCCAAAGAGATTCTCTCGTATTTGGTCACATAAACCAGGGAGAACAATATAGAAATGTTGATGTGTGACGCTGTTAGACGTGCACAGAGAGATCAACTACAATAATTCATAGATTACAAAGCGCCCGTGGAGACGTAAATAAGAAGAAGAAGAAGAATAAGTAATACATTAAATAGATATTATGAATTAGCAATTGTTAAGTGCTCTTGATGTCACTGAGACAAGTGAGATATCTTCAAATCTATTATTTCTGTTATGGAATAAGAAGCAGTGAAGCTTTCTAAAATAATTAGTACCTATCCAACAGTAGTGTTGCATACTTTGACCTAGATGAAAATAAACATCAACTAAATGTTTAGTTAATACAACAGGGAACGCAGGTAGTGAAATGGAGCGAACATATAAGAAAAATACATCAGCTCTCACTATTAAATAAAGTATTGTTTGATTTGATTTACAAATCAAGAGGTCTGTGGTTTGATCCCTACTGACGCCATTTTTTTTTGTCATAATAATCGTGAAAAAAGTTTTAATTGGTTTTTATAAAGGTTAACAGTTGCTTATAAAACCGATATACAAATGTACTCTTTTCAATTTGGTGTGTTTTAGACCAACAATGGACCTTGAAAAGATGGATTTTTAGCATATAAGACCTAAATAAGACATCTGTAGGGCATAAATGGACGTCTTTAAGACGTAGTGAAAGTCCAAGGAAGGCGTCTTTTAAAACATCTTAAAGACATCTTTGAGCTCTCTGGGCTTTGAAATTTATTTTTCCACAACTTTCTTTCTATAGTTTTTCTACATCTCATATCATTTTGTAAGCTTTCTCATTTTAGTGAGTGTTTTGCTTTTTATCTACATATAGATTGGCCGCTGTATTAAATTTTGCAAATTTTTGAATTTTTGTGTTCTTCATTCCAAAATTTCATAAGAAAGTACCCAAATAATTCACCGGACAGACAAATACATAAAAACATAGTTATGCTCTACTTTATATACAGTGTGTCCACAGATGAACACGTAACAAGAGGAAAAGTTATTTTTTACTCAAAACAGTTTGTTCAATTTGTTCAGTGTTCGATTTTTTTGCTGAAATTAATTTTTCATTCCCAAATTAAAGAAAAACCAGATAATAACATTATAAAGATGACATTTAAAATAACAAAAAAGAGCTTTCTTCCCTTCCTTTAACTATATATATATAATTTAAAAAAAGATATATATCAGTGACTGGAAGTTGCATAATTAAGTCCATTTTGAAGGGTGAAAACTTATGCAGTCTGTATATAGGTAAAAAACTTCCGGTTCGCACTTCAGCCTGTGTTATTGTGGTCCACATCTAGCGAGGAACCCTGAAACCCGTTCATTTACCATGAATATGTAATTATTACGCAGGTCTATATATACGCTGAAATCTTTTCACCCGTCAAAATGGACTTAATTATGCTACTTCCGGTTCAGACTTCAGTCCCGTATTAATGTGGTCCATATCTAGTGAGGGGGCCTGAAATTCATTTATTTATACCAAAACTTAACGCGCAGGTCTATACTGAGACTAAAAAAGTTTTCACCCTTAAAGATGGACTTAATCATGCAACTTCCGGTTCGCACTTCCCCGCTGTGTTATTGTTGTCCATATCTAGCGTGAGGGCCTGAAATTCGTCCATTTACCCCAAATACGTAATTATTACGCAGGTCTATATATATGCTGAAAAAGTTTTCACCCTTAAAAAGGAACTTAATTATCCAACTTCCGGTTCGGACTTCAGCTCTGTGTTATTGTGGTCCATGTCTAGCGAGGAGGCCTGAAATCCATTTAGTTACCCTTTATACATACTATAGGTCTATACTGAGGCTGAAAAAGTTTTCACCCTAAAAAATGGAGTTAATCATGCAACTTCCGGTTCGTATTGTGGTCCATATCTAGGGAGGAGCTAATTAGTTTGTTGGATTTCTAATTTTTAAAATTCGTGTCAAACTCGAGCTGCTTTTCAGCCACATCATAATTCGTTCCGAATTATATATACCATGAATAGACAACTTAAAAACTAAACTTAAAAACTATTAATTTTTCGGCCTTACTCCCATAGAGACTTTTATTCAGGATGATTTCAAAATAACAAATTTCAATTTTAACCAAATCCGCCGGGCATTATTTTACACAAGAAATGTGTGTGGGGTCCTTTTGTATTGAGACTTTTGGACTTTTAACCATATTAACTTGTTTTAAATGAAGAATGGTTTATTTTCGATTAATATATTCTTACTTTATTAACACTTTCACTATGGCCGTTCAGGCTGTGGAGCAGCCCCATGCTGACTGGTTTTTTTCGAAAAATGTGTCCATGTTTTTTGGACTGACTCTCAGGAGAGCTATGCGCACCTGGCCAAGAATATCTTGTTCAGTGCTGACTGGCATAATAATAATAATAATAATAATAGATATAGTCTGGCTCACATGAGAGTTGTACGCACTGTGCTAAGAAGCTAAAGCACGTGCAGCGAAAGTGTTAATCAATCAAAACATACGTACATTTTCAAAAAATTCGAGAAAAACGTAAATTACTTTTTTTATAGTAGCGATTGAAATTATTAAACCCTGACATTTTGCATTTTCATCTTGATTTTTATACAGAAAATAAATGAGAAAAAAAGATTTGGTGATGTTTCACAACAAAATATTAACCATGAAACCATGAAGAAGAATCTAAATTAATGTAATAGCATTGTTTATAATAATTGTGAATTTCATACGTTTGATGATAAAAAACATTAGAAAAAGTTTCTATTTTTTATTATAAATTGTTGTTTTTTAAACTTTAAATACATAGGTTTACAAAAAAAAAAAGTTGTCTGGATCTGGGGTCAGACCATACGTTTCTTATGTATTTTTCGACGCCGAATTCGAATCTGTTTATTTTAGTTTTGCTCTATCACATCAAGATTTTGTGATATCCTAACCTAAAAGTGCAAAAACACGGTTTTTTGACATATTTAGATTACGTGGCTTTGCGATTTTTTTTTTCTCGAAAAACCATGTATGGGATCTTAAAGTGCAAATCTTCCTCTTTAAAATGCCGTTGAGTTTGCTCCAATATCTTTTTCTTTTCGCTGAGATATTGCAATTTAAATAATGACCATATAAGGTTTCCGTACTAATTAAATGTATTGGAAAAGATATGATATGAACAGACAATTTTAAAAATTCGATATCTCAGCGAAAAAAAAAAATATTTGAGCAAACTCAACGGCATTTTAAAGAGGAAGAGTTGTACTTTAAGATCCCATACATGGTTTTTCGAGAAAAAAAAAATCGCAAAGCTACATAATTTCAAATATGTCAAAAAACCGTGTTTTTTGCACTATCTCAAAATCCTGAGGTGATAGAGCAAAACTAAAAATAGATTAGAATTCAGCGTCAAAAAATACATGAAACGTATGGACTGACTCCCAGATCCAGACAACTTTTTTTTTGTAAACCTGTGTTATTTTACATAAGATTTTTTAATCATATATTAATCTTTTCTAATACACACGAGGTTGATTTTCTACTCAGGTAAACCTTTCTTGTGACTCAAACTTGTTTTCCATGAAAATTTTGCTCGAATTAGGGGACATAGGAAAAATCGCTCGACTTCGTGTCGCGATTTTTTCATGCTCTTAATTCTCAAGAAATTTCCAAGGGAGAACAAGTTTTTGTCCAAAAAAAATTTACCCGGTAAAAAATTGACCTCTTGTGTATTAATACCTGAAAAATCGAAAACAAGTTTTTCCTCCTGCTGTGTCTCTCTATGGACACACTGTATAGATTTAAAAAGTGAAACAACACTTGTTGGTCATTATTTGTTACCTCTGATGACTTTTTTTTGGTAAAGTTCTCACGGCTCCCAGATCATACCAAACACAATTTATTTCTCTTAAATCTCGGGCCTCAACTGGTAAACTCATTTTATATTTGTACAACTCCTGTTGGATAGCAGTATAATAGCAGTAGTAGATGGATGCAGCTGGTTACCAAGCTCCTCAAAGAATCAAAATGTAGAACTCACGTGTAATATCACAATAATTAACTTCTTATCGTATGATAATGGCTTCACAAAATCTACTTACACTTATAACTATTTCAACCACTTCTAATCTATACGTATACGTTTATACAAATCTACTGCTTAAATATGATAAGTACTTCTTTCAGAATATTAGAAAAATTTGCAGAAATACTTTTTAGGACAGTAACTCGTGAATAATAGAACAATCGTAAACATCCAACTTATTTATTTTACTTTTTCAATATGAAATATGCTCTTAAAAAAGATCACAATAATTGGCATATAATATTTAAAAGATTGTTTGAGGAAACTACCTTTAATAATTGATTTTTTTTACTTTTGTACTTGTACAGGATGATCTTAGCTCGATAGTGTTCAAAGGAGAGAAGCCTAAAACGTAAGTAATAAAGGCACAGATACAATCAAAATAGAGAAATCGAAAGTTAGGTGATTTTATATTGTCTATTGGGTAGTTTAGATTTCGTATCTAAATAAATTCAAAACCACTTAAATATGTTGCTGACTTGAATAGACAGAAATTCTTTATAGCAGTAGCATATTTAACCCATATATCAAAGTCAATAGTGAAGTCCTGTGGTGAACCAAATCTGACATTTGTAATTTACTTAGTAATGATGTATTATTATTCCAGAGGACTAGAAATAAACTTTCAGATTATGTACCTATATGTGATATTAAGAGTATCAAAATTTCTACAAATTTACGAATTTTCAATGGGACTCGTTATTTAGAGGATACAGTGAATATCCATTTGAAAAATGCAGAGATGGGTCGAGGAAACTTTCCACATTTGATAAAAGTCTGTAAAAATTATGTAAATAATATAATGTTTCCTTCAACAAAATTTACAAAATATGATCAAAAAGTGTATTAAATATACATTGTATATATCATATTAAAAAAAGCTCTAATCATCACATGTAAGAACAAATTGAAAACAAAAAGACGGTAAATGATGAAGTATATAATGAGAATTCAGTTCTAGAGAATTTTCATGTTTATCATTTATCATGTTGGTGGGTAGTGCTCTGTTGATTTGTTGTTTACGTTTACATTGTGTGTTTAATATTTGTTTATTATGGAACCTAATTTTGTGAAAGGTACTTCAGAGAATTTACCCATAGTGGATTTTTATATGGTACACGAAATGTAAAAAATTTGAGGTTAGTATTTCTTTAAAATATAATGACTCACATCGATACTAACATTAACAGCTACATATAATATTCTTTAATCTATTAGTCCAGTCAACGGAGCTTAAAAATGTGAAAAATCAGACGTATGCATTGATGCCTTCTAAACATTTTTTATTTCTTGGAATTTTTTTGTAACTTGCTAATTTTCCGAGTTACAGGCAGTTTTTCACGATAACTAATGTACTACATTTTTTGCACATTTAAAAATACACGAAAATTTAAAAATTATATTGAACTTTTAAAAATGGTATAACTATATAGGTTTCATATTTTTTTATAATAATATACATAAATATTTTTTGTGCAAAAATGTAGTACATTATTTATCGTGAAAAATTGCCAGTAACTCGGAAAATTAGCAAGTTACAAAAAAATTCCAAGAGACAAAAAATGTTTAGAAGGTCTCAATGCGTGAGTCTGAGTCTTTTCAAATTTTTAAATTACATATTTTTAAAGCGCTACAATTTCAAAGAAAGGGGTAGTTTTTCATGTTTTTCCGGAATAATTCGGTGAAAATGCACTTTACAGAAAAGTTGCAAATAAAAAAAAGTCTTGTATTTCGACGACATTCACCTGAATTTTTTCAGATTTTTTTTTCAACTTTTACATTTCCCCTCCACCACTTTTAGGTATTTTCAAGTGATCATATCTTCAAAAATATGCATTTTTCGAAAAAACGTAAATTTATTGTTTCACTTTTAGAGGTAAAACCCCCTGACTGTACCATATGCTAACAGCAAATAAGCAAAGCAAACGACGCCCGTCGATTATTCCTTTATCTAACTGCGCTTGCTCTCACATCTGACGTGGCGATGGGCGCGAATTCAAAATTTCTTAATTTAAATAATTAATTTCACTATTAAAATGACTTAAGATTGAAAAATAAAAAAATTGGGATCAAATAAAATTTAATAAAGTACTTAAACATAAAATTTAAAAAAAATGATTAATGACCTTATTGTATGCACTTATTTGATATCACAATGAAGCTTGCATCATCACGAATCAGATTTCACCATAAAATAGCCTATCAATATACACAATGGAAAGTTAGAAGGAAAATTTCCTGGAAACTTTCCATCGGAATGATATACTGACGGATCAAAGACGTCAAGAAACACTAGAGCAGGCGTTATGAGGATCAACTAGGGACAGACATTGGCCCGAATCTAGGTAGCACCGCAAGAGTGTTCTAAGCAGAAGTCAGTTATGTCGGTCAGTCAGTCACTGACAAAATCATTCTTATCATCACTAACTGGCCAAGCAGCTCTTACAGCTCTGAATGCAGCAGAGATACGTTCCAAAATGGTAAAAAACTACCTTAATTCCCTAGCAATGTTGGTGGAGAGGTGGAACACAACAACATACAATTATGTGAACGCAATGAAGATATCAGGAATATAGGTAACAAAAAAGCAGATAAGCTGGCTAGAGAAATCGCAAAAACAGCCTTGATGGGATCCCAGCTAATCTGCAGAATATCATAAAATACTGCGGATTGGTGGACGAATTATTAAGTTAGAAACATGACTTGTTTGAGACAAGAGCACCAGGGATAATACAGTCACGTATGTGGTTCATCAGCAATGATTCATATATGTTCATTGCTGCACCCAAAACTAGGACCAACCAATTGCTAAAGCTGAGCAGAAAACATCTAACCGATAGAGGGGTGAGGGACAATCCAGAGTGTAGGATGTGTGGCGAGGATGAGAAAATTATTCACCACATATTATGTGAATGCCTAGCCCTGGTAGCTGGAAGGACTTCATACTTCAGGGGATCTCTCCAGAAGAGATAGCCAGAGCTCCCATCGACTGTACACTCGCCTTTTTGGGAGGAACGGGACCAATCAATTAATGAGACTATAGGCTATATACAAGTTTAAGGACAGTGGGTTCTGGCACCGCAATCTATAAGAAAAAAAAGAAAATTGAATTGAGAAATGAAAATTACCGTTTCTTCCGTAAGTATACAAGTACCTCTTTATTATAAATATTCCATACACAATTATCCCCAAAATCACACTTACAAAAGAGAATTTTTAACAAATAACCAAATTAAAGAAGATTTCAATGTTTTCCTTGTACATTTCTTTTGCCAGTCGCTGTATCGAGTAAATTAGGCACAATAGACAGTTTTTTAATACCAAAATGGCGATTTGCTGTAACGAAGTGTTTTTCCCGATGCCAAAATGCATTTAATTAATTCTATCCTTTGTTGCTTGCTCCGCTTACATTCGCATTGTATTCAAAATAAAACCAAACCAAAAGTTATTTAGGTATAAACCTGCCAAACTAGTCACATCTATTTTACCGCCCCACAACCGTACAACAGAGAAACTCCAATATATTGCGAATCACAATTATAGATTTCTCATGGATTAAATATTTTAACCACGTTGTAGAATTCTACTTTATGTAGAAAAATGTAATAATCCCCGCCGTGAGAAGATAGTGTGCAATATTAACAAGTGATTACAAAAAGTAGACACTAGCAGCGCTGGCAGATTCATTGAAAATATTGAGTTGTCTGTAAGACATTTAAAAATTATTCTGAGCCGATCTTCCGTTGAAGTAAGCACGCAATATTTTATTAACTGGTTGGGGGAGCACCCCAGCACAGCCGACGCTTTTTATCAGAGGTTTTTTACATTTACAAGATAAAACTATTCTGCTAGAATAAGTGTATAAAAGTGATAATTTAAAATAATTCCGATTAAATGTATCTACATATGATTTTCTTTCATAGTAAATATAAATTATTAAAGTAATTGTGCTCTGAAAAGAGACTGTTGTATTCTGGAGATTTTGTCCAAACGAATGTGTTCCAGTAATTTTTCGCAGGACCGAAACCTGGAAAAAAAGAACACAGCAGATATTTCGAGAGAATACCCTGAAAACTATTTACCGTTCATATTATTTTAACTCAGACCATTTTTCCTATTTAACGAGTCAAAATAATGTCGGTCAATTTACCGTAGTGGTAGAACCTGGTTTTCCATTTTATTTTATTTTAACTATTTCGTACTTTTACGAATTAAAATCTGTTACTTTGAAGAATTTGTGAAAATTTGTCATTGTCCAGGGACTTGGTGCAAAAATCTGAATTTCCGTAAAAAATTAACTACATTAACATTTTGATACTTGGCATTCTCCGTATTAACTCTGATAAAATAGTGTTTGGCTGGCACCGTCAATGCATGATTGATATACTGTATAAAAATTGCTTTTCTATTGCTGGTATTCAAGCACTGCCTGTTTTTATACTGCTTATTGTTTTTGCTGCTTATTATTTTTTTTTACCGCTTACCGTTTTACAGCTTTAACTCTTTTCCATCTACTGTCCTGTAGACCACTTGCTTACCACTGCTGGCAACAATAATAATAAAAAAAGCAAAAACAAATCCGAATCACTAACCGAACTTAGTAGTGGCGTCAGAACTTATCACAGTCCGCTTAAACTATCTTCTCCCCGCCTGGTTCCTAGTTCTCGTAGCTTTGCATGTTGTTAAATGACATATCTGAAGTTTGTTTTATTTATGATAAACTCCTTATGAGTGTATTGAGTGCCTGACCATTTTATTTTTGTTACCGATTTTATTATATTTAATAAACTTTGTTATTTACCGAATTATGTGTTTTACTGTTGAATGTGAGTAAAAATCTAATCTGCCGTTTTGACCTCTGGACATTTCCGTTTCCTCACTGAGTTTATCCCAGCCCTACTGCAACAGGCTGTGTTAAGATGCTAATGTTGGACGTTTGCCCCACGTAAAATAATTGTAAAGGTGGTGCTCGAAACAAACTGAATGTAACCGAACCAGAGCTCAGCGCTAAAGTGACGCTTCCACTTGTTTATATGCTAGGCAACTGGTACTTTGATATATGTTTTTATCTGCTACTACTATAAGTACACACGATACTCATAACTTTTCAACTTATGGATTAGTACCTATTCCTATACAGATTTTGAATAAAAAGAAAACAATTTGAATAGAAAATTCTGTACAAGCAATGAAGTAAGATATGTTTGTGTGGTTGCATACCTAAGAGTTACACATCAAAACGTAAACTTATTATTTTGATAATCGATAAATCATTTGTACATATGACTAGATTTCGTCCAAATTAATGTTCCTACACAGCAATTAGATATACTGACAACAGGTAACCATGATTTAGATTTAATATGCCTATAGAGTCTAATGAAGTCGTAAAAATTTTATAGATTTTTTTAATTATTAGAAAAATATTTATTTGCCATAAGGTTTCCTAAATAGCACGTTTATAAAACGTGTAAATTTTCACAGGACTTTGATTTGCTTATATCGTTCATGCATATTTTTTGTAATATTTCACGAGCTATGTTCAGACTTAAACTGGTTTTGGATCCATGGAGCTTGTTGTTTTCTTTCTTTAAGTTGGATTTTTTCTTCTCCCTCGATTCACGAAGCCTTATTTGTTTCAATATTCCAACTAGAAGCTCGTCTACGTTGTGCTGGATGCCGCTTGATGTTTCGATGAATTTGCAATCTCTGGCAACTGCAAGAGACTTTCCTTCTAAAAAATAAAGAAAAACAAATTAATAAATAAGGTGAACCACAAATATCAATGTAAGCAGTAAATTTGCTTTTGACAAAATAAAAATTTCCAAACATTGTTATTAATGTGAAGATCGATATTATATTATAGTCCGGTGCAATTATACGGTCTCTGTGAATACAACTTGCATTGATTGAGCTCAATGTATCCCTAATAACACAACATTGTCCTATGGATATCTGAAGGACATACAGGACATCAGATGGACGTACGTTTTTGGTTCAGTACATCTGACGGGCAGCCGAGGGACGTCCAAATGTCACAACCTTGAACAATATTTGTAAATCCCAGAGGGATATAATAAAAAAACCCGGAATGAGCGGGATCGAACCGCCGACCTCCTGATATTAACACTTTAACTCACTCGACCACTGAACTTATATGCTACTACTTACTTAAAGACTGTATAGTTGGAAGTAGCCAACGGCTATATTTTGGCTGTAATTTATTATGTTATCATTAATCTTTCGTTTTAATCTAATTTTATTAAAAGAATTCGATACCTGCACATATAAGCTCCTGGATTTTAGACTAATATAGCTATTTATTTCAAAATACAGAAAGCATTTGGATGTTTAATAAGTGTTTAGTTAAATAAAGAAAAAATATTAATAAACAACCAGTTTGGCTTTCGCAGTGGTTGCTCTACACAAGATGCTATCTTATCTCTATATAACTTCATACTTAAAGCTTTTGAAAATAAAGAAAAATGTATATGTGTATTCTTTGATTTGGCACGCGCTTTTGAAACTGTCGATCATAACCTACTGGTCGTCAAGTTGGAAAAATATGGTATAAGGGGACCAGCTTTAAGTTGGATAAAAACCTATTTATTAAATAGGAGCCAAAAAGTATCTTTAACATCAAATAATAAAGTTTACAACTCTGATTTTAAACATGTATCCAGTGGGGTGCCTCAGGGAAGTGTTTTAGGACCATTACTATTCATTATTTTCTTTAATGACATTGAAGAGTACTTGGAACCATCTTTTACATCAATTTTTGCCGATGATACAGCTACTGCTAATTCGGACAATGACACATGTAGGTTAATATCCAAAACAAAAAACACAGTATTGGCGATGCATCAATACTGTTCTCTTAATGGTCTAAATATAAATGTTCAAAAAACCAATGCATTAACCTTTTCAACTAAGCCTCTCCATCTTAGTCCTCTAATAAAAATTGAGAATAAATCTATTGTTCAATGCAACACTGTCAAATACCTTGGACTCCAGATTGATTCTTGTCTCTCTTGGAATAATCAAATTGATGTACTCATAGGAAAATTATCTACTCAGTGTTTTATATTATGGCAAATGTGAGTACACGTCAGTTTAAATATATTAAAAATGTATTCCCTGTCAAAAAAATCTCATCAATCCGTATTGAAAATTATCTAAAATTAATAAGTATCTATGAGAACCTATATGGTCAATAAGTTTCTATAAGAGTTAGGTAAAGTTGCTGTTGAAATTGTTATCAGTTTATATCAGAATTGACCAGCAAAACGAGTCAAGCCATATCCATTTGTAAATCCAAACATTTACTTATACCACATCAATGGGAATTTATGAGCACAGTATCTAATGTAATTCGTGCGGTTTTCCATGATTAAAAGACAAGTGTTTCTTTAAGAAACGAGCTGCATTAGGTTAGAACAGTTTTGATTTGCAATTGAAGATTACAAATTACAATGTTTGAATAGGGATTTATGAGATCAGTTTCTATGAGTATTAATGTTTTTTCTTTCAGTAATATATTAAATGTGTTTTCATTTGTTTGAATGGGTAAAAAGAAAGGTCAGTTTTCAACTGCAATTACAAATACAAGTTTAATCGCTTCGAATGGGGTTATATGCGATCAATTTCTAAAAGTATTTATGCTGTTTTCCAGATATAATTGTGATGAGGTTTAATCAGTAACAAATTGTTCACTATTTGTTATGATATGGTCGGAAATTCCAAGTACACATTTAGTATTCCTTCAAGAGGATTGATGAGAGCAGTTTCTACGAGTATCTATTTGTTGTTCCTATAGTAAATTATATAAGTCTTTATCAGTACAGATTCGGATCTAATTTAAATATGACAATTATATCAGAATAAAGCAACCAAATATTTTAAACAGTATCTATTTGTAAATCCAAACATTTACTTATATTATCTCAATGAGAATTTATGAGAACAGTATCTAATGTAAAACGTGCGGCTTTCCATGGTTAAATGGCAAGAGTTTCTATAAGAAACGAGTTGCATTAGGTTAGAACAGTTTTGATTTGTAATTGAAGATTCAAAATTATAATGTTTGAATAGGGATTTATGAGATCAGTTTCTATGAGTATTAATGTGTTTTCTTCAGTAATATATTAAATGTGTTTTCATTTGTTTGAATGGGTAAAAAGAAAGGTCAGTTTTCAACTGCAATTACAAATACAAGTTTAATCACTTCGAATGGGGTTATATGCGATCAATTTCTAAAAGTATTTATGCTGTTTTCCGGATATAATTGTGATGAGGTTTAATCAGTAACAAATTGCTCACTACATGTTATGATATGGTCGGAAATTCCAAGTACACATTTGGTATTCCTTCAAGAGAATTGATGAGAGCAGTTTCTACGAGTATCTATTTGTTGTTCCTCTAGTAAATTATATAAGTCTTTATCAGTAAAGATTCGGATCTAATTTAAATATGAAAATTATATCAGAATAAAGCAACCAAATATTTTAAACAGTATCTATTTGTAAATCCAGACATTTACTTATACTATCTCAATGAGAATTTATGAGAACAGTATCTAATGTAAAACGTGCGGCTTTTCGTGGTTATATGGCAAGTGTTTCTATAAGAAACGAGCTGCATTAGGTTAGAACAGTTTTGATTTGCAATTGAAGATTACAAGTTATAATGTTTAAATAGGGATTTATGAGATCAGTTTCTATGAGTATTAATGTTTTTTTTTCAGTAATATATTAAATGTGTTTTCATTTGTTTGAATATGGGTAAAAAGGAAGGTCAGTTTTCAACTGCAATTACAAATAAAAGTTTAATCACTTCGAATGGGGTTATATGCGATCAATTTTTAACAGTATTTATGCTGTTTTCCGAATATAATTGTGATGAGGTTTGATCCGTAACAAATTGTTCACTACATGATACGATATGGTCGGAAATTCCAGGTACATATTTAGTATTCCTTCAAGAGGATTGATGAGAGCAGTTTCTACGAGTATTTATTTGTTGTTCCTACAGTAAATTATATAAGTCTTTATCAGTATGCATTCGGATCTAATTTAAATGCAAAAATCATATCAGAATGAAACCTCAAATATTTTAAACAGTGTCCACCTGTAAATCCAAACATTTAAAGATAATATTATAATGAGAATCCATCAGAACAGTATCTAATGTAACGTGTGCGGTTTTCCGTGGCTAAATTTTAAAATTATTTGCAATAAATAAGCTTTAAGGGATTCGAACAGTTTTCATTTGCATTTCCAGATAAATAGTTTTAATTGTTAGGGATCATGAGGTCAGTGTAATGTTTTTTTTTTTCAAAATAAAATGTGTTTTTATTAAAAAAAAAACATTACACAAAGACACTGATCTCATAGATCCCTATTTAACAATTAAAACTATTCATCTGGAATTGCAAATTAAAACTGTTCAAATCCGTTAAAGCTATTTATTAAAAATACTTTTAAAATTTAGCCACGGAAAGCCGCACGCGTTACATTAGATACTGTTCTGATTGGTTCTCATTAAAATATATCTTTAAATGTTTGGATTTACAAGTGGATACTGTTTAAAATATTTGGTTGTTTCATTCTGATATAATTTTTGTATTTAAAGTAGATCCGAATGCATACTGATAAAGACAAATTTTCTATTGGAACAACAAATACATACTCATAGAAACTGCTATCATCAATCCTTTCGAAGGAATACTAAATATGTACCTGGAATTTCCGACCATATCGTAACATGTGGTAAACAATTTGTTACTGATCAAACCTCATCACAATTATATTCGAAATACTGATCGCATATAACCCCATTCGAAGTGATTAAACTTGTACCTATTTGTAATTGCAGTTGAAAACTGACCTTTCTTTTTACCCATTCAAATAAATGAAAACACATTTAATATACTTATTACTGAAAAAAATAACATTAATACTCATAGAAACTCATCTCATAAATCCCTATTCAAACATCATAATTTGTAATCTTCAATTGCAAATCAAAACCCGGTCTTCGAAGCGTGTCCCCCGGGTTGGCTCCAGCGGGTTATATCGCCTGTAGCCCCCCCTCAAGAAACATGTAATTAGGTTTGTAACCTGTTTGTTTCTTCTTCTAAATAAATAAATAAATAAATAAAAACTGTTCTAACCTAATGCAGCTCGTTTCTTATAGAAACTCTTGCCATTTAACCACGGAAAGCCGCACGTTTTACATTAGATACTGTCCTCATAAATTCTCATTGAGGTAGTATAAGTAAATGTCTGGATTTACAAATAGATACTGTTTAAAATATTTGGTTGTTTTATTCTGATATAATTTTCATATTTAAATTAGATCCGAATGGATACTGATAAAGACTTATATAATTTACTATTGGCACAACAAATACATACTCGTAGAAACTGCTATCATCAATCCTTTCGAAGTAATACGAAATATGTACCTGGAATTTCCACACGTAACATGTAGTGAACAATTTGTTACTGATCAAACATCATCACAATTATATTCGGAAAACAGCATAAATACTGTTAGAAATTGATCGCATATAATCCCATTCGAAGTGGTTAAACTTGTATTTGTAATTGCAGTTGAAAACTGACCTTTCTTTTTACCCGCTCAAACAAATGAAAACACATTTAATATATTACTGAAAAAAAACATTAATACTCATAGAAACTGATCTCATAAATCCCTATTCAAACATTGTAATTTGTAATCTTCAATTGCAAATCAAAACTGTTCTAACCTAATGCAGCTCGTTTCTTATAGAAACTCTTGCATTTAACCACGCAAAGCCGCACGTTTTACATTAGATACTGTCCTCATAAATTCTCATTGAGATAGTATAAGTAAATGTCTGGATTTACAAATAGATACTGTTTAAAATATTTGGTTGCTTTATTCTGATATAATTTTCATATTTAAATTAGATCCGAATGCATACTGATAAAGACTTATATAATTTACTATTGGCACAACAAATACATACTCGTAGAAACTGCTAACATCAATCCTTTCGAAGTAATACTAAATATGTACCTGGAATTTCTGACCATATCGTAACATGTAGTGAACAATTTGTTACTGATCAAACCTCATCACAATTATATTCGGAAAACAGCATAAATACTGTTAGAAATTGATCGCGTATAACCCCATTCGAAGTGATTAAATTTGTATTTGTAATTTCAGTTGAAAACTGGCCTTTCTTTTTACCCATTCAAACATATGAAAACACATTTAATATATTACTGAAAAAAAAACATTAATACTCATAAAAACTGATCTCATAAATCCCTATTCAAACATTATAATTTGTAATCTTCAATTGCAAATCAAAACTGTTCTAACCTAATGCAGCTCGTTTCTTATAGAAACACTTGCTATTTAACCACGGAAAGCCGTACGTTTTACATTAGATACTGTTCTCATAAATTCTCATTGAGATAGTATAAGTAAATGTAAAGACTTTATAATTTACTAGAGGAACAACAAATAGATACTCGTAGAAACTGCTCTCATCAATCCTTTTGAAGGAATACTAAATGTGTACTTGGAATTTCCGACCATATCATAACAAGTAGTGAACAATTTGTTACTGATTAAACCTCATCACAATTATATTCGGAAAACAGCATAAATACTTTTAGAAATTAATCGCATATAACCCCATTCAAAGTGATTAAACTTGTATTTGTAATTGCAGTTGAAAACTGACCTTTCTTTTTAACCATTCAAACAAATGAAAACACATTTAATATATTACTGAAAAAAAAACATTAATACTCATAGAAACTGATCTCATAAATCCCTATTCAAACATTATAATTAGTAATCTTCAATTGCAAGTCAAAACTGTCCTAACCTAATGCAGCTCGTTTCTTATAGAAACACTTGCCATTTAACCACGGAAAGCCGCACGTTTTACCTTAGATACTGTTCTCATAAATTCTCATTGATGTGGTATAAGTAAATGTTTACTGCTCCATTCTGGTAGAAACTGATAGAAATTTCAGCAGCAGCTTTACTCCAGGCTCCAGTAGAGGGAGCTGTATACGTGTCGCTAATTCATATCTACTCTAATGCGACCTAAGGAACTGACGTGTGTTTGTTAAATTAAAAGTAAAGCAGTCTCTTTCACTGCCAACTAATTCATTGCTTCTAGGCTAGAACAAGAACACCCGAGGAAATAAGGACTTTTTGCAGTATTTTGTGTTTACCACAATATTAGTATTTCTATTTGAAATATGCAATTTAAACTGTACATTTGTCGGCATGCATATCCAAATTAATACTAATAAAAAAGCAAAATGGAAGTTTACAATAAAAATACATCTGTAAAATATACAATTGAAACTGTACATTTGTTGACATGTATATCCACATTAATACTAATAAAAAGACAATGTTGAAATTTACAATAAAAACATGGTGTGTTATATACGATAGATACTGGAGAAAGGACGGACTGGACTCTTATGATATTACTTATAGAAAAGTTTAGAATCTCTTTAAAGTTGTATCTGTAATTCCATATGTTTACAGATATAAGGGCAAGGGTGCATTTGCAGACACTAAACTGTAGATTTGTTGTATATTTCATATAAGTACTCATGAAAGGGCAACATGATAATTCCAAATAGCTCATTCGGAATTACTGTTTCATAACCGATTTAAAACTTAATAAAACAGATAAAATCCTGTCTGTATAATAATAATATAACTTATAGGAACGATAAAACCGCATCATTTTTTTTTATAAGTTTCTATGTGGAATTTTTGGCAGGGTTACTATGCATATGTACAGTCCTGTCTTGGTTACTGCATAATTTGTTGGGGGAACTGTTCCAGAATAGGAGAAGTTCTTATGATGCAGAAAAAAATAATTCGTACTATTACATTTAAATCTCCACGTGAGTCTTGTAGAAATATATTTAAAGAACTGGACATATTAACTGTTACTTCATTATATATTTTCAATTGTGTATCTTATGTAAAATCTCATATCAACAACTATGTTCCAAGAGATAATAATCCAAATCATCAGCTCAGGGCAAACTATAACCTCATGCTTCCACAACATAGATTAACCATAGTAGAAAAAGGACCTAATATTATGCCTATCAAATTGTACAATAAACTCCCCATAGAAATAAAGGCGATAAGCAGTATTAAATCTTTTAAACAAAAAGTAAGATCTATTTTAATTGATAATAGTTTTTATTCTATAAATGAGTATATGAGCTCTGCCTTTTAATCCTTTTAATCTTTTAATCTTATAACCATTTACTTTTAAGTACCTATACATTTTAATTGTTCAAGAATTTTTAAACTGTTATGTAAATTTTATTTCCTTTTCTCTTTTTTTACCATACCGTATTAATGATATATTAACGTTTAATCGTGTGACAATATTTCTATACTTTTTTGTAAAGTCTGTGAAAATAAATACTATTATTATTATTATTATTATTATTATTATAGTATCAAATAATATCATTAATAATTTACAAAAAAAGGTTAAAATTAAACAAAAACATTGCAAAATTGAAAAAACGGTTTTGTTAACTTTTTTTTTTATTAGGTAATACGAACAATGACATCGTAATTTTGGCGTCTTAAATCAACGGACACGAAATGGACGTCCATCTCCTGTCCCTAGATGAACGTAAATGTACATACTTCCAGTACATAAAATGGACATTCAGAGGACGTTCATTTCGTACCATTTCAAAGTAAATCCGATGATTCCGATGGTCGTCCAATTTATGTCCATGGAGGTCAGTACATTAAATGGACGTAAAACGGACGTCCGGCGGACATCGTGTGCTATTGGGGATTTGTTGGTATTTTTAAGACCTCCCAATTTGTTTAAACAATTAGGAAGGAATTGGTAAAGTTTCGAGGTTGGTGTGTTTTATGACCATTCACCGTTTACGTAGTGAGAATAAAGTAATAGATATTACAAAAATGCATTGGACTTTTCTTTGTAGAACATCGAATTTCCTATATAAAAAAATCCCATGAGAGCATATTTTTATCCATTATAGTTTACGAGTTACAGGCGCTCGCACAAACGTAAAAGTGCCCGAATTCGCCCAACTTAAATAACAAACTAAAAATAAAATGAAAGATGTTTTCGAACGAATTTTAAAAAACTCATGGATGAGCTTAGAAATCACATGCATAATTTTTTGGTGAACACTGGATCGATTTCCGACATTTTTCGATTTCTCAATTTTTTTCTCCCTTTTACTTCCCTTACTTACCGAAGGGAAGTATTGTAATCGTAGAAAAAACACCTTTTGAGATTTCTCCGGATTTTTACGTAGATTACGAAAAGAGTACAGAGTACGTAGATTACGAAAATTAAAGCCATTTAATTCCGTCAGTCTGTCTGTCTGTGTGTTGGCGCTATATCTACAAAACCACTTGACGAAGAAGGAAAATATTTCGTACATAGTTGACGCTACTGCCAACGAAGAACTGGGAACAGTTTCGTTGATAAATATACATAATTAAGGAGAATAAATGATGGAACACAGTAATATTTGACATGTAGTTAACACAACTGTTTGACCAGATTCATCGAATTTAAATGCATATATTGCCATAAAAATAAAAAATACATATATGCTGCCACTCACTTTTTATGTGAAACTTGACTCTCTACAACTTTGTCCCTATAATTTTTTTCGCAGCTCTTACCATTTTGGCAGTGTCTTCATTTTAATGTCGGTATTGCTTCTATGTACATAGGTAATACATCTACGTATTAGTAATCATATTGGAACCATCATTTTGCAAATTTTGTAATTTTCTGGGGGTTGGAAAGGTACGCCCTTATTCCATGCCCAATTTCAAGTTCCTAGCTCATCGAGAAGTACCCAAGGTATAGGTAAAAACTTTGTTACACTTTGGTTTATATAAGAGTGGAATGTAACTATACAGGGTGTTTCATTAATGTCCAAAATATGTTGGGCCGATTTCTGACAAAATTATCGGAATTCTGTACTTGTTGCCATAATAACAATAAGGCATTAGTTAGATGTCAAAGTGATTAGAAATTCCACATCCAGATTTTCTACCCAAGTCTCTCATAACGAAAAAATTGTGTGTGGAAATAATTGTTTATAGAACCTTAATAATATAATATTTGAAATCGTCTACCCCAAAAACCCATAAAACGATATCCCACACGGTAGTGGGGGGGGGAGGTAGTGATAGGGGGTGGATAAAGTAAAAAATATTTTGAGGCTTTTGGTTCTTGTACACACTCTAAATCACAATTTTCGCGAAAATCTCATGGTATACTCAGAATGTTGTCTTGAATCCAAATATGTAAAAATATACAGGGTGTAAAAATCGAAAGTTGAGGTCATTTCCGGGTAAACCGGAAATGGTCTCATAACATTTTTTATGTCCAAAAATCCATTTTTACAGGTAGTTTATGACCCCAAATTTCAAATGGATAAGTTAAAAAATAAAGGAAATATAGAGGGGAGCCACTATTCTGTGCACCCCGATATACTTCCACTGGATGTGGAAGTAATTTATTTGTAAGATGAGTAACATTGAAATTCAAAATACCATGTAGCCGCTTTTTCGAATTCAAATATCTCGAGAAATAGGCACTCTGGAGCAATGTATTAAGAGTACTTTTTTGCGTAAAAATTATTGAAAAATAAAAGAAAACCAAGAAAACAGATATTTGGCCAGTGGCATATAAATGAAGGGGGAAGGCTCATTCACCCCCTCCCCCTTCATGCTGTGGACCCTGGCAATAGTGAGGAACCAGTTCTTTCGCTGATATTATGCGTCTTGGACCATTAACACTATCTACCAAATATGGTAAAGAAATATCAAGTAATTTTAAAATATGTGAAAATAATTTTTAATTTTTAACTTACTGTTTCTCAGTAAGGAGGCACATCTTATCGAAGTGTTTTTGGTTAAATCTTTATATTTTGGGCTAAGAATTCTTCAGCTAGCGTATGACCAATTATCAATGAAACACCCTGTTATGTACTTATGTTTTATGAACTGTTTGGGTATTTTGCAATGAGCTAGGAACTGAAATTTGACATGAACGTAGTTCATAGCCCCTAAAAAATATAAAGCCTTAAAAAATTCAAAATGGCGGCTCCCATATGGTGTCGAAAATTTGAGTCAACTTATGATTTTTAACGATCCCCGTAGCGGAGTACGAACAACTTGCTAGTTCCACTTAAAGAAAAAAAAAATAACAACAAATACAGGCTTCAAAAGAGGGGGCACCATCGACTCATGATACAAAGAATACAAGGTATGACATTGCGCATGTGGGTGGAGCCAAATCGACAGTTGCGTCGTCACGCGGTGATAATTTTCTACCCGCTTCCTTCGTAAAAGTGAGTTTGCCGACGTCTGTGGAAGTTGTTTTTTGGATTATTTTACTTATTTTAGTGTTCTTCCAATAACCTTTAGTTATAAAAATGTGTTGTGCATTGGCATCATGTAAAAGTGACAATATGTTTAAAACGTATTTATGCGGAGATAAAGCTCATTTATAAAGAACGATGGTTACTAAGAACACTAAGTATCCCGATTTATTCAAAATTCCAATGAGTTCAGGCAAATCCACGATACAAATTCTTTGTATCATGAGGAAAATCCTATGTAATTTAAAATCCCGCTATCACCGCGTGACGTCTTGCGCCAACCGGACCGAATTTGGCGAACTGACTATCATACCTTGTATTATTTGTATCATGCCATCGACTATAAGATCCCAGAATTGAATAAAATATGTATATATTTTTTTTTGTAAAAGTTACAGCTGTTGAAAAATTGGTAAATTTAGCACATATGATTTTCGACACCGACTATTTTCTCGAATTTAGTGAATACAATAATTATTACACCGGCACACAAAAAGAAGTCGTGAACCTGAAACAAAACCTGTCAAAATGTATGTATTTTTCTACGCTGCCATCAGATTTGGACTATGTCATCGGAATTTTTTTCTACATTCGATGAAAGTTGAACGCCGCGTCAGATTGAAATAATGTTTCTTTTTTCACGCTTTTCACTTTTGTTCATTAATACTATGAACATATTGAAAACAAAAACATTTTAAAAAAACTTTTTTTAACAGCCCTAGAAAAAAATATTTTATCTATTTGGAAAATCAAAAATAATCTGTTACAAACACCTCCCCCCTCCCACCATACCAAAAATTTTCAGAGAGAAAAAACTTTGGTACTTATATAGTACCGACTTTCATTTTATTAAAAAGCCAGTATCACAGGTATCAAGAGATTTGCATTTAGATTACGGTTTAGAGTTTTAGTTTTCCCACTCATTTTAAATGTTTTGATTTGATGCATCATGTTTGTGTAACGTGTGGTTTTTGTTTTCGTCTGTTAATGTCGCTTTTTGTCGGCGATTTTTACCGGTAATAAATAAAATAAGAACAAAGTGATCGAATAAACTCGGGGCTCATTTAGCATTTTTTTTTTAAATTCATATTTCGAAAGTACACACGTAATTAGTAAATGTGCAAAGTATTAGATTTTTGTTTCAACTGCTTCTACCTCAAAATAAATAATAAGAATATAGCGCCCGAAAACGAAGTGTGACGTCACACCACTCCTGGCGGTCGACCGCTCGCCTATTCCCATATAGTTTCATACACGACGGACGTCCTAATTTCGTTCATATCTTTTAAGTGTTCTGTATTTTGTTATTAATATGGATAAAAAAAATATTGCATAGTTCCAGACTGTAAAATTATATCAGTGTCTACTCCCAATAAAATATTTATTTCATTGCCAAGTGACGAAAGTATTAGGAATTTGCGGCAGCAAGTTATGCACAGGGACAAATTTATTAGTAATAAAGGGAAGAAGTATTGTTGTAAGGATCAAGTCTAGTGTAATAGGTTATTATTAAAAATTGTACAATAATACAATTTATAGCTAGAAGAGGATATGGAAAATTATACTTATGTATTATAAAATACCTTTTATTTGCACATAACCAACAGCGTTATCACCGTAATTTTGTTTGGCAGACCTAAAAGTATTACATGTTTTTAAAAATCAGATAAATTCGGTAGACTTTATTAAAGTAGATATCTGTCTAGTTAACCTACCTTATTTCAGCACTTATGTAGTCTTTATTATTATTAACATATTCCGTAATGGCAAAAAAATGGGAAAAATGACAGGTTTTTAGAAAAACCTAGGCATCTTATAAAATGAGATATAAAAAAATTGAGAAACTACTTTTTTCCCATAAACCAGTGACTAAAAAAATGCGCATCAAAAAAACATAAAACAATTTTTGTGGAATTTCGAAAGTTATAAAGTTTGGTAAAAAAACACACCTTTTTTTCACACCCTGTAGATGGTAAAGCGCTTCAAAATAAAAGAAATGGGTAAAACTCGCTGTTTCACAAATAAATTATCTCTTAAATCCTGAAAACCGCATAACGATATCTATTCTCGTTCTCAAAAAATGTGGATTTAAATTCAACCTAAAAATTCGCTCGGTCCATTTGAATTGGTCAGCAGTTTAGTTTGAAATACAAATATTTTAGTGGAACGTTAAAATCCCCGCGCCTTCGCCAAATACTGTGATTACCGTCTATCGCGGTTCAGGCAAGGTTAGGCTTTAGTCACTTATGAGAGGTACTGATTGGGCGTTTTGCTTCGTATATTTCTTGAAGCAGCCCGTCAAACTGAAACGAAAGAAATCATGGTATATTTGTCCATTTAATGATCTACCCTTAAAAACTATTAATCCACTGCATTTAGGATTTTTCTTCAAACCAATTAATACAACAGCAAATGTTGGTTTTCCAGGTAGGTTCGGGTGTCCTTAATAAGGTCTCAAAAGTCCCCGAAGTGGGAGTGTAAGGATTAAATTTGGCAACGCTGTAAAGGGCTAAAATCGTGCTCGGAAACGAATTTTTCGAGATATCTCGGTTTTCATTGCCTCTACGACAAAAATACATTAGTCCAAAAAGAAAGCTATGGAAATTCTCTATAAAAAAGATGGAGGGTTTTTTTTCGTATAAGCAATAGTTTTCTTGAAAATCTCGCATTGAATTTGAACTTATGGGATATTATGGATAAATTAAGTACTCTATTCCACCCCACCCTTGAGGTTGAGTACTAGGCGCGTTTTCTTATGTGGTTTCCCCGGTAGGCCTAATCCACAACTGTCGTATTTATTAAAATGTTGTCAAATTAATAATTTCCTTCTTGTCCGTTTTCTCCTTCTTCATCGATTCGTTCGAGGAAGTCCGAGTCAATCTGAGAACTTTCAGTTTCTGCTTCAGTGACGGCTTCTATTTCTGACTTGACTTGACAATAAACACGAAATAGATGCTGTTGAGCTGCGTCATGAGTGGGTGGTAATGAATTCAATTTCACTGGTTTGCTTTTGCTCACAGCTTTAATAAAGCAAGAATACCGATAGTTATTAATGGAAACTTCTTTAACTGGAGCGTTATAGATTGCGAGGAAAAATTTTATCCCATTCGGAGTAACTATGTCAGGAGAAGTACCAGTCTTGCTGAAAACTTCAGCTACAAGTCCTGCCGTTTTTTCATCACTTTCAAAGCTGCAGTCTTGCCTTTATTAAACAGAGCAGATGTAGTGTCACACGCAGAGAATGCGTGCAAAAACAATATGTGATCTCGAATATCTTTATGGTGATCAAAGCTTCGTGAAGAATAAATTTTTCGTTGGACATTCCCTCTGCCTGGTTTGAGGAGAAAAATTTCTTTCGTTCAGTCTCTTCTATTAATATTAGTCGAGAGACGACAGCATCGAACATCCGATTAATTCATTATAAATTCAAAGGAATATACCGGGTGTCCCAGAATTACATTAACATGCGATATCTCCGTTATTTGAAAATGTAAAAATATAAATAAGAAAACTTGCAAAAGGCATGAAAAACTTCACCTGATAATACCTCTGAAGTCGTGTTGTCTCTTGCAACCCCTGAGAAACCACCCCCAAATTACTGTTAGTATCCCGGGCCGCCAACAGAACAGCAGCACCGTCGTATTCGCTCAGAGATGCATGCGTTGTTTTTGACGTGGATACGTCTATGTTTTCGTTTCGGGTGACATTTCGTGAACAGGAGCTTATGCATTAACGCCATCTGTCGATGCATAAGTGAACGTAGCGCGCGGGCATCTTGATTTAACCTTCACACGTAATTTAAAAGTCAACCTATCTTGTTATATTTCATACTTTTCGTATCATCGACCTGTGCTTAATAAACTCAGTTTGAAACATTAATTTATATTGTTCTTCCAAATGCCCGAATATCCTCTTATGCATAGACGTATCCACGTAAAACTTACGGCTTACAGCCAACCAGGATTTTTTTTGCAATAAAAACTGCCACGAATAAATTTTTTGATTTTAGGTATGACTTACTGGAATTTTTCAAGAAAACTATTGCGTATACGAAAATTTCCATAGCTTTCTTTTTGGCTTGATGTATTTTTGTAGTAGAGGCATTGAAAACCGAGATATCTCGAAAAATTCGTTTCCGAGCACGATTTTAGCCCTTTACAGCGTTGCCAAATTTTATCCTTACACTCCCACTTCGGGGGCTTTTGAGACCTTATTAAGGACACCAGAACCTACCTGGAAAACTAACATTTGCTTTTGTATGAATTGGTCTGAAGATGCGGCTCATTTTTCACTAAATGCAGTAGATTATATGGTCTAGGACATGCTTATCTATTATATCACTCCATACATTAATTGACAATCAATTTTGATTCACTTGTCTTACTCAAGTGAAGTTTTCAATCGCATGATACAGCAAATGTAATGGCGATCTAAAAGGTGATTTACTGTCTCATTATTACGAGAAGTAGCTAAATAAGGCCTTTGTTAAAAATTGGGCATTTTCTTCAAATTAGTTTAGCATGATATTGTTGAAATTAATACGATTTTAAAAAACTTTCGCATAAAGGACTTGTGTGATTCAATGCCACAAGGTTTGTATTTCTTGATGATACGATTTACAGAAGTTTTACTTATTTTAAATTGCTATTTTATTTTATTTAATATTTAATAACCCAATTTTGGTCTCTTCTCCCCTCAAAAAGTGTCACTAATTTCAGTCAGGGGCAAATGTTCATTGATCGCTATTTTTTTCTCTCATAGGAAATTTATTACTAATTTTACTGTACTAAAAATTATTTACCATTACAAAAGTTACAAACGAAAACGCAGACCACGCTTTATTAAATAACACCATTTACTGGCCTTTCTTTTTTACTAAAATAATAAATTGTTTCGCGACAAAATGTCGGGATATCTTGTCAAGACATGCATTTCTACAATAATACATAACAAAATTGAATATTGATAATTTTTAATAAATCTGGAAAGGGTTGTACGATTTTTTTAGAAAATGCATAAAAACTATGGAATTAAGAAATTGTTTCTTTTGTGAAAGTTTGCAGATATTTCGACATTGATTAAAGTAATGCGGTCACCGATGTGTAGGTTCCGGGTTAAAGGTTAATTTATATTAAAATTTCATTTCAATTTCAAGTACCTAATATAATATAATTTCTATGTCGTGATACCTAAGGGCTAACGCCGGGCTTTGATGCGAGTAGTTAGTTTATTAGTTTGAATTTCGAATTTGACTCTTAGTTTGGTTTGGCTAGCAAAACGTTTTGAATATGTGTATATAAGTGGATAAATAATATACGAGCTCGTAATGGTATAATAGTATTTTACAAGTGGCTAAAATCGTGTTTTTTTATGAGTGGGGCATTTATAGTACGAGCCGAAGGCGAGTGCTATAAACCACACAAGTAAAAAAAACATTTTAGTCTCAAGTTATATACAAAATTTTTTGTATCGCCATTCGAAATTAGAAAACAATATAATTTTGTAAAAACAGACTAAATTCTATTGCTGTTTCCATCGAAACCAGTAAGTTTTATTTCACAATGTTAAATAAAATTTGTTTATCTACTGTTATTACTGACTAATTAATGAATTGCTTAATTAATGAATTGCTTTTGATCAATTACTAGTATCCATAAACAAACAGCGTGAGTTATAATGCGTGAGTTATTATAACTCACTAGGTGCAGAGCCAATCACCTTTGTCTTCATGCCTAGCCTGTCCAATCGACGTAACGCGCAACACAGGAAGGAGGAGCTAGGGAGGTAGTGACAGATTATTCGCGTTAATATCTATAAAGATTTTCTAAAATGTCACAAAATGCTACTTTTGATTCGTTCGTGCCGAGCCGAATTTTAGAATTTCGCCGTGCAATTTACGATCAGGTTTATCTGGAAGACTTTCTCTTTACATCGCGACATCGTACGGCCGTCCCAATGGCGTTTTTCGAAAAATATGAACGTGTCAAGATTGCATGTTTTTGCAAATTTTTTCGACTCCGAAATGTAAGCTGTTTTTTTGTTATTTTTCGCAGATATCTCCGGAACGGTGGGAGTTAGCTCGAAATAAAAAACACGGTCAAATGAGTATTTTCCATTACGAATATTTTGCTACTATCAGAATTTTGATTTTTTTTTTTCGTTTCGGAGATAACTACTGAAATATTGGCCATGTACGGCAAAAATCGCAAATTTTGAGCTTCTACAGTTGGCAACTTTTTAATCTTGGCTCCTACGCCAAAAGAGTACTCACTTAAATAGAGATAAATTTGCCATAACTCCTTTCTTTATTTTTTGAATTCCGACAAAAATGAAGGAATTAGAGGGGGCGGGATTTGGGACTTTTTTTTTTTTCGGTAAAATTTTTCCATTTTGTCACCGTAATTAATCGGTAATTAACTGAAATCGATCTCATATACGATGTTCACTTAATATCATGTACTACTTTGACGTTTCGTTAATCTTGACCTTTCGAAACGAAGGTTTCTGAGAAAAATTATTTTTTTAAGATTTACATACACTCTATAGGAACACGTGTTTTTCTCTAACATAAAAACAAGACTTTTGACCGAATATGCGCTCCGGGCTATTGCAGTTCGCGGAGAAATTTTGCATTTTCCGCCGCGTAATATTAATCTACAAAGCTAATTTTTTGTCTACAAGCAGTTATTCACTATTTCGATTAAAAATCACATTCTACCTCCGCTTAAAGGTGGCTAAATCTTTGACGACAACAAATATAAAAGGGTGAACCAAAATTAAATTTTACAGTTAATATTATTAATAAACAAACTGAGTATTTTAAGCAAAATGTTCTTAATTTAATATTTATTGTTATAATCGTAGATAAAGTATAGTATTCAACTTACGGTAATGGTAATAACTCACTTGAATGATGATGAATTACAGCACTCGCCTACGGCTCGTGCTGTAAACTCATCTGCGTGAGTTATTACCTACATTACCGCTCGTTGAATAATATACTATTATTTCACTCTCTTTTGGGTGTCTTATAGCTCAATATGTAAAGATACGTGTCCATCGGCGTAACTAGATGAGGCTAGGGAGCACTATTCCCACCGCCCTCATGATGTGGCACACTTGCTGTAAGGTTCATATTGAAAAATCAGGAATTTTTAGTAATTTTTGTAGTCAGGGAATGCGAAAATGTTTTATTCCAGTAGGCGCCCCTCTTCCGCTCATTAAAATTTTCTTTTCCAATTCTTCGCCCTCCTATGCTCATTTTGAGCCCCTTCCATTTTGCAACTCCCGCTCATCAAAAAAACGTTTTGTTCTATTTTGCGTTCCCCGCTCCTTAATCGGGGAATTTAAGTTATTGCTATGAACCCTCATAGCAATAACTTAAAGTCTTAATGGGTGCATTATACGGTTCTAACTGTATTCAGTCTGGTTATACTCTACACTTTTCAGTGCAACAAACCATAGAACTAAAGGTCTTATAGTCTGGGGTCCAACAGTACGAAATCGTTCTAAATTCCAAGTAACCTGTTCCGACATGACGTACATTTTTCAACTTCAGATTTGCAAAAAGGGTTATATAGGACACCAGAAATGACTTGTCGGATTCTTATCAGCTCTTGCATAACTTCTTAAATGATAAGAAAAGAGACGAAATAATAATTCCTAAAAAAATGTTTTTTAATACATAACACGTCCTGTAAAAGAAACTATGAGTGCTATCCATCTAATTTTTTTATAGTATACACTAAAGCTTGGATGAGGCTCGATGGCACTGTTTAATATGTTTAGTTTTTTGGGAAAAAAATATGAAATCTGTAACTATAAAATATTGTAGTAAGAATTTCAACATACGAGCAAGTACTTCAATTTCAATTTTTTTGTGTATAAACTATGCTAACAAACATACCCAATATATTGAAAATGTTTTTAAAACAAGAACTAAGTTGATATTGCATATAGTATTCGAGTTAGTGGAAGACCAGACCCTCTGAATTCGACACCCTCTATACAACTCGCGAACACCCACCTAAAAAATAGGTAATCTGATGTAAAATAACCCGCTAAACTTGATTTTTGAATTCGCCCATTGATTTGAGATTGCCAAAATGACCAAATTGGCAATTTTCTAAAAAAAATAAAAATTATGTGTTATTTTTTGTTTTTCATATAACACGTCATATATTTTTTATTTTCCTTCAGAATTTTTTAATTTTTTTACATAATACTCTCTAACTATTCTTTGATATGTTGAAAGTAAAAAACTTTACCTAAAAAATAATTAGTTGGCAAAAAAAAATAACAACTTTTCTTTGACGCAAAATCTTTAAAATTTGCAGAGTAAAATGTCCGATCGAGGAATCTTTTTTATTTTTAAAGTTAGGTGCCTACTATAATCGAAGAAAATGTTCCGAATGAACTAAATAAAATCTTTTATAAGAAGTTTTTTTTTGAAATTTTGCTCCCTTATCGAAATATTCATTAATTGTTTCAGCGTCCGAACGAATGCGCGCTACTATGAATCGGCCGCAATCGCATCTAGAGCTAAACGCAGACACGTGCCGGGTGATTATTATTTTCCAATATCCATTTATGTTAAGTTGAAAGTGCTTTTTGTCTCAGTCCTTATATTTAGTGCGTTATAAACACATAGTTTGGCATAATAAATTATAATTACTCGGATAGGAAATCAAAGGAAACAAGCTAAAAACGTACTCTTCGCCTGTTAACTGGATTTTTATATAATTGTTATACATTCAATAGGATACTTTTCGCAGTTTTTTGTAAATAATGTTACTTTTAGACATTTTTAATTTTATAGTACGATCTTAGTTGGTAAAAGACTTGGTAAAAAAACTATACCAAACCCCATTTGGGTTTCGATTCCGAGTCAAAAGAACTACACCACCACCTTACACGTAGAAGAATGTAAATTTTTACACTATAAGACACGAGCTATAAAATCATATTTTCACGGTTGTATATTACGTTATGAAATGTATATTTGTAAAATATATAAATATTTAGAAATATTAAAATGAAATATTTCACCAGATTTCTATTCAATTACAAAAACATAAAAATAAAAAAAAAATTTTTTCAACAGTAAAATCACAAGAGCTTTTTTTTATCGGATAAATTTCTCTTTGTAACGAAATAATTTTGCCAATCAGTGCTTTTATGAGAAAAACTGACATGAAAAAATCGCGAGACCGGAGATCGAGCGATTTTGTCAAATGTCAGTTTTTCGAGCAAAATTACTGATTGACAAAATATTGAGTTAAAAAGAAATTTATCCATAAATGAAAAGCTCGAGTGATTTTTGGCAAGATAAATTAACGACAGAATATGTGAACGAACAACAATTAAAAATAATTATAATTTTCTCAAAACGACTCATATCGTACAGTATAATTTCCACAAGACTTAAAAATTATAGCCGACAGTACAGATTTTAAAATGACGTGCGACTACTAGATATACTCTGCTTTTGAGGAACAAGTATTTTTATCGTGATAAGAAACGATGCACCTTTTTTATCGCTGTCAAAGTGACAAAATGTGACTGTCAAATAGACTTTTTTATATAGGAGTTAATTTATCAAATTTAAATCATTAAGTAATAACATTTTTATTTATCGATCGATTTTGTTCAAATTTTGTTCTTCTTCTAGCTAACACTAATTTACTGTCCAAATTTCAGTATAATCGGAATTTTGTTTCTTCAGTTATCGTGCTTACAAGAAACGTGACGGACGGACAGACAGACGGACATTTTGAAAGTTGTTCAGAATTCGTTCACTAACACAATGGTATGAAAATTTTTTGTCTGCGAGCGATATTTACGGCTTTAGAAATGTACCGATCAAATGCAAAATCCGATATTTCTGTGGCTCTAAAACAATATTTAGAACAGAAAAATTTATTTTTATCACTAAATCCAGTTTACCATGCACAATGTAGAAGATCGTATACCCGAACTGCTTATAAAAGAAAATCAGAAATTGTAAATCCTAGTACAGAGGATACAAGTAAAAAGGGCTTTTCTGCAATGTGCTATTTACAAGACAGCCTACCAAATTAAGCCCAGAATTCCAAATGTTTTAGATTTTGGATGGTACCTAAAGGAGGAAATCTTATTTCCAAAGATAATTTCAAAAAGCCCAAAACCCAATTTTATTGAGTTAACTCCATTTTGTAAATGTAAATTATATAACTATACTACAAGCTGCAAGTGTAGCAAAGCAAACGCGCAATGTAACATAAGTTGTTTATGCGAAGGAAAATGTAATCTTTAGTACCCACTTGTTGTTATAATTAATGAAAATATATTTTTTAATGTGTATGTTTCGAGATTATCTACATAATTTTATAACATTTAATTGCAAATAGAAACTAAATAATCCGTAGACTCACTTGATCGCTTAAACGACACCACAGATGGGCGACGTTAACAGAAGTTATGCTTTAAATTAATGCGGACGAGTTGCGCGGCCGCTTTCAACAGCGTCATCTCGTTACATGAGCCGAATTTCCAAAAAATATCTTTATAAAAAAGTTTGTTTAAAGTATATGGAACATTTTTCTCGTTTATACTATAACTCTCTCTTTAAAAATAAAAAAGTTACCTCGATCGGGTATTTTTCAACGCAAATTTTAAAAAACCGCGACAATAGAGGGTAATTATATTTTTTTTAGGCACTATATTATTAGTTACACTATATTCTTTGCCGTCAGCCTGTCCAAGAATATTGGAGGGATAATGTGTAAAATATTGGTCAAAATCGGAATTAAAATAAAAAAGATATGATGTGTTATGTGCAAAACAAAAATTAACACATAATTTTAAAATTTTTCAAAAAATTTGCGAATTGACCGATTTGGCAATCTCAAATTAATGGGCGAACTCAAAAATCAAATCCAGAAGGTCATTTTACATAATATCATCTGTTTTTTAGGTGGGTGTTCGCGAGTTGTATAGACTACTTTTAAAATGCTTCCTACAGATTGGCTGCTCTCCGACTAAGTTGTAAATTTTTAAAATGGGTGCATGATGCGGCGCGGCGCATGTAATAAAGGCGACAGCTCTCCTAAAATTCATAAAGCGCACGAAAACAATTTACAGTGGAATTAGCTGGTATGTTCATGTTTACTAGGCGTATGTACTTATGTATATAGTGTGAAGTTATTTGTCTTAACATTTTAACATTATAAAAACTATTTGTGTTTGATTGTTTAAATCGATTGATTATTGTTTGCGGTTCATATTTATTATTTACTAGCTATGCCCGCGGTTACGTTCGCGTGGAATTTTGAAATTGACTAAAAAGCTTCTTTATAAACGACGTTTGAGGTAGAATCACCATTCTGGAATATTTCAGAAAACTCACAAATTTTCTGGAATATTCCAGAGTACTCTCAAATTTTGTGGAATATTACAGAAGTGTATTCCATTACTCATCTTACATCCCCCACATCAGTTTTTTGCAAATATTTTCAATGTACATACACGTACAACTTTACAAATGTATTATATGTATACGTTTGAAAATTATTAAAAGGTAAAATAATTTAATAAAAGTGATTTACGCTCCCTCCCACCGACGGAAGACGCTTTTCAACAACATGTTGCAAATATTACTTTTTTTTAAACAGTGTTGTGAACCGTCATTCAAATTACCTCTTGCACAAAATTTTGGATGCAGAATTGGAAATCAGGAGCTGGTACCGATAATGTCGACAAAAAAAAAGTTTATCTGAACTTAAATTAAAAAGTGCAACTGTGAAATAAAATGCGACACATAATGTTCTTGTCAGAGGTATTCGTGTGCTGCTTTTCATGAAAATTGTTTTAAGGGAAAAAGCAATATGCATCATTTTATAATGATAGTGATTCTAACTAAAATGTTAGAATAGTTATACACAAAAATTACATAATATACAACATTCATGTTTTATTTAAAATATCTCCCTTTTCTGCTTTCTATTAAATATGCTAAAGACCTAAAATAATATTTCTCACTAATGTTTTATTTCTTAAACAATATAAAAACGAGTAGAAGTTGTACTCGGGCATGGCTAATTGCGAATACCTATTTGATTAACATTTTGCTCGAACACACAATTCACTTTGTATCGATTATTATTTTTTTAAATGAGTGGCCGCAATCGGCAACGCCCGACTACTACTTTCATTCATTTTGTTGTATTATTAACATAAAGTAATTCAAATTTGCAATTATATTGAACAATATAATGTTTTTTACTGTTACACTGTATCAATTATCGTGTAGACTATTTTTATTTTAATGCTGCATAATTACGCGCCTCATAAAAAAATCATAAACAAAAAACTGTATACGTTATCGACAGGATCTTTTTTAAAAAAACTTTTTCAATATATGGACTATATTTGGTAAGCAATTGTATATAAGAATTTCATAAATTTAACATAGTTGTCCGCATATCGAAATTTTTAGAACGTAAATATCAACCTTTTGATTTTAATTATTTTTTTGAAAAACAAAAAAATTCTTTTCAAAAATACCAATAGCTTAGTTAGAATCACGTATATTTTTTGAGTATACATACCAAAAATCAGAGCGGTAGGTTACATAGTTTTTGTTTTAACGGAGAATAACCATTGTAAAACGTAATTTTGTAATTATCAATCCGCCATCTTTTTTGCGATTTCTGAAGTTGCGCAAGAGCAAAAATTAATCCGACAAGTATTTTCTAGTGCCCCAGGTAATGCTCTCTTCATTACTTATATCAACACTTGTACGTCATGTCGGAACAGGTCATCTTGATTTTGGAGTGCTTGGACCCCGGACTATTAGAGGGGATGAGATTGAAGCCCATTGCATAACCATTCATTTCTCAACAGTGGCAGACGCGTTTCACCTTCCCAGGCTCATTAGTGCCACACGGTAGAAACAAAATGAAAATACAAACGCTTCAACCAATACTCCATAAATCTCTTGTGGAGTGTGGCCACTAGGCATTAACGGCGCCATCTATGCAAGATGGTAAAGATTGATGGCACCGTTAATGCCTAGTGGTCACTAAAAGGAACCATAAAGTAACCACTAGTGTCCCAAAATTTAAAAAAAGTAAAATATTTTTATATTATTTTCAGTCAGTCCTAAAACCAAAGTGCCTGCATAAACTTCTGGGGAAGTTTTGTGAATCTTTTTTGCACGGTCTCCAACAAATCGTAGTTGCGAAATAAAAGTGTTCACTCGTCCTTGTCCTGCTTGGGGAGGCGATTTATTGAAATATATATATTATCCTAGATATGCTATTGTATAAACATTATTGTATTTATTTTAGATTTCTAATCAATAAATTGTATTATTTGAACTGTTGCATTTTACTGATTGAATGATTATCTTTAAGTCTCTTCCCTCGAGGGCTTTTATAATTGACTTAAACTAAAAGAATCCAATTGCTAACGATGTTAAGCTACTACTCAGTGACTTCCTCTGGATCTAGGTAAACGTAAAGACCCACTTGGTTGGAAATATAGAAAAGTGTCGCTATACAGAGCGAATGCGATACGATACTTCCCCCGCTTCTTAACTCCAAGAATATTAATGCTACGTAAAAATGTGTCTAAATCATTTCGATAGAGAATTTACTTATCTTTCAATATGATAACCAAATTTTTTTAGATAGGGCCGCTCAGAATTGAGATATAGGCAAAAACATGATTTTTAAGTGATATTGCCGCAAAATTAGGGGTGTTCCGGGGACGGGCGAGGTGGAAAAATTAGTATGTCTAAAAGAGGTCTATAATGAACTGGTTCCAACAAAAAAATTTTTGTCCGATTTAAAACGATGCTAATCTACCTGACGACTGGCCTATTAAAAAATACATAAATTACGGCCTTTCTACGCCTTTGTAAATATCTCCTGAAATGTGAAATAAAAATATTTGCAAGGGATAGGTATAATTAAATAATAAAATGACAATACTAAAATTACCTACTGAAAATTGTGTACTAACCGTTAGCTGAAATAACTCTTGCTCTGGCGAGGTCGGCTTTGTTCCCAACAACGATTACACTCTTTTCATGCGTGTATCCCTCCCGCCATAAATAGTTGAGAGTCTCTTCAGCGTGCTGAAAGCTGGATCTTGAAACAACGGAGTAGACCATGACGCAGGCATGCGGTTCGTACGTACTCAGGGAATTCTCCACCTGTTAACAGAACATGCGATTTTATGCCTTATAATTTCACGGTCCCACGGCACGCAACATGCCACCATAACTTTATTGCACAATTAAATTCGTTCGTACGCCACCAGAGGCGGCTCCGATAACACCAACATTATAACGTTTTTATCATGAAAGGATAATGACTTGTTTTTCATGAGATATTTTGTGTTGTGTACATTTTCAATTCGTTGTCTCTTTTTTGTCACGTCTGGTTTTTCGTAGTCAATTTTAAAACGAAACAGAGGCGTAGTGAACCAACTTATTTGGGGGGTTATTTTTCAAAGGACCCCCCCACAAACCTTATGGAAGTTGGCTCTCGATTTTTCGGAAATTTGGATATGTTGTAGTTTTTGTTCTTCTGAGGAAAAGTTATCTTGGGCACAAGTCTCGGCTATGACTGCTTTTCAAGTTATGAGGGCTTGAACATCACAATAAGCATAAAAAATTGGCGGAGTGAAGATAGCAATCTTTTTAGCAATCCTCCATATTCTTCTTTCTTTTACGTTGTATAAATTATTTTCAGTGGAAAAATAGCTTTATACATATATGTAATGAAAATGGAACAAAATCCGATATAGATACCCAGATAGCCCAAAATATTCTTAGATTAATCTGACAATCTTAAAAAATATCTCATGATTAATTATAACAATTATCTTTAAATAATTCTTAGCATAATCAAATAATTTATTATCACTTTTAGAATAAGATCTGATAAATAATTTTAGAATATTTGAAAATATGTACATAGGATATATTTGGGCATTTATTTTAAGAATAATTTCATACATTATCTTTTGATTATTTTTTTGAAAATATTTTATTAAGAATATCATAACATTTTTTAATGAGAAATATAGAACATTCAACTGCTTCTGCCCTTTATCATTTACATATCACCTTTTCGTGTTCTGTGTTCTGTCAAAAAAGTAATCTTTGGATGTGGTTCTTATGTGTGACGCCGTTTGTATTTAGTGATAAAAATTTGATAATTACTATGTCCAGATCATTATAATTATAATAAATAAGGTAAGTAAACACCGCTGCCCAAGGAATCACTACTTCCACATCTAGATTTTCTATCCAAGTCACTCATAACGAAAAAATTTTGTTTGTGGAAATAATTGTTTATGGAACTTTAATAATATAAAATTTGAAATCCTCTACCTCAAAAACCCATAAAACGATACCCCACATCCGTAGTGGGGTGGGGGTGGTGATAGGGGGTGGTAGTGGGGGTGGATAAAGTAAAAAAATATTTTGAGTTTCTGGTTCTTATACACACACTAAATCACAATTTTTTCATCCCCTTTAATAAAACGATACCCCACATCCGTAGTGGGGTGGGGGTGGTAGTGGGGGTGGATAAAGTAAAAAAATATTTTGAGTTTCTGGTTCTTATACACACACTAAATCACAATTTTTTCATCCCCTTTAATAATGGGGTGGGGAGTGGTAATGGGGGTGGCTACTGCCAAATTTTTTTTTGAGACCTTAGCTTCTCTTGTACATACTAAATACCAATTTTATGGACTCTTACCTACTTGATTTACCTATTTACCCCAAATTTACCCCAATTTACCCCCCAACCCTTCGATAGAACTAGATGAAAATAGAATCTAGTTCTAGATCTCGTTAAAGTACATGAATGTACCAAATTTCAAGTCAATATCTCAAACGGTTCCAGAGTAAACGTGCGCACAAAAAAAAGTTACAGACAGACAGACCGACAGGCAGACCGACAGACAGACAGAAATTTTTTTCGCTCAAACTTAAAATCTCGACGTTTCATGACATTCTAAGCCTATTTGAACAATAAAAGTTTTTAAAAATTTTTTTGTCGTTACTATACTTCCACTGGATGTGGAAGTAAAATAGCTAGATATTTTTGTTATTTTATTCAGGCCTTGATGGAATGTTCGTTATTCATATTAACAGCCGTGCTTACTGTCAAATATAACAGGCCTATTTCTGTATTTTTAGTAGAGTGGCATGCTGTACTCGTTTTATAACATAACGGACTGATAACGAAAGAAATGTTATTTTCCTCCTGTTACTTACACATCATTACATGCCGTTATAAAGATAACGTACACTGTTTACAACTTTGTGAGGTTAAGTTTTCATCTTTTAGTCAAAACATATTTCGAAATGGAACAATCGCGCTGCTAGAAAAGCCCCAACATAAAATTCTAGGTATGATTAAAGAACAATATGAAATATCGTTTACTTGTCACTGTGACACCAGATATGTTGATAATTTTGCAATAGGTTTATTGTTTCTTTTTTTTTTCAGAGTCGAACGTACGTATGTCCCCCAATAAGTTGTCTAAATATGTTTCACGCTAATAAGAAAACTAAAATCACAATGTGGTATAGACATCTAAATGAGGAATTCAATGATATTTTCAGTACACGCGAATTGAGTTCATCGCAAAATCATAGTAGTTTCACATCTGACCATTTATTAAGTACTTCGGTTCAAACAGCCAATGAAAGATTAAAGGGTGAAAAGGAAAGAAATATTTAATCAGTGTGTCTTAATATGGGCGATGCAATATACTGAGAAATTTTCTTTAATTTCATTGAAGAATTTTTTTCAATTTGTTTAAAATTTTGGATTTTTTTTGTAAACAAATTACAATATCTCTTTTTACTTTTTGACTGAGGAGTAAAGGCCTCTGTTATTTAAAACTGTTTTTTATTTCGTTATTTTATCTATAGGCCACGTAAATGAACTTGTTAATAGATGTTGATATTTTTTAGTCTGCGTAAACCTTCGTATGGGTCCTATCATGTAAATTTAAGGTTTCCCACCTTCTTCGAAGCATATAAGTTATCGCAGCAACTCTAATAAAAACCGATTTTTTGACAATTATTCTTTTTATATTCGTGATGAAGTAAAAACAAAATCTTTGCTGTATGGCGAACAGAAAAGCATTACTCGTTGAAAAATTGGTTTGTTGCACCGTTATCATTGCTCCATAAGGCAGGAATTTTGAAATTCACTTAACTAAACCCGTATACATATATATAAATAACATTTATATTTATTTTTCCCTAACAACAGAACATTTGCAGAAAAAAATATACCGCGAATAATTGTCTAAAAGTTATTTGTGGAATTTTCTTTATTTTTTTTATTTTATTTTTGGTTTTTATTAAATGCCCTTCTATCTTCAAAATAGTCCAGAGATAATTTACAAAATAGCATATTATTGGAAATAATCTGTATGCCCGTAACTATATCAAAGGATGTTATTTTTTTTGACTACTAGTATATAGATATAAAAATATCAAAAATAAATTATTCACTGACATTTCAGAAACTAAATCCATTTCCTTTCTCAAAGTAAAAATAAAATCTTCTTTGGTCAAAGACAAGATACTTTGAGAAAGAAAGTTTCCGAAACTTTAGTGAATAATTTATTATTGATATATTTTTTTATATCTACATACAATTTGTTGTCAAAAAATAACAACCTCTAACTGCATCCTTTGCCGTAAAGTCAGGGGCACAGAAGTTATTTCCAGTAATAAATATACTATTTTGTAAATTATTTCGACTATTTTGAAGATATATAAGGACGTATTTGGTAATACCAAAAATAAATAATTTAATATCATGCACATATTATTCTGCATTAATATAAAGATAACCTGAAAATACGATCCAAGATTAAACATAAAAATATCCTAAGAATAATTTAAAATTATACACATATAGTTTGGCATTAGTATAAAGATAATTTGAAAATATAATCTAAGATCAACCATAAAAATATATTCTCAAAATATTCTAGATTCTCCAGAGAATATTGTGCGAATTATTCCGAAATTATTTTAAAGAGATATATAGTTGTACCGTTTGTTACTTCTAGGAATATTCTTAAAAGATAATAATTATTTTCGTGTTATTCTAAGAATAATGAAATATTCTGTAGGAATATTTTAGGAATAACATAAGTTTATGTTTGTGCTTTCTGGGTAGGGGCTGACGGGGTAGCAATCCACAAAAAGTAAAATATTCTTTTTGTAACTTTTTTAATATCGTTTGTGAATTAACCATTTTCAGTGGAATAATAGCTATGTACATACATTTCAAGAAAACACAACGAAATTCGATATAGGTAGGGGATCACGGGGCAACAATCCACAAAAACTAAAATATTATTTTTGTAACTTCTTTAATATCGTTTGTGCATTAACCATTTTCGGTGGAATAATAGCTATATACATATATTTCAAGAAAACAGAACAAAATCTGATCTAGTTAGAGGCTGACGGGCTAGCAATCTACAAAAAGTAAAATATTCAGCAGAGGTAAGTGAATAATGTAACAAAAATAGCCCAGGTCCTACCTAAATCCTAAATCAGAAAGCTAATCAGTATTGATATAATTGCTTTACGTAATATTTTTTCATACTTTTTTACCAGAACAGAGTTTGGGCTTTTGTGGGGCGGGTTTTTGGGTTATCGCTAAAAAGTGTTTGTCAAAAACCCACCCGGGATTTTGTTGTTTGAGTTTTTGTGTTAATCCTGATGAGGTTTGTATGTATGTATATTTTTGGTAAATATAGGGAATATTGTTTCAATCAGTGGCGGCTCGTCAGGGGAGGCAGGGGAGGCTAAGCCTCCCTTTGGAAGAAGCAGCATATCTTCCAATCTTCCAAATTAATATCTTTTACTTGTAGAAATTTCTCTAATTGTCTTTCAAAATATCAAGCCTCCTCTGCAGACAATATCACGAGCCGCCAATGGTTTCAATTATTGTGCAATCAAAAACTTTTCATATTAGAGTGTTCTAACCGCCTGCGGACGTCTGTCAACGAATGTGTATATCAATTATATGGTATACATATTTCTACACTTAAAGTGATTCTCACAACACCAGAAAGGCATTTTTTCCGTTCATTTGACGATTTTCTTAGTGACGCATTTCATAGCTGTTCCCTAATTGTTGAATGTCTTAGAACACTAAAAAATATTTTATCCGCAGTTCTTATCGTCGTATTTTTACATTTAGGCACAAAGCAATATTTGTAACTCATGATAAAGTTGTTCACTAGCTTATTAACCAAATAATATTGTAATAACAGTACAAACAAGAACTTGGTAAACTGACTGAGGGCTGGTTTTTCATTGTAAATGCTGGACAGTACTCCAAAATGCTGGACAGTACTCCAAAATGCTGGTCTTTCCAGCGAAATTCCGGACTTGTAAATGCTGGACAGTACTCCAAAATGCTGGATTTTCCAGCGAAATTCCAAACGTATGGTCACCCTATCATGCAGATAAACTAACTAGAAGTTTAGAATGTGAAGTTGCAATATTAAAATGTTTAATAGAAGCACAATCTAAACTTCCAGTTAGTTTTTCTGTATGATAAAGTGCTTAACCTCGCATTGAAAAACCGGCCCTGAGACCATGTAAACAGTAAATTAACATTTGACAAATCATAAAGGATGACGTCACAGTTACTGGCGCCAAATAACTGCCGTTTTGAAATATCCAAATTCTTCACAGAAGATTTTTCTCGCTGTATTAACATTCAAAAAATCATAAATTTTGCATTTTTATAAATTTTTTTGAGGTTTTATAGATTTTCATTATAAAAAAAATCATTCAATTTCCCCATTGTCACAGTTATGTCTAACATTGCAAGTTGAAACTGAAAATTATACATAATTGTTTAAACTTGCAAATAATTGCCATTTTAAACTTGTGCTGACAATAATTATGCATACTTGTAAGATTAAACAGTTTAAATTATAATTATGCATAATTGTAAGTTTAAACAGTTTAAACTTATAATTATGCATAATTGTAAATTTAAACTTGCAATTATTATATACATCATTGTAAGTTTAAACCAGAGCTGGACAGTACTCGAGTAAATTGTACTCGTAACCGTAACTGTACCCAAAGTACTCAGTAACACGTACTCGCGAGTACTTTTATTTGGATGTACTCGACATTTTCAAGTACTTTACTTTATTAGGTACTCGAGTACTTTTGGCGGCCACAACCGACGAGTAAGTTCTTCAGATTTGTAATAATAAATGCGGATTTTTAAAATAAGAACTGACAAAAAAAAAACAAAAAGTTGTGGTGGTTATAGCTAGGGAGCTAGTGGCAAAAATTTTTATATGATCTTATTGTATGACTGAAGTTGAAATGAAAAGTGTAAAGACGTTATAATAAAAAGCAGGAAAAATCATTTCAGTCATTATAGCGTTGCTGATTTTTTAATTAACAAATAATTAACAATGCAGCCAAAATACACAAATCCATTTGCCGGCCTCTTTTAGATTATGGACATACTTTATACCTGAACTGCCGTAAATCAATCACAAAAAACATCCAAGTTGCTGAAACCTCCGCTTTGAGACTAATTACGAAGATGCGCAATCCGAGGAATCCACTCCACAAGCCAAGGTGTCGTTTTTCCGAGAGAATTATTCAAGAAATTTTGATTTCTTTACAAGTAGCTAATTAAACACTTTCTTTTTGATATTCTCCTATTTGTATTTTTGCTTTCAATCATCATATATGGTGTGGGAGCTAAGTGGCTTTTTCGGACACTCATCGTTACAAGCATTTTTTATGCGCTGATTAATTCTACTGACCTTAAATAACGACAAAATAGACTTCTGGCATATGTCAGCCCGTCGAGTTGGCCATGGTTCAAGATATAAAAATCAATGAAATTATATCATCGTTACAAAGCCAATTTTTTTTGTGTGTACACATTTTATGTTTAGAATGAATAAAATAAGATCGCCAGAAAGTGTGGGCCATCAGGGGCGCAACCAGAAAGGTCAAAGAGGTAAAAAAACGGAGTAATATAACATGATCGTTACAAACTATTTTAAGGTTGAGCATGTTTATTTAAATGTTTTGAATACAGAAAAAAAATCCCAGAAAGAAACTCCCGTCAGTAAGGCTAGCCAGAAAGAAAATGTTTAGGATTTTTGAAGAAAATTGATTTTTTTTTCGCATATTTCATCTCAGAACTCTAAACTCATCGTTACAAGTTCTGGCTCCTTTTTATAACGTAAATATAAGCTCCTTCAACAATAGAATAGCCTCCCTGTAAAGTTCTTAGTGTCAACAAAAGTACCATAGGCTCTTAAATATACAGGAATTTAACACTTTCGGCTAACTTGACTCCGTACTGTGCCTCAGATGTATTGTATCATTATGACCTTTCTGGCTGCGCCTCCTGACGGCCCACACTTTCTGGCGATCTTATTTTATTCATTCTAAACATAAAATGCGTATACACAAAAAAATGAGCCTTGTAACGATGACATGATTTCACTGATTTTTAAACAGTGTTCGTGACGCTCCTGACAGGAGGTGCCCCGCCAGAAGTCGATTTTATGAATCGTAATCATCCATTAAACCATAAAAATATCTCAAAGTTCATAAAACGATGAGCTGCCGAAAAAGCCACCTAGCTTCCGCTTTAATACTTTATACTTTAAATTGTAATATGAAATATTCTTTTTTTTACTGTATTATGAAATGTTCTTTTTTTTACACTGAAACTGATCTTACTTTTCATTATATTTAATTTTAAATGATGTAATGGACAGCTTAAGCTTGTCCATCGACCTCGGTCGATGGCCTTTTGGTTATATTTGTATTGTTTACTTTTATGACCAATAAAGAACTTTTGTTATTATTATTATTATTATTATTATTATTATTATTATTATTATCAAAAATGCAATTAAAATGTCGATCTACTTTTATTTACTGATAATGGTGTAAGTGGTATTCTAATTTTTTGTCTATTACCTATTTCAATTTGGTATCTTTCGAAGTACTCGTACTCGTTACTCATTTTTAGAAGAGTACTCTCCAAATTTTGCAAAAGTACTCATTTTTTTGAGTACTTCAAAAACAAGTACTCGTACTCAAGTTTTCACAAGTACTTTTGTGAAGTACTCGTGAGTACTTTAGTGCGATACTCTGCCCAGCTCTTGTTTAAACTGATAATTATAAAATATTTTATTCACAATCATACAGAAATAATCAAATTGTCTTACATGTCAAAAGTTGAAAAGTATGACATTTCTACTTCATTCGACAAATGAACTGAAATGTGACATTTCAGGTTGGAAAGTAGACACTTTTTTACCAGTTTTCGGGTTGGAAAATGAGCATTTGCCAACATGTGTTCCTCACTTTTTAACTTTTTTCTGGCAATAAATTTTCTGTTGCTCGCTCGGCAACTTCCCTGAGTTTAGGAGGAGTACATCCCATTTCACTATCGGTATTATTATCCTGCATTTTCTATAAATAGAGGCAAGGGACAAACACAAACGACTTTGACATTTGTCGTCTGACATAAGAATTTTTTGTTCATTGCCTGCTTAATAAAAACATAAAATGCTATTTAAAAATTTAGTAAACGATTTTTTTGGCTTTTTGTTCTTTAAGGGAGATGATTGTGAATAAAATAGTATACATACCTTGGTGGAAAATTTCATTACTGTCTCGAGAATTAGTTGACCTCGCCGCTGCGCGTTCGGTCAACTATCTTATCTCTCGACAACAATGAAACACTTTTCACTTCGGTATGTAATATACTATTATACATGTCTTTTCTACGCTTTGATAGATGTCTGATGCCTTAATATGTAACAGAAAAAAGTATAAGTCAACAGTAGCGTGGCCAACTGTATGGGGCGTAGGAGCTGTCGATTACAGGGGTGGTATAAAAAACTGGTACACTATTTTCAGACGTCAGATTGTCCATTTTCATCATCATTTGGAATTTTGATTTTTGCGCAACGTCAATACTTTATAGACAAGAAAATGAAATTAATAGTCTAGAAAACAGGACCTGAACGTAATGAACTGGTAAAGTCAGAGAATTCTATAGTTCTCTTAAAATACCATATCTGCTAGGCATGCGCCAACGTCTGAATGCAAATTATCGTTCGTTAAACTATCAACAATTATCGTTATTGCCCTCGGCTGTGTTTATGCAAATTATCTCTAGTTTAAATTTAGAAATAACGTTTTGTTTTACAATAGGTAATTACTTTCCGATAATTGACGTTTATTATCATATTAAATTTGATTTTAATTATTATCGATTCTAATTCCAATGTTGGTAAAATGCATATTTTATTCGTTTATTGGTGGTTAACTCATGTGGTTAATAAATGCAATTTTCCTCCATAAGAGAGGATAATAATGTCTTAACATGATAAATGTTAAGTAAAACTAGATAAATAAATGTTAATTTTTTTCCGTTTTTAACTTGGAGATTAAAAATTTCGCTGAGGCAGCGTTTCTCAAACTGCGAAACGCGTTGCCTTTATAGCCCAGTTGCCAAGTACATTTTACCTGATATAAGAACATCCAATTCAAGGTCAGTCAATTCTGATCTCGGATTCGGTTTTAGCGGATCCAAATACATAAGGATATACTGGTCTGGTCCGCAGGCCGGACCACTTTTTTGTGTTTCTTTGACTCTAAGGGTGAAAACCGAGCGAATCTGACAATTCTTCTGACTTCGGAATCGGTTTCAGCAGGTCCAAATACATAAGGATACACTGGTCTGGTCCTCAGGCCAGACCAGTTTTTTTTGTGTGGCTGTGTCGTTAAATAAAAAAAGTAAAATTACATGTAAAAAAAATTTCTGCGATGAATCATTTTAAATATCGTGGAAATTGGTTCTATATACATCCAAGAATATGTAAAAAAAATCTGAGTGGCATTAACTTTGATTTAAATTTGGTTGTAGCACACCGTGTCATTTTTGCGGTTTTTGCTCGATAACTCTACTAGTGCGTCATTCCAAAAAATTACTCTTATCTTTTAACATTGGAATGTTAATGTTCGTATATGGGTCCGAGTTACGAGTTTTATCCAAGGCCGCCGACACGAAAGTGTCGAGGTCAGATGACGTAATACTGAGATACGCAGCGTTCTAGTGGCCGTGAATATGATAATATGATGTATGATTGTTTTTCTTCAAGCGTATTAAAATGTTTAAATTATGTCACCAAAAACAGAAGTAGAAGTAGGACATTGTTTTACTAGTAACAAAATGTTAGTACCGAACGCCACCGTAGTGGACATTGTTTTACTAGTAACATAATGTTAGTTCCGAAAGCGCCACCGCAGTGGGTATTGTTTTACTAGTAACATAATGTTAATACCGAAAGCCACCGGTGGTGGTGGCGCTATCCACTAGCCACTTGTCATATTGTGTCAACATGTAAGACTGTAGCTTGAATATTTGTACATTTATGATAAATAAATGAATTTTTGCATTTTAATACGCTTGAAGAAAAAATAGTATATATTACACGGAGTAGAACGCCTTTTTTTTGTGTTTCGCCCAGTTTGCGGCTTCGGCTTCGCCTCAGCCGCAAATCCTGGACTCAATACAAAAAAAGAGTGCGTTCTACTCCTAGTAATATAATATACTATTTTCTTCAAGCGTATTAAAATGTTTAAATTATGTCACCAAAAACAGAAGTAGAAGTAGGACATTGTTTTACTAGTAACAAAATGTTAGTACCGAACGCCACCGTAGTGGACATTATTTTACTAGTAACATAATGTTAGTTCCGAAAGCGCCACCGCAGTGGGTATTGTTTTACTAGTAACATAATGTTAATACCGAAAGCCACCGGTGGCGCGCTATCCACTAGCCACTTATCATATTGTGTCAACATGTAAGACTGTAGTTTGAATATTTGTACATTTATGATAAATAAATGAATTTTTGCATTTTAATACGCTTGAAGAAAAAATAGTATATATTACACGGAGTAGAACGCCTTTTTTTGTGTTTCGCCCAGTTTGCGGCTTCGGCTTCGCCTCAGCCGCAAATAATAATAATAATAATAATAATAATAATAATAAACTTTATTTTCCTTTTATGACAATATGATACATTATTGTATAGGAATAGTCAGTCTTAATATCTAAAAGAGAGAAGAAGAAGAAAGAAAAAAAGAAGTAAATCACAGAGCACTTTACATATTAAAATATTCTTCTAGTTTGTAGAAGGTTTTGCTAATTAAAAATATTTTAAGTTTCTTTCTAAATAATTCAAGTTTATTGCAATGTTTTATTTCCACAGGGAGGTGATTAAAAACCCTAGGTCCTAGACAAGTGGGTGAATTTACAGAGACATTTAATTTACTGAAGGGCACATAAAGATCGTGTTTTTGCCTGGTATTTACATTATGTAGATGATTGTTAGAAACAAATTTACTCTTGTTTTTAAAGACGAATAAACATAGTTCAAAAATGAAAATTGACGGAAGTGTCAAGATATTATAGTCCTTAAATATATTTTTACAGGTCTCTCTTGTGGATAAGCCTACCATACATCTTATCACACGCTTTTGGGCTAAAAATACATTATTTGATAGGGTGGAAATCCCCCAAAAACAAACACCATATCTTAACCGAGAATCAACCTCGGCAAAATATAAATTCCTTAGTTGAGCCATGTTTAGAACATTTTTTACATTTTTGAACTGATAAACTACAGAATGTAATTTGGCTATCAGTAATTCACAATGGCTTTTCCAGTTCAAGCAACTGTCAATATTTATACCTAAAAATTTTACATTGGACGTCCTTGTTGATATTGACGTATTATCAAGTTGAATATTTGGATAATCACATTTCTTTTGTCTATTGTGAAACACTAATGCCTGTGTTTTCTCAACATTAAAATAAAGAGCATTTTCACTAAACCAATTACTAAGGTTTTCCAATAAAACATCACATTTCATCTCTAAAATATCAACATTTTTATCTGATAGTATAATGGATGTGTCATCTGCATAAAAAGTAAAATCTGCTAAAGCACTCAAACCATCCAGATCATTAATATATAATAAAAATAATATGGGACCTAATACCGACCCTTGTGGCACGCCCATATTAATTTCTACAGATGCCGAGTTAACAGAATCAATTGTATTGTGCGTAATATTGGTAACTGACACATACTGTTTGCGACATGACAAATAACTTTCAACCCAGTCTAAGGCTAGGCCCCTTACCCCGTACTTAGACAGTTTGGAGATAAGTTTTTTATGATTAACGCAGTCAAATGCCCTGCTTAAATCGCAAAAGATACCAACAGGACATTCACCTGCTTTGACATACGTTATTATCTTTTCATAAAACGATTGCATTGCACTATCCTGGGCTCAACACAAAAAAAGAGTGCGTTCTACTCCTAGTAATATAATATACTATTATTTCATACAAAATTTTATCTTCTGTCACATTTTGACACTGAAAATGATGTCTATAATTAAGTCATTTTGACTCGTCAAAAGATAAAATATTATTATGTTTCATATATGGTGTTTTCATTTCCAATGTCACCGATGGTTGCAAGAATTGCGAAATCTGTGAATTTTTTTACAATTTACTCTAAAACATGTTTTTCTAAACCTTATAGTTACCGAAATACAGAGCTTCAAAGCACAATTTTTTTCTAAAAATTAGGGAAAATTAGCACAAAAAACATAGTGTCCATCATCTTAACGGTTTATAGGTTCAACTTAAAGACCAAATGAGTAACACATTGTAGCCATATGATAGATAAGTGCAAATAAGACATGAAAAACTTTTTTACTTTTGAGGCTCTGTATTTCGGTAACTATGAGGTTTAGAAAATATATAAAGAAGATTCTGAGAACACAATCTCATGAATTCCCCAGTTCAGATTCTTCACATTATTCTAATTTATCCCCAGAGTTATGTAGTCATGGGTTACGGGGTTACTGGGTTCAGAGATGGGTCGAGGAAACTTTCCACATTTGATAAGTCTGTAAAAGTCATGTAAATAATATGCATGCGCTTATTTAGTATCACAATGAAGCTGATGATACATCACCAATCAGATTTCACCACAAAATAGCGTATCAATATGCCCAATGGAAAGTTAGAAGAACAATTTCCTGGGAACTTTCCTTCTAACTTTCCATTGGGTATATTGATAGCCTATTTTATGGTGAAATCTGATTCGTGACGATGCAAGCTTCATTTTGATACCAACTAACAGCGCAGGAGTTGTAGTCAAAATATCGCTTCTACCCGGAATTAATTATTGTAAAAATTTCCAGGATTGTAGTTTTGGTCCAGGACAACATGTAGAGCAAAAAGTCCCCTACTCTCCCCCGTCGGCTTCTCTGTTTTTTTGGAGTAACAAGGGCCTAATTTGCAAACATTTCAGAGCTGGCTATAAAGTGCAACAGGAAGGTTGTTACTGGTCCGATTTGGGCCGAAATGATCATAAAAGATTAGGAGAAGCATATCCGTTCATATTTCAGATGTTCCATGCATATTTTTGTTCATAATTTTCCGTTCTAGTTCTGTCAACATTTCAAAAATTTGAAATTTTTTTAAAAAAATTTAAAAAATTCCGAAATGGCGCCATTGCGGATAAATGAAGACTCGGAGGGGAAAACGTACCCCAATAAACATTTCTCTTCATACTTTGGGCTTTCCATTGGTATGTCTACCTTCTCTGTAGCGTCACTCGTTACGGAGTTACGCCACTCTGAGTGTCGCATCGGTGACGTCTAGTCTAAACAATCAAGAAGGTGCAAGACGAGCTATACCTTTAGATCTTTAACTTTGACAGTTCTCTAAGTGTATGCATTGGTTCTTTGTTGCAGCAAAATTGAGTGATCTTAGTTATGTCCTGTAGCACAGAAATTTTAGTTTTTGACTAGGAATTAATTATTGTAAAATTGAAAATTTGCAGGATTGTAGTTTTGGCCCAGGACAACACGTACCAAAAAGTCCCCTACTTTCCCCTGTCGGCTTCACTGTTTTTACGGAGCAACAAGGGCCGAAGTCGCAGAAATTGCAGAGCTGGCTATAAAGTGCAGCAAAAAGGTTGTTACTGGTCCGATTTGGGTCAAATTGATCGTAAAAGCTTCAGAAAAGTATATCCGTTCGTATTTCACATGTTCCATGCATATTTTGTTCATAATTTTCCGTTCTAGTGCCGTCAAAACTTAAAAAATTGAAAAAATTTCGAAATGGCTCCATTGCGGATAAATGAAGACTCGGAGGGGAAAACGTACCCGAATAAACATTTCTCTTCATACTTTGGGCTTTCCATTGGTATGTCTACCTTCTCTGTAGCGTCACCCGTTACGGAGCTACGCAACTTCGAGAGTCAGCGCGCGGCTGCCGCGCCTGCCATGTACCCGGTGGAACTGCCCTGGCAGCGCTGATGAGACCAGTTGCGAATTCATGTTTATATATTATTGGTGTTTTATAAGATAATAAATCTGAAATTTAACTTGTCAGACTCAGAAAATTACTTTATTCAGCTAGACAATTGACATTATTGATCTACTGGGAAGTAGGGTCGTCTGGATCATCATCCATATCCACGTTTGTGCAGCTAAATTTTCTACAGATTCGGCACACGATGCTGCAGTTCAGACCAGAGTTCCTGCACTCGCACCGGGCACCGCAGTCCGTCTTGCAGCGCAAGAAATTAGCCGCAGCAGGCTGCATATTAGTTGAGTACTGCAAGCATTTCGGGAGATTAAGTCCTCACAATATTCTACCTGACTCCTCTCCTCTCCTCACCTGGAGGACTGGGGGGTGGAAATCAGGACTCCAGGGCCTGGTTCCGATTCCTGTTCCTACCACAAGCCAGCCAGCTCCCGATAGACTGCTACGGCTAATTTCTTGTGCCTACAAGACGGACTGCGGTGCCCAGTGCGAGTGCAGGAACTCTGGTCTAAACTGCAGCATCATGTTCCGAATCTGTAGAGAATCCAGCTGCACAAACAGCCAGTCATGAATATGGATGATGATCCGGATGACCCTACTTCCCAGTAGATCAATAATGTCAATTGTCTAGCCGAATAAAGTCATTTTCTGAGTCTGACAAGTTAAATTTAATTCAATAAATCTTATAAAACACCAATAATATACAAACAACAGGAATTCGAAACTGGTCTCATCAGCGCAGCCAGGGCAGTTCCCTGGGGCACATGGTGGGCGCGGCCACCGCGCGCTGACTCTCAAAGTGGCGTAGCTCCGTAACGGGTGACGCTACACAGAAGGTAGATATACCAATACATACCAATGGAAAGGGCAAAGTATGAAGAGAAATGTTTATTCGGGTACGTTTTCCCCTTCGAGTCTTCATTTATCCGCAATGGAGCCATTTCGAAATTTTTTCAATTTTTGAAGCTTTGACAGCACTAGAAAGGAAAATTATGAACGAAATATGCATGGAACATGTGAAATACGAACGCATGTGCTTCTCCGAAGCCTTTATGATTATTTCGACCCAAATCTGACCAGTAACAACCTTTTTGCTGCACTTTATAGCCAGCTCTGCAATTTCCGCGACTTAGGCCATTGTTGCTCCGCAAAAACAGGGAAGCCGACAGGGGAGAGTAGGGGTCTTTTTGGTACGTGTTGTCCTGGACCAAAACTACAATCCTGCAAATTTTCAGCTTTACAATAATTAATTCAAAGTCAAAAACTAAAATTCTTGTACTACATGGCTAAACTAAGATCACTCAATTTTGCCGCACCAATGAACCAATGCATACACTTAGAGAACTGTCAAAGTTAAAGAAGTAAGAGTATAGCTCGTCTTGTTTAGACTAGACGTGATAGACGCAACAATGAACGCACTTAAATGTCCGAGTGTCGTCGCTGCAACACTCAGAATGGCATAACTCCGTAACTGGTGACGCTACAGAGAAGGCAGATATACGAATGAAAAGCCCAAAGTATGAAGAGAAATGTTTATTGGAGTACGTTTTCAACTCCGAGTCTTCATTTACCCGCAATGGAGCCATTTCGGAATTTTTCTAATTCTTTTAAAAAAAATTTAAATTATTCAAACGTTGACAGAACTAGAACGGAAAATTATGAACAATAGTATGCATGGAACATCTGAAATATGAACGGATATGCTTCTCCTAATTTTTTATGATTATTTCGGCCCAAATCGGATCAGTAACAACCTTCCTGTTGCACTTTATAGTCAGCTCTGAAATTTTTGCGACTTAGGCCCTTGTTGCTCTGAAAAAACAGGGAAGCCGACGGAGGACAATGGGTGTTGTCCTGGACCAAAGCTACAATTCTGCAAATTTTCATATTTACAATAATTCCGGGTAAAAACTAAAATTCCTGGGCTATAAGTACATACAATTATATTATTTACATGACTTTTACAGATTTTTATCAAATACGGAAAGTTTCCTCGACCCATTTCTGACTGGGTTATATAGGTTTACTGGGTAACAAAGTTCCGAGGGCACAATCTAATTGATTCCCCAATCGAGAGCCTCCTATTTTTTCATTGAATCTTCAGGAATGTGGAGTTATGAGGTTAAAGGTTTGCTGTTGAAAAGCTTTGGCACCATAGGGTGCTTAATTCCAAGATTCTAATGTCACAATGGCAAGAATTCCCCTACTTAGAATCTCCATTTTACTTCCACATCCAGTGGAAGTATAGTAACGAATTTTTATTGTTCAAATAGGCTTAGAATGTCATGAAACGTCGAGATTTTAAGTTTGAGCGAAAAAAATTCTGTCTGTCTGTCGGTCTGTAACTTTTTTTGTGCGCACGATTACTCTGGAACCGTTGAAGATATTGACTTGAAATTTGGTACACATATGGACTTTAACGGGATTTGGAACTAGATTATATTTTCATCTTATTCCGTCGAAGGGTTGGGGGTAATATGGGGTAAATAGGTAAATCAAGCAGGTAAGAGTCCATAAAATTGGTATTTAGTGTATACAAGAGAAGCTAAAGTCTCAAAAAAATGTTTGGCATTAGCCATGCCCATTACCACCAATACCCCATTATTAAAGGGGATTAAAAAAAAATGTGATTTACTGTGTGTACAAGAACCAAGAACCTCAAAATATTTTTTTACTTAATCCACCCCCACTACCACCCCCTTATCACCAACACCACCCCACTTCCATGTGGGATATCGTTTTATGGGTTTTTGGGGTAGACGATTTCAAATATTATATTATTAAAGTTCTATAAACAATTACTTCCACATACAACATTTTTTCGTTATGAGCGACTTGAATAGAAAATCAGGATGTGGAAGTAGTGATTCCTTGGGCAGCGGTTTTTTCCGTTGGATCTTCAGAGTTGAGAGGTTATGGGGTTCTGGGATGATGAGGTTATGAATCATGGGGTGTGAATATATGATAATCAAGTACAAGGATTCGATGTCACAATCTCATTAACTCCCCAATCAATATTCCCCACTGTTTTTATCGGATTCCCAGGGTTATGGGGTTAGGGAGTGTGGTCAATATTGAAGTGCCACGTTCCCGACTGCAAATATCTATTTTAATAACAAAAATAAAAACATATTGGCTGTGTAATCTCAGTGACACCACGAAAAAGTGAATGGTGTCATATTCGACAAAATTTTAATCGAGTAGGTATTCGAAGTTAGTCACGCCCGACGGCTACTTCTACTCGTTTGATATTTGATTTTATAATTAAAATCTACCTGATGGTTCTTTAACTTCGTCGAATACTTGAAATTAGATACGGTACAGTTATTAATGGATAACTTAAACGCGAAAAAATAAAACCTACGCACATGCCTTTTATTCTGCCAACAATGAAGTTGAACAACCTCTCGCGTACCTTAAAAGCATAAGTCACCACAGGTGAGAAGTTCATTTGTTATGTTAATAAAATAGTCACGTGGTTAACGTGATTTATAATCCGTGTCACCACTGAAATGGAAAATCTTGTTAGTTCATTGCTTGAAAAGCATATAGAATTTCCATATTCTGAAATAGCTTTCCATTTCCTCTGCTACCAATTTTCCCACCCATTGCGCACTAAACGACCCAGTCCCACCTGTTAGACAGTGATGTGTGAAAGTAATGACTACTCTTTATTTTAAATTAGTCTGTTCACACAGTAGATGTATTCTTTAACGGATTTTATATTTATTACGTTTCACAGTCATGTTCCCCAATGCGAATGAAAACTTCCCGCATCTGTCAGATTTGACTATTTGACAATGACTTGGTTTCTTGGGATTCTCAATCAATTAAAGTAAAATTCCACGATAATTTTTGCACTAATCCAATTATCAGTTTCATGTCAAAAATAAATCTGTTATTTATTTTCACTGTAAATAATTCAACATTACAAACAAATGGAAAAGCTTAACGATTTCTTTAGTCCAGTCCCAGAAGAAAGTATTAACCGTTTGCTTGATAATGGTGCTTTCTTCGTAATTCTTTTTACATTGTGTAAGGTGTGGCTTATGTACCCGATCCGAGGAAATGTTTTTTAATTATTAGTAATCAATAACTAAACAATTATTTTTATAGTTATACAGAGTGTTATTAAAAAGTATGTCAATCACTTAACCACGGAATCAGTGCGTCAAAAAAAGTTGATTCAACCTAATTTACCTCTATCCAAAATCGCACCCCTATGAAGATATAGCCCTCTAAAGTTGAAAGGAAAATCAAAGGCATCTGTGAACGTTCAGTAGATAGCTGTCATTTCTGTTAAACTACTTTAACGCATATTAATTATTATTGTTAACAATGGCACGTAATATGAGTTATTCTAAAGGCGCGTTTGCACGTATCCAGTAATTTAGTCGAGTCGTTTAGTAATTTAGTACTCGACCAGTACTCGACCAATGCGGACAGCGTGTCTTGGTCGAGTGATTTAGTGGAAAATGCTGTCCGCATTGGTCGAGTACTGGTCGAGTACTAAATTACTAAACGACTCGACTAAATTATTGGATGCGTGCAAACGCGCCCTAATACCGAAAAACCGCTGCCCAAGGAATCACTACTTCCACATCCAGATTTTTTTATCCAAATCATTCGCAACGAAAAAATTTTGTATGTGGAAATAATTGTTTATGGAACTTTAATAATATAATATTTGAAATCCTCTACCCCAAAAACCCATAAAACGATACCCCACATCGGTAGCGGGGTGGGGGTGGTAGTGGAGTCGGATGAAGTAAAAAACATTTTGAGGTTTCTGATTCTTATATACACACTAAATCACAATTTTTTTTCATCCCCTTTAATAATGGGGGTGGTTCATGCCAAAATTTTTTTTGAGACCTTAGCTTCTCTTGTATAGTAAATACCAATTTTATGGACTCTTACTTGCTTGATATACCTATTTTCCCCAAATTGACCCCAATTTACCCCCCAACTCTTCGATGGAACAAGATGAAAATATAATCTAGTTCTAGATCTCGTTAAAGTACATATGTGTACCAAATTTCAAGTCAATATCTCAAACGGTTTCAGAGTAAACGTGCGCACAAAAAAAAGTTACAGACCGACAGACAGAAATTTTTTTTTCGCTCAAACTTAAAATCTCGACGTTTCGTGACATTCTAAGCCTATTTGAACAATAAAAATTTTAAAAAATTTTTTTGTCGTTACTATACTTCCACTGGATGTGGAAGTAAAAGTAGAGACAGAAATTTTTTTTTCGCTCAAACTTAAAATCTCGACGTTTCGTGACATTCTAAGCCTATTTGAACAATAAAAATTTTTAAAAATTTTTTTGTCGTTACTATACTTCCACTGGATGTGGAAGTAAAAGTAGATATGATTAGAATACTAGGCGAATGTAATGGAAATGGTTCTGCTGCAGCTAGCCGTTATGAGGAAAAGTTTCCAAACCGTCGACATCCCGACAGGCGCACATTTTTTGCAGTCAATCGTGGTGCACAGGAACCTGGAAGTCTATCAGATGATCGTGCTGGTAAATGTGGCAGACATGGGGCTGCACTAGTTCAGAAGTCGAAGAGGAAATTTTAGATATTGTATCAGAACGGCCTGAAAGCAGTGTGCGTAAAATAGCTTCCCAAGTTGGAGTATCGCATTTTTCGGTATGGAAAACATTAAAAGAACAATCACTGGTTCCATTCCATATACAATCTGTTCAGGCATTGGAACCTTAAGATTATGGTTCTCGAATGGAATTTCGTAACTGGATTCTGAGAAAAAATGCGAGAAATGTAAGTTTTGTAAACGTCATTTTATCAACTGATGAAGCCTCATTTAATAGAAATGGCATTACAAATCATCATAATGATCACATTTGGACTGAAGAAAATCCTAATGCAAAGAGAGAATCGCATTTTCAGAGTAATTTTTCGGTTAATGTTTGGGCGGGGATTGTTGATAATCATCAAATTGGGCCTGTTTTCTTTCCAAATCGTTTAAATGGAGCTGCCTGTCTACATTTTCTAGAAAATGAATTGGCTGAACAATTAGAAATTATAAATCTACATATTAGGCAAAACGTGGTATTTACAAGACGGTGGTCCACTCCATTATAGCCTGCAAGTCAGATAATACTTATCAAAGCGTTTGCCAGGATGTTGGGTAGGCCGAGGAGCAGATACTCCAATCAGTTGGCCGGCTCGATCACCCTTATTTAAACCCAATTGACTTCTGTATTTGGGGATGCATCGAGGACAAAGTTTACTCTGTTCCAATAGAGAGCGTTGAACATCTGCGACAAAGAATTCAGCAGTCAGCCGAGGCATTTAGAAACATTCCTGGCGTCTTTCAGAATGCCAGATTTTCTCTTCTAAAAAGAGCGAGATATTGTATACAAGAAAATGGGAATCATTTTGAGCACATTCTGAAACAAAATTTTAATAATTATTTATGTAAAACTGAAATTAAGATGTTAACTGATAAAATAAATTATTTTTCTACTCCCTTATGTAAATTTGCTGTTTTCTGTATAGTCTGTAGAATGGAAAAGCAGGCAATTCCAGTTAACTGAACGGATATATTTCATATCAGTTCTAGGATGGATATGAAATGAAACCGACCAATCACAGTTCGTGAATTAAGTACATAGACAACTATTCGTTTTAAAATCAAATTAGTGCATAAGCTGTCAAAGTAACTGTCAGTGTGTATTTGTGTAATATATTAATGTTTAATAAATTTTGTAGTTTTTTTAAGCCGGTCGTAGAAAAAGTATACTGTACAACTCGAGTGGATTATCTACATCGCACTCAAAAGATTTGAAGCACTCCGCCTATGGCGTCGTGCTCAAACTTCTTTATCGTGCGATATGGATGTCATATCCACTCTTGTTGCACAAACTACTATTTTCTCAATTTTTTATTATTTCATTGTTTAATTACCAGGCTTTGCAATGTTTTTAGTATTCCCAGTTTCAATTGAAAATGGTTACTCAAACGAAAAAACACAAGATAAGAAAAATAAAATCTGTATAATTAAGTTTTCTATAACATACAGTATACCAAAAAAGTCATAGGCGTTTAATTACCAGGCTTTGCAATGTTTTTAGTATTTCCAGTTTCAATTGAAAATGGTTACTCAAACGAAAAAACACAAGATAAGAAAAATAAAATCTGTATAATTAAGTTTTCTATAACATACAGTATACCAAAAAAGTCATAGGCGTACCACTAAGAAAAGAGGGTAGGAGGGAAGAGAGTTTACCCGTAAATCAGCCTCTTAGAAAACTTGATTTTAAAAAGTTTTTACTTTAAACTATTACCCTTTGGCATACGTTTCAATGTACCGAAATTGAAAAAAAATATCAATAGCCATTTGTACAATAATGAAAAAATATATATTTCCAAGTTTAGAGGGCTGTATCTTTATAGGGGTGCGATTTTGGATAGAGGTAAATTAAGTTGAATCAACTTTTTTTGACGCACTGATTCCGTGGTTAAGTGATTGACATACTTTTTAATAACACCCTGTATAACGAATTGAATACGTCGGGTTGTTTTTCATGAAATTTTATGAAATTTATATTACGGTTTTTTTGGATCGCTGAACAGAAATCCGGAATACGGAAAAAACTATTATAGTACAGGACCAGTGAAATACTATTTACCCACTTCAATGGATCGGAAGAAACGGTTCCACTAAATGGCCTCATTTCAAAATTGCATAAAGACGCCTGTCAATCAAAATGGGCAACATTTGGAGCACTAATGAATTATCTGAAGAAACCTCTGTTTTTTAAGTTTTTTCCTTAATGTTGTACTTATTGCTCAATAAGGCGAAATTAAGCCATAGGGAGGTACTTACAAAAAATATTCGTTTCTCATTTCTACATCATATCATCGAAAAATATACAGGGTGTTCCATTTGAAAAAATTGAGATAATTCAATTTATTATAGGATCAAGTTCCTATAATTTCGTCTTGGCTCGGCCTGTATATTCGAAAATAATTTCCGCTTATAGACTTTTTTATTTAGTTTACTTGTATTTTTATACTCTTCGCAAAAACGAAGAGTATATTGTATTTGGTCGGCACATTTCTAAAATCGTAAATATCGCTCGTGGAGAAAAAAATTTCATATCATTGTTAGTGAACGAATTCTGAACAACTTTCAAAATGTCCGTCTGTCCGTCCGTCCGTCACGTTTCTTGTAAGCACGATAACTTAAGAAAGAAAAGTCCGATTGTACTGAAATTTGGAAGGTAAGTTATTGTTAGCTAGAGGAAGAACCCTATTGTCTTTGAAGAAAATCGATCAGTAAATAAAAAAGTTATTAATTATTTAATTAAAAAAAAATATATTCTCTTAATTTTTGTCGCTTGTACTTAAATAGAAATCTTGCGAAATGTTATCTCCATAAACTTTTGTCTTGCAATCCAAAGATCGTGTGTTCGAATCCCACACAGGTTGAATATTTTTTTTTCATATAATTTTTTTCACAACAAAGATGGTATCACTAAATTTAGAATGTCCAAAAACTAACATTATTTACAAGAAAACTGCGAAGAGTATCCTATAGAATGTGTAACAATTATATAAAAAGCTCAGTAAATTGGCGAAGAGTACGTTTTTAGCTTGTTTTTAAATTTCTAGCTATCGTAGAACTCCAGATATTGAAGTCCGACGTAGTATTGCCGCACCTTGTATAAAGAAAGGCAAAATGCAAAACACTTTTCTCTAACCAGATACAAAAAACACCTTAACATTTTTCAACTGTGTAGCTGTAGCATAAATAATAAAAAGAAACGTAATGAATGACTAATTACCTCCATTTTACCACCATTCAATTCTGTGAAGAACGAAATATTAATAAAAGTTAATTCACTTAACTTCTCAATTGAGTTGGTATTTTAACCAGCTAAAGACCATTTTGTAACCAAAGTCTACATTTACAATGCTTTGGGTGTATCTAACTTTGTGCTTGTATTTTCGACTGTTTATGATTGAGCTTTTGCTTTCGTGAGCGAATCCATTAGTGTAATGTAAGAATGAGTTTCTAAGGAAGCTTACAAATTCCGAGTATAATTTACCCAAGAATTTTGGAGTCAATATAATAATTATTAATGGGTGTATAATTTAGAAGCATTATACCAGGTGACTTGGAATGAGTGTGGCAGTTATTTACATATTTTTCCAATTACGTGTGTACCACAAACAGCTTACTTTCAGTTGTAATAATGGATAAAAAATGTTTAATATCTCCTACAATTTTGCAAATATTCGAAAATGGCGAATTTTGATTAATACAGACTCAAAATTATTATGCTAAAAGGATAATGTACTCTTCGCAAATGCGAAAACGAAGAGTATATAGTAATAGTACATATCGCTCGGAGACAAAAAAAAATCATCGTGTTAGTGAAAGAATTCTGAACAACTTTCAGAATGTCCGTCTGTCCGTCCGTCACGTTTCTTGTAAGCACGATAACTTAAAAAAGAAAAGTCCGATTGTCAATAACAAACTATCAACTCGGCGGGACATTAGGCCGATGACACGACCACGTATGCGCATTCGCACAACGCACAAATGGCAAATATGCTGCTGAAAGCGCACATGGCCCGTGCCACGGCGTATTACGACAAGTGGAAGATTCGGATCAACGCCGAGAAGTGCAAGACGATTATCATCACGCGACGTTTCACAAAGGAACGAATATTAACACCAATCTCGATCAGGAGCCAAGAAATTCCAATCAAACGGTGCGTGAAGTATCTGGGGGTTAACTTGGACAAACGACTGACGTTCAACAACCACGTTAACGAGACGGTACGCAAGGTCCATGTTCAGGGGTCTGTTCGCTCCTCGCCAGAGGTAGCGGACAGGACAAATAAATAAGAAACTGTTGTACACGGTGGTGATTAGGCCGGCCATCACATACGCGACGCCGTCGCCGCCGCGCCGGTGTGGTGCAGTATAGCGGCCACGACAATGAGAAAACTTCGAGTTTTCGAACATAAATTTATGCGCCTCTTCTCAGAGATTTATATGACCGTTGCCACGACATAACCCCACTAGCGGACTACGTCCAAGAAATTTCTCAAAAATTCTACGAATTCAAACTGGGCGATAGTCCGCTAACCCGCAACATAACCCGAATCAGACAGCACAATGCAATCTCCTTTTCGATATCCGACATCCCCTACCATACCAGGCGTTGCCTATTTTCCGGCAACTTCTACCTTAACCATACTTTCCTATACAACAACTTCGTATTTCCTCACCTTTAATCTTTACCCAAACCTATAACCTTTGCATTCTCTCTGCATTTTCTATTTGTTCTTTTTATTCTTTGTGTTCTTTTGTCCTTGTTTTGTTTCTAAATTCCATTTAGACCAATAAATTCTTTAAAAACACAAATATTTCGAACATCTTTTTATTTTCCACGATATTTTCCTGGCGGTAGGAAGACCACCAGGGGTGGAATTGCTTCGAACGGGTTTTTTCATTGAGTTTTGTTTTCCCGTACCAGCAATCAAAATTAAAGTGCGTGAATGCAACTTTAAGTGTTATTTTGAATTATCTTTAAACATTTTTATATATCCTATTCCAATAAATTGTTAATGTTAAGTTTTTAGTTTCTAAGACAGGAGCATTCCTTGCACGCGCTGTGCGCCGTGGTTGTCTGACTGGCTCCGGGTCAGGTCCTGGCTAGGTGCATATTTGTAAATATTTAATTTGAATTGCAATCCAAGGGCCGTGTGTTCGAATCCCAGGCAGGTTGGATGTTTTCTTTTAACTTTTTTTTATATAATTTTTTATACTAACAAGTAGGTATTTTCCTAATAAATAATAAAGTGTGTAAGTTGTGATTTGCATAATACCTAAATAATATTCTCCAATATTTATTTACATTTAACAGCCAAATGACAATTTTTCAATAAACACCAGAACGTATCAAATACGTAAAATATACGTTCCAGCGGTATAAAAATGGTTTTGGTATAATAATTATACTTTCATGTATACCACGTTTTGATTTTACGTTTTTATTATATTCATGATCTACTAACTATCCACAACAGGCAAATCTCGATTTTTAAATAAACTGTCAATGCAAATACGTCATGTACGTTAAATTAATAATTAGTAATTAGCAGATTAATAAACATTTTTTTTTACTTTACTTTACTAGACCAATTTCTATGCATATAGCCCTGTCAATGAATGGTTTCTAGAAGGAAATGCCGAGATCACAATTTTTGACTGTGTTTGGACTATTTAGGAGGTAAACATACCAAAAGTCTCTCAACACAGGAGGTGCGGGGTGCAGGGGGGTACGAAGAAGGTCCCGGTTTTTGGTTTTTCGCTCATATCTCGAAAGCGGTTGGCCATAATCAAAAAGTGGCTATATGCAAAATTAAAGCTGACTAAATTGTCTACAATAATATTTCTATTATTATACTCTTCGCAAAAACGAAGAGTATATTGTATTTGATCGGCACATTTCTAAAATCGTAAATATAGCTCGTAGAGAAAAAATTTTCATATCATTGTGTTACTGAACAGATTCTGAACAACTTTCAAAATGTCCGTCTGTCCGTTCGTCACGTTTCTTGTAAGCACGATAACTTAAGAACGAAAAGTCCCATTGTATTGAAATTTAGAAAGTAAGTTAGTGTTAGCTAGAGGAAGAACCCTATTGTTTTTGAAGAAAATCGATCGGTAAATAAAAAAGTTATTAATTATTTAATTTAAAAAAAATTCGATTGTACTGAAATTTGGACAGTAAGTTAGTGTTGGCTAGAGGAAGAACTCTATTGTTTTTGAACAAAATCGATCAGAAAATAAAAATGTTATTAATGATTTAAATTTGAAAACAAAATTTTTTTGTTTTTTATGTTTTTGTAATTGAATAGAAATCTGGTGAAATGATATTTCATTTTAATATTTAAATATTTTTATATTTTACAAATATACATTTTATAATGTAATATACAACCGTGGAAATATAATTTTAGCTCGTCTCTTATAATGTAAAAATTTACGTTTTTTTACGTGTTAAGTGGTGGAGTAGTTCTTTCGCTTTTGACTCGGAATCCAAGGGTCCCGGGTTCGAAACCCAAATGGGGTATGGTACAGTTTATTTTATTTTTACTTTATTTTACACTGAGTCTTTGACCAACTAAGTTCGTACTATAAAATTTAAAATGTCTAAAACTATTTATAAACAACTGCGAAGAGTATCCTATAGAATATGTAACAATTATATATAAAATTCAGTGAACAGGCGAAGAGTACGTTTTTAGCTTGTTTTTTCTCGTATCTGTTACGGTTCAATAATGGACTGTATATCGTTTAACTGTATTCTATCTTTATTATAAATTGAATTTTTTTTTTTAATAATCATCGTAGAAAAACATTTTTTGCGCAGATATCCGTTTCATTGCAGACTGAACTCAAATATCGAATAAAAAATATCTTTGTGTCTCTAAGTGTGTGTATGCCTGTATATTTATGTATGTGTGTGTGTGTATACCGTTTCTTGTAAACACGATAACTTCTGTTAGACTTAAAATATTTATTTACAATTTGGAACATATGTAAAACAGCATAGTACAATAATCCCTATTTTTTTTAGCTGATTTCAGAAATTGATTAAAAATAGCAATTAACACATTTTTACTAGTCTGGCGGGCGTAGTATGTTTATGACATGTTTTCCAAACATTTTCACCTTTTAAATTTGAGATGTTCGATGGGGTACTTTTTTGCGCCATGGGAGCTTAGACTATATCTAATTAATAAATAAAGACATGCATTATTATTATTAGTCGGTATACAATGTCCACTCGATAAAATAATTATTTCGACCAACATTATATTTGATTTTAAAAAACAGAGTTTTATATGTATACCTATATTTCTTTCGGCCGACGATTTAGATGCCCGGAGAGCATGTTGCAGATCCTATTGATCCTCTGTCTGACTAAATGGATTTGTTTTGTTGGACATATTGCGGAGAAATAATAAAGAGTCGCTTTCAGTCCTTTTTAGATTCAACATCAGTCAGTAAATCCTTTATATTGGATACAGGTTGTTTTGTTTATTTAACAACACAGAGCATGGAATATGATATTAGAATTTAAATTGGTTATGGATCGATCGTAGGTAAATATTACAATAGATTCAACCCAGTTCAATTTACCTCTCAAATAGTTTCCACAAACACCAAAACACCTGAATACTATTACTCGAAGAGCATTTCGCCAATCACGTTGGCATCATCTGGAATTAGACAAAGTATTTTTCATTTTACAAGAAATAGTAGTTTTCGTGTCACGTAAGATGTTAAGACATATAGACAACAAATTGCAAGAGCGTATGCTTTTGTACGTCTCCTTCCACATGCAGTTTCGGGAATGAAAACTGGATTTTTCTTGATTATCGCCTACTGCTCACTAATAGCTAGTAGTCCCTTGAGATAAACCAGAAAAAAGCAAAAAGCCCAAAAGTTCTGTTAAAGCCTTCATTTGCCTTTTATACTTATAAAATGATTATTGTTTATATTCTGTGTTTATTTTTTATTAAATGTTAATATAATCAAGATAGAATGTAATGTCAGATATAATAATGACAGAAGTTGAATAAATATCAAAAAAAATTATAATTATCCTTATTTGTACCAACAAACAAACAAAGTATTACAGTCCATATTATCGAAAAGAAACATTGGTCCTTCGAGCCGGATCGAGCCATATGTAGGAATTTAATATTTAACTTCAGACAGGAAGAAATTCAAAAATTATCTTCGACACAGATCGCCAATCGCCAATACTCGAGCTCGTCTTCGTTGTCTAGTGGCCGTAGCAGTCTTAGCAGCAGAAGGTTAGATAGAAGTTAACCTACCAGACAGTGAGTGCAATTGTACAAGTACATCACTGAATTCAACTCAAATATATTTCCTGTAAGTTCTTTCCAATTTAGAACCAGGAAAAGGAATCTGGAATATTATCTATTCGGATTGTGTTTTTTACTGTGTAGAAATGTCAGAGCTTAGACATTTAGTAATAAAAAGAGGCACAATCAAAGCCCAAATCACCAGATTTTCTACTTATTTTAACGAAGTAAAGGATAATGAGGTTAATAAAACTATTATTAATATATTAGAGGCTAGACTAAATAAAATTAAGCCATTGTGGGAACAATTTGAGTGCATTCAGTCAGAAATTGATTTGATGTCAGAAACTGACATAGATCATATAGAAAGAGCACAATTTGAATCATTTTATTTTCATGCAACTGAATCAGTTAAATGTTTTATTAATAAATTTCGGAAGGACATTTCCAAAGTGAATGATATAAATAATATCAGAGTATCTCATGAAAATAAACCTAATATTAAATTGCCTACTATTAACTTGCCATCATTCAGTGGTAATTATGAACATTGGCTTGAATTCTATGAAATTTTTAATGCTATAATTCATTCTAACAATACTCTAACTAATACACAAAAATGTCACTATTTGAGGTCGTCATTAAAAGATGAAGCCGCTGGCGTAATTCGATCATTAGAGGTGTGTGACAAAAGTTATTCTGTTGCTTGGGATTTGTTACGGGAACGTTATGAAAATAAAAGATTAATCACAGATAATCATGTGCGAGCTCTTTTTAACAATCTTTTGCAGCCAATTGAAAATGAATCACATCTTGGCTTGAGGCAGTTACTCGATGATGTGTTAAGACACTTTAGAGCGTTAGAAAATTTAGCTAAGCACTGGGATATTATAATGATCCATTTTATATCTAAAAAGTTACATTCTATTACAAGATGGGAATGGAAATCATTTAAAATCGTAGGTACTTATCCTTCAATGAAAGAAATGATTACATTTTTAACGCAACGTTGTGAATTGTTGGAAGGTCTAAACGTCGCAGATCATAACGGACATCAAAAATTGAATTCTAAAGTGAAGAAGGAGCACACTTCATCGTGTCATGCTTCAACATTCTTTTGTTGTTTATATTGCAAGGAATCACATAATATATATAATTGTGAAAAATTCTTAAGTTTGCCTATCAATTCACGAATTTCTGAAGTAAAAAAACTAGGTTTATGTATAAATTGCCTTAAAAAGAATCATGTTTATAAGGATTGTAAAAATCCAAGATTGTGCCAAGTTTGTGGTAAAAAACATAATACTTTATTACATATTGTAAGCAACAATAGAAATGCTTTAGTTACCTCAGAAATAAATTCGAATAGTCAGGCAAATACTAATTCCGTCGTCACCAACTCAGTTTTTCAACAACAAAAAACGAATCAAATTTTATTATCTACGGCTTGGGTAAAAATTATAGGAAGAAATGGAAAAATGCACAATTGTAGAGCACTTCTCGACTCTGGTTCACAGTCAAATTTTATGACTAATGACTTAGTTGAGCGATTAAAATTGTTCAAATCTAACGCTGAATCAGTTATATTTGGAATAAATCAAGGTACCTTTAATTTAAAACATAAAACTCAAGCGAAAATATATTCTTTGCATAATGATTTTAGTGTAAATTTATCTTTTCTTGTCATTCAAAAAATAACAGAACATTATTTGCCTTCGGTCTGTTTTGACGCATCTACTTTAAATATTCCTCAAAATATCAGACTAGCTGATCCAACTTTTAATAATGCAGGTAAGATTGATCTTTTACTTGGTGCATCGATATTTTGGAGCCTTTTATGCGTTGGACAAATTCATTTAGGCAAAAATTTACCAACTTTGCAAAAAACTCGTTTGGGATGGATAATTGCAGGTCCTTTTATGACACCAGAAGCTCAACCAAACACATCTGTTAGTTTTTTCGGCAAAGAAATAAATAAAACATTAGAAGATCAAGTTGAGAGATTTTGGACTCTAGAAAAATGCGAAACAAAAAATAATTATCTTACTAAGGAGGAGCAGGAGGTAGAAGAGCATTTCATAAAGACAACAAACCGAGATAAATTTGGGCGCTTTATTGTTTCTATTCCTAAAAAAGAAAATTTTAAGGATTTGGGTGATTCCAGGAATACCGCCTTAAAACGTTTTTATTTGTACTTTTAAAAAATTATAAATGTATTGAAATGCATGGATTTGCAGATGCATCAGAAAACAGCTTTGGATCTTGTATTTATGTTAGATGTATAGATCACCATGACAATGTTTCAGTTAAACTTTTAGTTCAGCTAAGTCACGCGTAGCTCCACTAAAGAGTGTTACCTTGCCTCGTTTGGAACTTTGCGCAGCTGTTTTATTAGCAAAATTAAAAAACAAAATTGCCGCATCAATAGGTATCAAATTTAATCATTATTTTTATTGGTCAGATTCGATGATCACATTAAATTGGCTTAGAGCTTCCCCAAAAAAATGGAAGACATTTGTGGCTAATCGAGTGGCTGAAATACAAGAACTAACCAATACTGAAGATTGGAGACATGTTAGAAGTGACGAGAACCCCGCTGATTTAATTTCGCGTGGTGCAACTCCTACACAACTGCATAATTCTTTATTATGGTGGCATGGACCCAACTGGCTTATGCTTGATAAATCCAAATGGCCGTCACAAACTGTTATGCACAAAGACGAAGCCTCAAACTTACTGGAAATTCGTAACGTTAATATTTCATTTGTAACACAAATATCTGATTTCCTCTTATTCAAACGTTTTTCATCCTTGATAAAATTACAGAGTCCATGCTTATACTCTTAGATTTGTATTTAATACTAAAAATCCCAGCATGAAGAGATTAGGTTATCTCTCTGTAGCTGAATTACAAGAATCACTAAAAAATCTGATTAAAATCGCACAACATGAGACATTTTATAATGACCTTGATTCTTTATTAAAATCTGGTACTGTTAGTTCTAAATCTAAACTATTATCACTAAATCCATTTATTGATGATAAAGGAATTATTAGAGTAGGCGGGCGATTGCAAAATTCTGACTTTGATTATGGTAAAAAACATCCTATTGTTTTGCCACCACATCATGATTTGACTGTCTTAATATCACGATTTGATCATGAAAGAAATTTACATTGCGGCCCTCAAGCTCTTTTAGCGTCCTTGAGACAAAATTATTGGCCTATTTCTGGGAGAAATTTGGCTAAAAAGATTGTACACGATTGTGTAATTTGTTTTAAAGTAAAACCAAAAAATACTGACCATTTGTTAGGGTCTTTATCGAAATCACGAATATCTGTTTCGTATCCTTTTGAGAACACTGGGGTAGATTATGCCGGGCCTCTCCTTCTTAAAGATAAGAAATCGCGTGGTTATAAATTAACAAAAGCATACATTGCATTATTTGTCTGTTTTTGTACAAAAGCAATTCATTTAGAATTAGTCACAGACCTAAGCTCAGAAAACTTTTTGTCATGCCTTCGTAGGTTTGTATCTAGAAGGGGTAAACCTACACACATATATTCCGACAATGGCACAAATTTTGTTGGTGCTCACTCACAATTAAATGAGCTCGGCAGTTTTTTGGCTTCTGATTCATTTGAGAGAGATTTAACAGATTCATTAACTAAGGATGGTATTTTTTGGCACTTCATACCACCAAAGTCCCCCATTTCGGCGGCCTTTGGGAAGCAGGTGTCAAATCAACCAAGGCCCATTTAAAGCGAGTTCTAGGGAACGCATTACTAACATATGAAGAATTCTACACAGTATTAACGTAGATCGAATCGGTTCTAAATTCACGTCTTATATGTCCTTTATCAACCGATCCTGCTGATCCATCTCCATTGACTCCATCACATTTTTTAATCGGACGCAGCTCTGATTCAATGCCAGTCCCAAGTGTTCTGCACATTCCCGAAAACAGATTGTCCAATTTTCAACGTCTGCAAGCATTGCTTCAACATTTTTGGGTAAGATGGAGTAAAGAATACATTTCAGAACTTCAGATTAGAAATAAATGGAAGAGAAATTATCCCAGCTTGTTAAAGGAAGGCTCCCTTCCCTCGTCTTAATCAAAGAAGAAAATTTACCACCGTCAAAATGGTTAACTGGACGAGTTGTGGAGCTGCATCCTGGTTTAGACAATATAGTGAGAGTGGTAACGATACAGTGCGCCAATGCTAAAATAAAGCGTTCTGTACATAAATTGTATGCTCTTCCTATATAGTAGTTTTAAGTTTCAATTTGATTTCAAATTTAAATTAACTATTATTTTTAATTGAAAGATAGTTAACTTTCAAGGGGGCGATTATGTTAAAGCCTTCATTTGCCTTTTATACTTATAAAATGATTATTGTTTATATTCTGTGTTTATTTTTTATTAAATGTTAATATAATCAAGATAGAATGTAATGTCAGATATAATAATGACAGAAGTTGAATAAATATCAAAAAACATTATAATTATCCTTATTTCTACCAACAAACAAACAAAGTATTACAGTCCATATTATCGAAAAGAAACAAGTTCTGTGACTGGACCGGAAGACGTCTTCCCCACGTTTTCGAGGGCGAAAAACACGATGGTGACAATATTTTCCGACCTACCTTCCAACCACTACCTCTAAACCGAAAAAACCACTATTTTCCGATTTTCCGGTGCTAGGCTTGCGAGAGCTTGTCGGATCGGGTTTTTTTTTGGTCAATTTGAATAAAATAAGTAAATAATGATCATAGGTGACCTAACCCAACCCCTGGGGGTTGAAACTACTTCCACCCCCAATAATGAAATACCACGAAAACAACGAAAATCAGTTGGAAAACGGTATACCCCTATTTTCGAAGGCGGGGAATACGATGGTGTCAATGTTTCTTCACCCACTATCCCTAAACCTGAAAAACCACCCCCTTTTCCTATTTTTCGGTGCTAGACTTGCGAGGGCTGGTCGGATCGGTTTTTTTTTGTTAATTCGAATAAAATACGAAAAATCGGAAACGGTGGTTTCGGTTTAGGGGTAGTGGAGGGTAGATTGGAAAATATTGTCACCATCGTGTTCTCCGTCCTCGAAAACTGGGAAGTAAATGTCTTGCGGTCCAGTTACAGAATTTTTGGGGTAAAAGCTTTACCTCAAGGGACTATAGGGAGCTGGTGGCAAAACGGGTATATGATTTCATTGTAACTAATAATAATATGGAATGAAAATATTGATTAACAGATCGATTACAGTAGCTACCAAGCTTGGCTGGTGGTACATATCTGTAAGTAATATGGGTAGGTAGGTGGCAGGTATTGTTGTAATTTTGATTTTTCTTAACATTTCTATATTTTGTGGTTTGTTTATTGATACCAAAGTTGGGAAATTCATTTTCAGAATATTTTCCTATCTGTCTGCATGTAAAATCTATGCATTATTACTTTAGTTACCGTCGATTAATTATATGTTGCTCATACTGGTTTGGTTTCATTTTTTTACAAGTAAACAAATTGACGCATTTTTGTGTGTACCATTTTTTTACAGTTTTATTACAACAATCCAATTTGTTACGATATAAGTAGTATATCCAGATGTATTTACAGAAATGGCAAAATATTCAAAAGAACAATGTTAAAAAGGGGCTTTTTTGGCCCATCCGTGGTAAAGTGTGGAAGCCATCTTTTTTTTTAATAATTTTGGGGTGCTGAAAACGAATCCGTCACCTCTTTTGGCGAAAATTATAGGGAACACACTAAGAGATAACCCTTATTTGGGGGTGACATTGGAATTTATATTAGAACTTGCTACTAGAATTAGAACAAGAGGTTATTCTTTTGCAGGAAATTCTCTTAAAATACTAAGTTTCGATAACTAAGTAAAAAAAGAAGTAAAAGAACCAAATTCACCTCTGCAACCTCCTCGCCAAAAGTCATTTAAATTAAAGAATTTTTTTGGCATATGTTTAAAAACGAAGTTAAACTAATATTTGGTATTGTCACTATCCCAAACTTCTTAAACCACGCACCGCGCCTGGGGGGGGGGGGGGTAGTTGTCCCCCTTGCCCCCTGCGTACGCACCTGGTCCTGCGGCAATTAGAAGATCATCGGCGTATGTGTTTGTTTTCATAGAAAATATCCTTTTGCTGAAAGAAGCCTGCACCACGCATACCTCCGTTGAAGTGCTGTGAGAAACTGAGAATTCGATTTTGACTACGTACTTTATGTTCCACTCCGCTGGTCCAACTCTCTTTTGTTGACGGCTCTCACTCCATTATTAGGCTTTTCTTGAAGTTTGTTTTCAGTCCAGATGTGTCCTGCGCAGGCGTGTAAGCAGGAATGTGTTCTGAGGGGGGACCAAATAAAAACATAACACAGCACAGTGGAACTTAAAACCTCACTTTTCTTTTTGGCATATGCGTAAAAACGAATTTAAAATAATATTTGGTATGTAAAAACAGATATGAAATGATTGTCACTATCCCAAAAATTCTCAACCGCGCCAAGCCTGGGGGGAGGGCAACCAGGGGGGAACCAAATAAACACATAACACAGCACAGTGGAACTTAAAACCTCACTTTTTTTGGCATATGAAAAACAAAGTTAAACTAATATTTGGTATGCAAAAACAGAAATGAAATAATTGTCACTATCCTAAACTTCTTAAACCACGCCGGGCCTGGGGGGTAGTTGCCCCCCTTGCCCCCCTGGTCCTGCGGTGATTAGGAGATCATCGGCGTATGTGTATGTTTTCTTAGAAAATATCATTTTTCTGAAAGAAGTTTGCACCACGCACACCTCCGTTGAAGTGCTGTGAGAATCTGAGAATTCAATTTTGACGCCGTATATCAACAATGTCTCATTGATTATTTCGGGTTTAATCCAAATTAAATTCGTTCGAGTACCTTCAATAATTATAAAAAACCTCACTTGAAAATTTACTTAAGAAATTGTTCTGTCCCTACTTTAAAAGTAATGCATTTGATTATTGCGGATTTAATTTATATTAAATTCGTTTGAGTATTTTTTATAATTATGAAAAAAAGAATTATTTGAGAGAAAGAAATATATGACCATATTTTACGATACGTTATTGATTATTTCGGGTATAATTTAAATTAAAACATTTGAATATTTTTACTGCTCTCATAAATTTGTCAACAGATGTCGATTCTTCAGGGGCTGGACCTAAACATTTCAATGATTTTATGGGGCAGACACTTGTATTCATTAAGACACACATAAACTAAGATGTACTTATCTCTCTATTATGCCTGGGTTTGGGTCGTGTTTATATATTCGTTTCTTTAAGCTCATTTCTTTAGGCACCACACCGATTGCCACTAAATAACTCTGTATTAGTTATTTCAAGATATTAATTATATTTCAACTTTGTTCTTTTGTTATAACACATCAATTTAATCCGGATCTCTTAAGCTACAATTCACCTGAGCTTTGTCAAATTTAACACAGTTTTACCAGGTTTTTTAACGTTTTAGGGTGGGAGGGTTTCAGACGCACAACCGATCACTCCGACCTATCCCACTGGAGTCCTTGACTAAATCACCTTATTATAAAAAAAATCAAACTTGAGGATTTCTTTTGCAATTAAAACCAATAAAAACTCTAAAAAGATAAAATCCACCACCTTAATTGGTGGGGATGGGGGTAAGAGTATTCAGAGTAATCACATTATAATCTGATAACCGTATAATAGATATTATAACTTACACCGTTCTTATGGGTGGTGAAGGGTGAGGAAAACGAGGGGGGGGAGAATTTAGAATTTTTGCTTCTTTTTCTACTTACCCAACGAAACTGAACTTAAAATGATTGATGAGTATTTTGAAAGAATTTCCTGCACTAAAGAATAACTTTTTATTGCAAGCTCCTCCGATTAAAGAACTTATATCTAGATACATAATGGCATGAATTTTATGATCCCGACAGACTCCCATTCTAAGGCACTTCTTCCCATAAGTTGCTGATTGGCCCATCGGCGTATTCGCGGCCGCTCGTACACGATCGGCTTCAGTTCGATTATCATAATATCAGTTGACAGTTCGGCCATTAATGTGAATAAATGTTTTTCGTGTTCTCCGATTAAAAAGTGGTGAAAAAGTCATTTTATTTTAAGTTGTGGTTTGCTTAATACCTAAATAATATTCTGTTTTCGTATTTACATAGTTTAGTGACAATATTTGTTCAAAATAGTGAGGTGCTGTGGTGTTTGCAGAAAGCGGTTCAGAAAAGAAGAAAGTCGATCGTTTCATAAGTAAGTAGAGGTCATAGTCGTAACATGCTGGGGTTCAGTTTACAGTTGTAACAATAAAATTATAATTAATATCCTTTCAATACATATTTCCCTTGAATAAAACATCTCTACCGATTATATTTTTTAAAGCCGCGGTTAAGTTCCTAGAGGTTATGAAAATTTAACCAACAGTTATAACATAAAATAGGTACAATATTGTTCTTATTTTAGTAAATACATTCATATTTATTTTCTTCGGCAAACTTTAATGTAAATAAATTACACAAAAACAAAAATGTGATTATCACACAAGACATTATGTGCACGCTATGTTAATTTCATTGCTATTACTTCCACATCCAGCGGAATTTTTTAAAAAAATTTTATTGTTCAAATGGGCTTACAGGGTCATGAAATGTCGAGATAGATAGAGAAGATACCTATTGTCTTGAAATTTGGTCCATGTATGTATTGTAACGAGACACGAGACAAGGTTCATAGCGATCTGGAAAACCTGAAAAAGTGAGGAAATTTGAAATTGGTCAGGGAAAAGTCAGGGAATTTGAAAATAATTTTTACAATGATTATTCCTAATATTCAGGAAAAGTTTAGTATAACGTTACTCAACTTAACATTACTTTGTAGGTTGCCAAAGGATGCCAGTGTGAGAGAGCTGTGGTGTTCTATCTTGGGAAAGGAGAATATTAAAATCACTAACAACATCTCCATATGCTCAGATCACTTTATACCAAGTGATTTTATAACAAAGCCGAGTGGTATAAAATATTTGAAGAAGGAATCATTTCCTTCTTTGGCAAGTACTTCATCAACTGGTACTAATGTGCTTCTCAGGTAAAAATAAAAATTACACATTCTTATTTGAAATCATGGAAGGATTTAGTATTTTTTATGAAGTCAAACTAGATAGCTAGATATACCATAAGTAACTTCCCGATTGGGAGAGTGCATGCTATTCATCTGCCACTTTTTCTAAATCTGACATGAATTATTTTCAAAAAATATACAAGATAATTCCTTTAAGTAATGTAAATGACCTGGAAGAAGACTATTGTTTTTTTTTCAATAATCAGAGTGAAAAGGTGTTAATTGTAATAATCTAAATCATGAAAAAATTATATATACAGGGTGGACCATTGATAATAGGCCATACTTCAAGGGTAGATTGTTTGGACCAAAATATGAAGATATAACCAAACGTGCTTTAGTATATTGTTGCTGTGGAAAAAGATGAGGGTGTCAAAATTGTAATTTATTTTTCTTTTTTCTTTTTTTGCAATAATTCAACTAACTCTTGACCGATCTTCTCCCAATTTGGTAAGGAAACATTTTTTAAGCTAAGAAACAACATTTTATGTATTTATTTTAAATTAAAACTACAGACAAATAAAAGTAATTTTTCAGTAATGTAATGTTCAATATCTATAATAAATGCATCTATACTAATATTTATAAACTTACCCCACTTACTAGTAAATTAAGAATATAGTATCCTTCTCACACTACTATGTAGTAATGGTATTTATCTAATTTTTACCATATACAAAAGTGCCACTACGTTTCGTAGAAAAAAAAAGAGAAAAAATATTCATCATCAGGTTTAGCTCATGAGGCGCCCTCCACGGGCTAGTGTGATGTAATACATAAATGATTGTTTCTTAGTTTAAAAAATGTTTCCTTACCAAATTGGGAGAAGATCGGTCAAGAGGTAGTTGTGATATTGCAAAAAAAATAAAAATAAATTACAATTTTGACACCCTGTATCTTTTTCCACAGCAACAATTTACTAAAGCATGTAACTCAGAATGTCTTTTACAATTGTTACAAGTATTTGTATCAAGCGATTTTTTTTTATCAATGTTTTGCCACTTAGTGAATGCAAAAAAAACAATTGGCACACATCCCGGTAAGTTGAGCTCCAGAGACAGGCATTCTAAACTGCAAGCTATGTCACTGGGCATGAAAGAAATAATCAAGCTGATTTCTTTATTATCGATTAATGACCACTTAGTTATTTTAAAAATACAATCGGAATACAACCCAGTTAGTGGAGGCCCAGAGGCGCACATAGATTCCTGTTATTGGAGGTACAGCGGCTGACATTTTAAAACTGCAAGGTGTCTACTTTTAAGCCATGATTAGTAAATGTCAACCTGATTTTTTTTTAAATAATTAATTTCATTTGTAAATCTCATATCACTTTTATTGTCGGCCATGCTCTAATGCAAATAATTAATCATGTCTCTAGTGGTTACAAACGTGTCAGGTAAATGCATGCTGGCTCCTGTACCATAAACATTTTCGCCAATAATTTATCGTGTTCACACATAAAAGTTTTGATTTTGTATAATTTTTGAGATTTTAAAACCTTGTTCTATTTTTTGCTTAGTATGTCTCAAAGTAATATGTCGTGTTTATTCTTAGCTTGGTTTATAGACCAAGTTTTTTTGTTTCTACTACTTTTGAACACTACTTGAATTTTAGGGTAAAAGACTGTTCAGAAACCGATTCTTCAACTATTTCAGTAATGTCAGTACATAGTTTGGGAAGTGCCTCTCCTTTGAAGTCTTCGTCTACATTAACAGCTTCAGAAACTGAATGTATATTAGCAGAAAGTAAAGAAGGAAGTAAAACTGGTGCTAAGAGACGGTTAGTATATATTCTAAAAAAAAAATTAATTTTAAGTAAGTACCTATATATAATTATTTAATTGTAGAAGGGTATCACAACCTCGTTATTTTGGGGACTGTCATACAGATGATATGGATTCTCCTAAAAGAGCACGGAGGAATTGGCAGATAGCGAAAAATACAATATCATCTGAAAGGAAAAAAATCAGAAATCTACAGTTATCAAAAAGAAGACTAAAAGCAAAAGTATCATGTTTTAGTTCTCTTTTGAATTATTTAAAACAGCAGTATTCCATAACAGAAAGTGCTGAAAGTATAATACAAGTAAGTTTACGTTGATTTTGATTAAATAGACAAATTTAACAGGGTAACATGTTTACAAGAAACGGTCTACACATGCATACATACAAACATTTTTTTCGACATTTCAGTTTAGGTTATAAAACATATTTCAGTATACATTTTTTTTTTTTAATTAGTCGGCGACCCCTCCCGATCCTTGGGGACAATGTTTTTCATACAGATTAAAGCCTAATGAACAATTTAAGACATGTCGTAAAAAAAAACTGGCTGTACTTTCAAAATGGCGGCCATATGTTAAAAAAAATTGTTGCCAATGTTGTTTTTGTTATTTAACATAAAAACTAAAAAAGATGGACAAGAACTTTTTTCACAAAAAACAACGTGCATAACATTTTCTACAATTTTATTCCTATACAATATTTTGATAGGAGTTACCATTTTCCAGATAAATGAGTCCAAAATTAAGAAAACATGGAAATTCATATATCAGTAAATCACTTAGAGGAAATAACTGTGACAGTTATTGTAAGGCGTATAATATAACTTTATATTATTAACATCACAAAAAATAAAATAAACTGAAAAAAAATTAATAACAATATTATAATTTGCAGACATTTATCTTGAAAATAGTAACAATGGTATCTGGAAAATGGTAACTCCTATCCAAATATCGTATAGGAACAAAATTGTAGAAAATTTTATGCACTTTGGTTTTTGTGCAGAAAGTTTTTCTCCAACTTCTTTGGTTTTTGTGTTTAATGACAAAGACAATATTTGCAAATTTTCTTTTTTTTAAACGACGCCATTTTGAAAGTGCAGACAATTTTTTTTTTTTGGGGGGGGGGGACATGTTTTAAATTGTTCCTTAGGCTTTAATCTTTATGAAAAACATTGTCTCCAAGGATCGGAGGGGGGGGGGGGGGTGGGGGGGGGTGCACGGCCACTTAGGGTGAGCTCCCGTAAGTAGTAAATTATTAAAAAATTTTGTCTGGTTATGACTAATTCGGTAAATGAAACAGGTATAATAATATGAATAAAATTAATATTAACTTAAAAATGTTATATAAAATCCATATTAATCGATTTTTTCAAATTCTAATCCAATTTTCTAATCAACTGTCGTAAAATTAACACATTTGTTAATTACTTAAGAGTTTTTAGAATATTTATGTTGGCAAAAATAACATGATGTTGAGATTGAATGTCATTATAAAAGGGTACTGAAAAATATGATTGTATCGTCAGTATATTGTCAGTAGTAATATAATAAGTGCAAAGATTATTATCGATGATATTTGTGAGTGACACCGAGCTGCAGATTCAATGAGTCCGAAGGACGAATTAATTATGCTGCTACGGACTTACAAAAGATATCATCGATTATTAATCATAACGTGTTATGTTTACTAGAAGATACTGAATGACAACACGCAAAAGAAACTAAATGGGCTCATTTAGTGATATTTAATTTACAATTTATTTTTGCATTTTCTGTAAGTATTTAACCCTTTATGTATATAGTGAAAAAAATAGGTTGCTAGCGTTAATATTAACTGTAATATTTTATTTTCAATTCGTAACATTTTTGAAATGCTCGATTGCGCGTGGATGATGTCACGGCACCCGCTCAACTGGCTTTATGGCTTTTATGAGTTATTCGGTCTGTTGTGCTGCCGTATGAAATTATGTGGGTGCAGGCTAGCGGTCAACCGTTGTCTGGAGTGCGGGTGGCTTGACGTCACACTGCGTTTTCGCGAGCTCTATTTTCATTATTTATTTTGAGAGAGAAGGGTTGAAAAAAAATTCTAATATTTTGCACATTTACTAACTACAAGGTGCACTTTCGAAATATGAATTAAAAAAAATGCCAAATGAGCCCATTGGAATGAAAAGTTTGATATTGACAAGTATCAGATTTGATAAATGAAAATATCATTACAAAATTCAAAAGAAACAAAAACTATTGCGATACACGGTTTGAACATTAATTAATTCATTTTTTTTATTGTCATTTAAGCCTACCTAACGAGTAGCACTCGTTGTAGTTTTAAATATGATATGTAACTGTCAGATGCTGATAAAATCTTCTGTTTTTTATTATTGCTACGATAGCCATTGTAACCAAGTAAATTTTTAATTTCAACTGCCACATACTGCCACGTGATGTGAAGTATATTCTCATAAAAAAAATAATAATAATACGTAAACATTCGTATGTGACGCACTTTATTTTAAATTTAAATATTTTCAATCTATTTCAGGGATCGCTTCCAGAAACATCTGGTGAAATAGTGAAAAGGTTACTGAAAGGACCTTCACGGCAGAAGTATACACCTGAACTAAGAGCCTTCGCTTTGACTCTTAGTTTTTATTCAACCAAAGCATATAACTATGTCAGAGATACGTTTAATAACACACTGCCTCATACCAGCACAATTTCAAAATGGTACCAATCGATCGACGGTAGCCCTGGTTTTACAAAAGAAGCCATCGCAGCTGTTAAAACTAAAGTCGCAGAACTTGCAAAAAAAGGACAAAAAGTTTTGTGCAATATCGTCATGGATGAAGTAGCTATAATGCAAAGGGTAGAATGGATAGGGAAAAAATTCACTGGATATATTGATATTGGTACCGTTGTTGATTGTGATTCAATGCCCGAAGCTAAGGAAGCCCTAGTTTTTATGCTAGTGGCCATTAATGGCCAATGGAAAATACCCGTTGGATATTTCCTTATAGCTGGACTAAGTGGGAGTGAAAAAGCCAATTTAGTGAATAAGCTATTGACATTTGTCAATGAAACAGGTGTTATTATTACATCAATAACATTTGATGGTGTCCCAGCAAATATTACAATGGCACATATTTTAGGAGCAAATTTTAGTAATCATCTAGATTTAACTACTTTCTTTAATAATCCTCTTACTTCTTATAAAATATTTATCTTTCTTGATATTTGCCATATGATCAAGTTGATCAGAAATTGTTTAGCAAGTAAAAAAACTCTGCAGGATGATGAAGGAAATTTAATTTCATGGTCATATTTTGAAAAACTCGTGGAGTTACAAAATAAAGAGGGATTAAAAGCTGGGTCAAAAATAAGCAAACGACATATTCAGTGGTTTAGGGAAAAAATGAAAGTTAAGTTAGCTACTCAAACGTTTAACAATAGTGTAGCAGATGCTTTCATATTTTTGCGTGATGATATGGATTTAGATGAATTTAAAGATGTAGGGGCTACTGTAAAATTCACAAAAATAATGAATAATTTATTTGATATTTTTAATTGCCAAAGTCGATTTTCCAAAGCATTGTACAGAAAGGCAGTCTCAACAAAAACAGCTACATTTATTTTTGATTATTTAGAATCGTGTAAAAATTACATAAGTCAGTTAACTTTAAATGGACAATCAATATTAAAAAGTAAACGCAAAACTGGATTTTTAGGATTTCTGGTGTGTATTGAAAGTTTAAAATGCTTTTATAAAGAGTATATTGTGCAAACTCCTTTACTAAAATATATCCTCACTTATAAACTGTCCCAAGATCACTTAGAGATATTTTTTAGTATAATTAGGAGCAAAGGAGGATCCAATAACAATCCTACTGCAAGGCAGCTGGAACATATCTATAAAAGACTTTTAATACACTCAGAAGTCAAAGGAAGTGCACACGGAAATGTTACAGCAATAGATAATACAAGCATTTTACATTGCTCCTCACGTATTACCAAAACAATGTCTGGTGATGATTTATTAGAATCGGAAGAATATATTAATATATCTAAAGAAATTGAGGAACTGCATTTCATACATTCTTCTGCTTGGCACTTGACACCTTATTGTGCTGACGTTGTTGCATATATTGCAGGATTTGTTGTAAAATGCTTAAAAAAATGCGTAGCTTGTGTCACTTGTTTAAGCTTATTGCAATCTGAAGAATGTTTGTCGAAACTTCAAATAAGAAAGTGCTACGGAGCACTTATAAATGCTTCTTCATTTGTGGTTGAAATATGTAGAGTAGGTGAACTATGTTTGAGAGCATTTCTGTTAAGACGAAACATTTTTCATAAAAAGTATGACAACATTACTCGGCTGCTAGTACACCAAACTGTAAGAAACTTACCTGTATCAATTTATGATCATTTTGGTGATCATATTTTTGATACTGACCCATTACAATATCACCCGATAGAAATTATAAAATTAATACTTAGCAAATATTTTAGTATCAGAATCCATTATGAAACACGTAAATTAAAAGATATAAAAGGAAACAGAGTAAGAAGTATTTTAACAAAAACTGTACTTTTTAAAAATCAATGATTTTTTTGTTTTGGTACACTGAAAGAAATGATTAAAATTCACAGTGTAATTATAACATGGCTAACGAAAAAGTATATCTTAGAGAAAGATTACCCCACTTTGGAATTATAGACAAGCGCCCTGTAAATTTATATAAATCAGATATTTCCTTCACTTTAACAGATTTTTCACAAATCGGTAGATAAGCTATATAATTTTCGCCCACTAATTTCATAAAAAAGAAAAGTCATTAAGCGTTATTTATTTATAGTTGAACATATGATCTTTATGTTTCTGTACGTTTTACATTTGAAAAACAACAGTAGGTCGTAATATTAGCATTTCAAAGTAGGCATGTTTGAAGTTTTTAGTAATTTTTGACCTTTTTCCGAACTTTTAATGTATATTCCAGTTAGATGCGCTCGATGAAACAAGATACCTCATTTCAATATTGAGCATTTAAGCTTTTAAATAATGGTCAATTTATATTGTTTCATCAAGCGCTTCAGTGTATAAAAAACAAAATCGTTTCCGCGGGAGTCGTAGTAGTGTCGACGTTGCGTGCGAATTTAAACGTGTCAGCGCTCAAAGTATTGAATAAGAATATGTTTATCCACGACCATCGTATAATCATTGCATTCTACATTTAACATTTGTCAAATAATGATAGTCATTATTCCAACCTAATCTATAATGAACATAATCTAATTCTAACACATATTTAACCAACCAGAAACTAGTTGTTTTCATTCTAACGCACCTTTGATCAATCAGGAACTAGCAATTTTCATAAAGAAACGGTGAATCCATTTTTCCATCTTTTCGTGCATATTTTCGTGTTTGACGTATAACACGTCAACGTTTTATTGCAAATGAACTTCATTTTTTCACTTTTAAACGATTAAAACAGTTAAAACATGCGATAGCCGTGGATAAATTATAGTATTCAGCTCGCGTATAATGGCTATTACACACTAGGATGATTTACGACACGTCTTCGTCTCGTGCCGTAAACATCACCCTCATGAGTAATAGCTTTCATTATACGCTCACTGAATAATCTACTATTCCAAAGAACAGTTTTTTATTACCCAAGACATATACTACTCGGAAAATATAATGACATACAACATGGCCGATGGGCGGAAATAAGGCCCTTATCTACCCCCGTCCTTTAACAGGTGATATTACATATAAATAAAGTACAATTTCGTAAGAGATTCAAAATTCGCTACCTCTGGCCTAAATATCCACATACATGGATCCCCCGCATGAGGGGATGACTCGTATGTACTACAAAATTATATTATTCATATTCATAATTTAGGTTTGATGGCCTGCAAATGCGTCTTGATTTGTTATTGCTGAATTGATTTATTGTTTTTTGTGTAGATTATTATTGTTTTAATAAGCTCTTCAATCTTTGCACCTGTAAAACATACTCATATTTTTTGTTCTGTATATGCAAAATAATAGATAGGTAATCTTTAGTTGATTTAAGATAAAACTCATGCATGTCATCAGATGCTTATGAAATAAATCTAAAGAAACATGACAAAAATTATTAACCAAAAATGCTGTTTGTTTGGTAAAAATCGGAATTCAACAAAAATTAAATAAACACTTTTGGCTATATAGCCAAACACTTGCATCAATATTAACTTAAATGTTTATAAAATCAAATTATTAGGTTTCTGAAGTCTTTCTGATTATAAGTATATCAAAAATAAATTGTTTATATTACTTGACTCACAATAAACTAATTCTAAAATGTCCTTGTTGGAAGATGATTGATATCCATTCTGATATTCAATACATATAATTATCACAAAAACCATCTAACTATATTTTAAAAATTACGGCGTGTTCTGTCCTGTCCTTATAGGATATAAGTTTGTTTTACCTTGTCTATGCATTTGTATAGTATAAGTTTATTTTGCCTTAGTATAAATTTGTACAGTTAAGTTTATTTCACCTTACTATGGATTTGTGTAGTTAAGTTTATTTTGTACCTTGCCATGGATTCATATGCCTACAGCAGGGTGTATTAAATAGGTGATGCGACAAAACCTGCACATTGGATTTATTATAACTGCTTACTTTGTACCTAATGTAATAGATGGCAGGAGCAATCAGTCATAACTTAACGCATAGAAAAATAATTTTACAGGTTCTATGCTTCGAGGATATAGGGGAAAGTAAAGGTGCCTTTTCTATTTTACAACAATGCGTATGGTTTGTTCTCAACACATATAGGCGAGGGACGCGAGAGGCGTAGTAAACATTATAGTAAATACCCACAAAACAATAGAAAACGAAATCAAACAATACGCAAATGATACTAAACGCCATGTTAGAAAGGATACCCTACGATGATGAGATCATTATTTTGCACCAGCCAAGGGATCGGGGATTAATAATTTGCTTGTTTACAGCTGTAGCCCGAACAAACAAACAGCTGTTTGGCGAAGGTTCTATGCATAGTTGCATACAGTATTGCATACATTCCCAGGTTTTCGTTTGTGTTTAGTGAAACAAGAGTGCGGTGACATCTGACATTAACCAGAAGAAATACGTTCAATACGCTGGCGCTAAATTAAAAAAAATCAGCTATTTTTATGAAACACTATGGCAAATTTATCAATCTATACACAGGTAATTGTAGGACCCTAAGGGCCGGTTTTATAGGTACAGTTTAAATCTAAGTTTAACTAGAAGATTCTGTTGAGGTCCGAAATAAAAGTAAATAGCGTATTTAGCAAAGTGTATATTAAGCACATTCATCAAATAGGAAATTATTAATAAATTTGAATAAGATTCTGTGGTATTGATAGTTGTTATTGAAAGTTATTATCGATAGTTATCGAATGATTTTTGTAGTAAAAAAACTGCTGTGAGAAGCGTCTTTTTGAGTTTTTGTTAAAAGGTTCTTGTTAATTTCCTGGTTGATGAATGTGCTTAATATACACTTTGCTAAATACGCTATTTACTTTTATTTCGCACCTCAACAGAATCTTCTAGTTAAAATTAGGTTTAAACTGTACCTATAAAACCGGCCCTAAAGCTCACGCCATCTACTGAAGTAAATTGAAACCATGCACTTATAAAGCCATTAAAATCTAATATATTTGCAGGTTAAGTTGAAAAACGCTCACTGAGCCATACTTCGCCTTTCCATAATTTTTGTATGTGTAATTTGCAGATTACTTTTAAATTGTAATATTACAAATGAATAAAGACATATTGTTATTATTATTATTATAACCTATTTAATACACCGTGACCTACAGTAAGCAGGATCTGTAAATTAATATTAATTTATAGTTATAGAACTCAACAATTTTTGTAAGTAATTTTGTATTGCACAAAACATTAACTTTTGTATGGTGCTATTCAAATTAGAATAAGAAACCTGGAGAGTCTTGATTAAGTTTTGAATAAAATAAAATTCTGGTTAAAAATCATGTATACTCATTTTATGAACAAAAAATTATCACTTGCCCTCTGTGGTAAAATCAAACTGCACAATTTATTTGAAAAAGATTATGTAGGAGATAAGGAGATATCCCGCGTTCCCCGAAAAGTACACGTTAATATTTTATGTAGTTTATGCTTTTGACAACATTATTGATTGGCAGTTTGTTGTAAAACATTACTGGCAAAAATCGCATTCGGTATGCTGAAAATGAACAAAAAACTTCATGGTGATAAAAATTGTGCCTTTTTGGGGGCCGCAGCTGTACATGATCTTGTGAGCTTACTCTTTATGAAGAAATTTATAAGCATTCTGAAAGTTCTTAATGCATCAAACTATTTTTTTATATTGTATATGTTCAGAAAGTTGAAATACTGATGGTATTTTAAGTCTTTAATTTTATAATAAAAGAAAATTAAAGGTTTACTAAGTTGCTTTTATCAAGAATAAAAACTTATAAGTTTTTTCTTAAAAAAAAAATTGTCATTTTTTTAATCTTGAAAATATCATTTAATCCAGTTGGTTCGAACAAAGTTTTCACAATACACAATAACTTTTTCTTTACAACAATAAAAAAGAAAGTAAAACGTAGATAGGTAAGTATAAAAAAGAGGTAGAGAGTTTTCAGCATCTCCCGATGATGCCAACTGAATTGGGAGACAGTTCTTTCTACTCAGGCTATTTCTTCAACTTTTTCATAGAAACAAAAAAAGAACGTAAAAAATGTACAGGTAAGTCTGAAAACGAGGTAGACAAATGTAAAGGGGGCTTTAAAATCATTTCCCAATGATGCTAATATAATTCCTTCTGTGATTCCTTGTATGTAATAGTTGGAGGTTATTTTCTTCAAATTTTACTTATCACGAGAAGCCATAACTAGAAATTTATTACCAAAGGTAATAATAATTTAAAAACTTAGATGGCACTGAAATTTACTAAAAAAAAAAAATTCTTCGGTTCATTAACTTGTATACATAACACAAGGTCTTCCCGAAAATATTGAAAGTATCTGATACAAATTCTTATTTTTTTTTGTTTTATCATCCACTCCAATATTTCCAGTATTTTTGGGAAGACACTTAAATGTACATACGTTGTATATTTTACTTGTAATTTTGCATTGTAAAAATAAGGTAATATTACAATGGGGTTTTAAACAATATCCCAAAATTGCATCGAAATTTTTTGTACCTGACTTTCTGTACGTCTGGTGGTTGTGAATACTTGACCAACTTGGTGACTCAGAGTGAGCTAAAGGGTGTTGTGAGTGCATATTCGATCACATTGTCTAACGTGAACTGAATTCAATTTCCACCTTCTACAGTGGTAATGTATTTATTATTTTAAATATTTAACTCCCAACCAGACAATCTTGACATTGGATTTAAGGCTTGTCTAATTTGTGGTGTGTTAAATATATATGTTAAATATGCCATTCAATAGTGCAGAAACATAATAAATTATAATGACTAACATTCAAATAAGAAATATTGACAATTTAGCCTTGTAAATATGTATAATATTTACCCTCTTAGTATATGTAAACTTTCAGAAAGAATAGAGAAATGTAATTTTTATGGATGTTGAGACATTTTACTGATTTGTAACAATAGATATATTTCTAAGTTTAGGCTAATTAAATTTGAAATATATCAAACATTACCTTACTGTAATATTGCATACCTATATCACGTCGTATAAAGAGCCGGTAATGCAGGAATTGCAATAATTAATTTTAATGAAAATATTTACCCTTCTACACGTACCCGCCACTGTTGCCTATGGGAAGAATCATTTTTAATGGACATATAATGTGACTGTGTTGGGAGCAAACAAGGTATATAGTGAAAAGATAGCCTGTTATGTATCTAGATATAAGTTCTTTAATCGGAGGCAAGCTCTAATTTCAATTTCAATGCCACCCCCAAATAAGCCTATTTATATTTACACGTTTATTTTTACAAAAAAAAACAATATGTTTTGTTTATTAGTCATGACAACCGTTTGAGCAGTACTTGATCTTTATCATTTTAAATAAAATCTGACAGGCAACAAATTTAAAATTTTGGAAAAACTTTGGGGAAAATACTTTCACAACTGTAGAAAAAATAGTATGTAACACATGTGGCAAGCTTCAGTGCAAAATTTGTATGATAGGAACACTCGCTGCGCTCGTGTGTTCCTACTTTAATCGTTTCGCAATGAAGCCCTTGCCACACTTGTATTACAATGTACTATTATTGTAGAGAATTTTGAAGCTGTATTTTTTTATAGGGAATATAATTTCGATATCGATAGTGGCTAACGAGATATAAGCAAAAAACTCAATCTGTGCACCATTTTTCCAAGATGGCGGCTCGAGCATAACTGAATGAACATTTATACCGAGTTTCAAAATATTATCGGTTTATTAATAATTGGAAAAATGTCTTTATATAAGAATAAAAAGGCCAGTACTATAAAAACCTTCGACCAGCCCACCTCACAAACCATAGTTCAATCAACAAAAATTAAAAAGAAAACACAATAAAAAATATATGTAGGCTTAGATTTAATCACACTCTAGTTTCTAGCCATTTACATAAAATCAATATTAAGGACAATCCCAATTGTGATTGTGGTGAATTTGGTGATACTGAACATTCTGTTAAATTGCCCTTTAAAAAGAGAAAAAATTAATGATTTTTTAAATATTGTATATCACATGAATATAGTAAAACCATTAAATTTACGACAACTTCTACAATCAAATAATATAGATATATATACAGTGTGTTTCACTTGAAACAATAATTTTTATTTTTTTTCCGATTTGAATCAAATTTTACTTAAGTATGGAACAAATTAGGATCTACTTATGCCCAGAAAAACATTCGCCTCTTACAAATGCAAAGCCACCTGCAGCACCAAAATATAAGGGGAAAATCAAAAAATCATATTGGGCATTTTTTTATCGAAAAATTTTGTTAATGAAATTTTTTTAGAATTGTCCAAAAACCTTAATTCCAAAATTTAATCAAAATAAAAAATACTATAGTTGTCAAGCAATTTACAGTTTTTTTTTAAATAATTATTTTTAAAATTTTAATTTTTCAATTTTTATATTTTGATTAAATTTTGGACGTAAGCTTTTTGGACAATTCTCAACAAGTTTCATTAACAAAATTTTCGGATAAAAAATGCCTAATGATTTTTTAAATTTACAATTAAAATTTGATTCAAATCGAAAAAAAAAATAAAAAGTTATTGGGGTGTTACCATTTGAAGTGAAACACACTGTATATATTAATTGATAGTCATATAAAAAATATAAATATAAAAATATAACTTTTGTAAAAAGATAAGAATAAATATGTTATCAGTTTTTAAGCAGTCCCAATGTTTCCTCCCAATGTATGCAACCATTCTCTCTGAGGTTAAGTCAGTTTGTGTTTGAGACTAGATGAACCCCTAGTCTCTCAATAATCCCAGTCAATACCAATTCTCAATTTGAAAAAAAATAATACAAAAAGAGGAAAAAAAATAATACAAAAAGAGGAAAAAAAACAACAAAAAACAACAAAAAAGAACAAAAAAGCAAGAATATGGAATATGAAAAAAAAATAAACAAAAAAAACATTGAAAAAAAATGGAAAAAAGAATATTTTAACTGTCAATTAATTTAGTAGAAAAAATATATATATACATCTAAGTTTATGGGTAGAAGTGTAAGAAGTGTATTTAAGTATAGTTAGCTGCATAAAGTTTAGTTTTCTTTTAAATTAAGTCTAGAAAGAACTATTTTTGTAATCACCTACCTCTCAGTCAGAAATGTATGTCGGCATTCACTGTGCTAATAGCTAGCTCTAGACATGCATTCGATGGAAAAAAAAAATTATCGGTTTTTTTCCTTCAGTTTTTCCTATTTGACTGGAGTATATGTTAAATGGACATGGGCACGATTTTCTGTTATGAATTCACAGGATTTGGACAAAATTGAACGCACAATTCTCATTACAAAAACTTTCCTTTCATTACATTGCAGCTTACCAACTTTTAATTAGGCGAAACTTATCTAAAGGAAATCTGAACATTTTTTTTCACGAAATCTCTCTAATTAGAGCAGTAGGAATGGCAATTCTATTTCTAAATCGCACTATAACCGTCCCAGGCAAAGTCTGTTTACTCTCGTTTATAAAGTCACATCAAAGCACGTCTTAATTAAATTTCAAACTACTTTTAATTATGTTAATTAAAGCTCCAATTACATTTAACTTGAAATACCGTTACCTAGCAATTTCCTTGAAAGTTGCCGTTACCTTGTAAAAATAGATGTGATTATTAAGACTAATGGCTTAATGCTGACACTGAATCCTACGTACCCTTTTAGTAAATACGAGGAAAACTTTATATCCATAACTGACATTGTTCAGCACATGCTGATCACAATAATAGCAAGGATCTTTATAATAATAATAATAATCTTTATTGGTGTGTAATACACGAAGAATTTACACAAGTCAGATGGTGTACAAGGACAGTAAAACAGTAACTGTTGGACCACGAAGATTTTTCGTTTTTTTCACGTATCTCAGCCGCATTAAAAGATTTTTCAGTTTTTCTTGCGCCAAATTGAAGGTCTTCGAGGCGCGCATGAAATACAATTTTTTTCAAAGTTTTTGGCGGGAAATTCAATTTTTTTTGAGGCTTCAAAAATTTTTAATATTTAAAAAAAAAACCTATTGACCTACGTTATGATGAAAAAAATATATGTGATGTGTCTTCATCAGATCTATCTTCATGAATTTTTTCATAATTTTTGTGGGGGTGATAAGGGTCAAAAAATTAAAAATCTATTTTTTCTCGCTATTTTTCGATATTCTTTTCAGAAAAAACTTTCAGTTTAATTATTTTTTTTATTTTTCTAAAGAATAGAGGTTTCAAATAATTTTTAGATTGAAAAGATTTAAGATGAACCGGTAAAAACGGATTTTTTAAAAATTAGCCTCTATTTTTTAGTAATAGTTGAATTATTCTTTCCTTTAAGTGGAAAAAAATTCTCAAGTACTTTTTACATTGTTCATTTTCACAGTCTAATGTATTATTTGATAGTTGAACACATCATTTTTGAAATGTACATTGCAAGATGTCTTTGACAACCAGCTTGAACTCAGATTTTCTTGATTTTTACGGAAAATCTTGTTGCGCAAATGAATTATTTCATTAAACTGACGTAGCATTAAAAATGCAATCAGGCGCTAATGAGTTACTTTGTTAAATATGTACTGAGGATCCAAGTTTCATTTTTGATTTTCATAATTTTTCCGAGAAAATCTCCGTGAGCAAATGATTTATATTATTAAACTGACATATTTTTAAATACGCAATTAGATGTTATTGAGCTCTGGTCTGAACAACTTTTTTGAAAATACTGGTAGCGACTACATAAATGTGTGGAAGTGTCCTAAAGTTCAACCACATGTTTTGTATGAGAGAGTTGTTTTGACTATAATAAAAACTTTTTACTTCAAAATTGTTTTTTTTTTGCCGTATGGTTCATTACTAAGGCTGTGAAACTCTTACGAAAAAAAGTTGTTTTTTCATTGGAAAAACATTTTGAAGTAAGTAAATTTTGTATATATAAGTTTGTATATATAAGTTCAATTTTAATGAGTTTTTAATTGATTTTGCTAAGCAATATTTAGGAGGTTTTAACAAATTGGTCGACTTCGTGTTGTAGTTATGTAGCTCAGATGGAGTTACATACACATTTAGCGGAGCGGATCTGGTTTTGAAATGAAACGAACTTTTTTAAAAAAATTTTTTGTGGAAATCTAATAGCAATTAATTGCAGTACCTGGCCAACAATCACTCATTTGCAGTTTTCTCGAAAACTGCTAATTCTAGAAAAAGTTTCAAATAAAAAAGTTACGTCCATCTTTTATCTTCGTTACTTCTCGATACACTTGGTATCTATTTCGAAAGATAAAAAAGTTTCCCGCATGTTACATTTGAGAATGCACATTTTCGACATAGTCTTATAAAAAAAATAATTCTTTCTACATTTATTAAAATTTGACCTACCTATCAACACATTATGTTAACAAATATATAGTGATAACACGATAAAAATTTGAGAGTAATCCATTGTGCCGTTTTTGAGTTAGAGCGAGTTAAGCGCAAAAATAATTGTTTTATATATCCAATAGATAGATAGATAGATAGATAAATTTATTGGCCAAAGATAATACAAAGTACATATGGCACATCACAGACTACACACCTAAAACTAGAGAAATGCGCCGCGAAAACTCATAACGGTGTTAAATAATTATATCATTGATAAAAGTTTAATATTTGATGGAGGGTAGACGGATAAAATATTAAGATGGAAAAAAGATTTATATATCCGAATATTAGGCTCCGAAGTCCCTATCCCTTTTCCTTAGTCCTTTATTCCCGCAAACGCATTATGCCCCCTCCCTCCCTTTCTATTGCTTGGATTGCGATAATTTTTTTTTAAATTAAAGATAAAAAAAATCTCACTTACCTGTAAAAAAATTTCTCTTCTGAGCCCTTTCCTTCGTACTCAAAAACGCATTTAAAAAAAAATTCAAAAGGTTTTTCCCCTCCCACAAGTTTGTTTATTTGAAAAAAATTAAAAAAAAAAATGATTCAGTCAAATATTAGACGCAATAATGAACAAATTCCATTTTGGTTTTTTAAAATCGCACGACAGGGAAAAAAGTTCGAGGGGGTTGAATAATTTTCCTTTCCCTACCTCCCTTCCCTCCCCTAATTGGCCCACAACCCCAATCCTCTGGCTCCATCAATTCTTATCTATTTCACCTACCTCAAAAAAATCTCATCCCCCTAACTTCTTTTTTTCGTAAAAAAATTAAAGAATTACTCTTTTGTGTATTAGTGTTAGGGCAAAAAAACGAGTATTTTCAAAAAAAAAATTTCACGAAAAGGTACCGTCCGATTTGAAAAAAACCAGATTATGCGCTTCCGCGAGATCTTGAATTTTTAATTTTACTTTTTTTTCGTCAGGTCAATAATAACAAAGTTATCGTGGAAAAACGTGTTTTTGCGAATTTTACATGCGAATTCCTCCGCCACCCCGTGTGATTAAGCTGAACTAAGTTGATAATATGATAAAAGAGAACGCGTGTAACCGAAATGTCAAAAAAAAATTTTTAAAAAAGTTGGTTTCAAACCTCTTCTTTTTCTCGCCAGATCCGCTCCAGTAATTCTTATATTTATGAATCTCTAAAAGAGAGTAGTAAATATATAGGCAATGAATGGGAATTATACCATATTTAATAAATATTGGTTGACAGTGTTCTCTGAAACCTGCTCTTGTTTCAATTCTTATAGACTCTTTCTGTTGTCGAAAAATTTTTACAGCGCTGCTCGAATTCCCCATACCCTTATTTGGGAGTGGATCAATTAATAGTTCACTGAATGCAAAGTGTGTAGTTGTAGAACAGTTCTTAGTCTTCGTAAAATAAATAAATAGTTTGATAGCTTATTGCTGAGTTGCCCATTATGATTGCTCCAACTTAAAGTGTCATCAAGAACTATACCAGTAAATTGACACTATCTCCCTTCGTTGCGACATCTGATAGAAAAAAATAGTTTCAGTGTATTAACATTATACCAAAGTTCCGCTCGACTTTCAGCTTCATCAATGATATTTTGTTAACTGTTAATATTCTTAGCACTATCTGCAAAAGTTGCGTCATCAGCAAACATAACAATACTGTTAGGGAATAAGTAATAAGATAAATCGTTTACATAAATTATAAACAGTAGAGGTCCCAGCACACATCCCTGAGACACTCCATGTTTTACTGATCTAAAATAAGATGTTATATTGTTTTGTGAGATGCATTGTTGCCTATTCTCCAGATATGGCTTTAACATAAACAACGGTATACCCTGACTCCATAAATTATTTATTATTTAGGTATTAACCAAATCACAACTTACACACTTTATGATACCAACAGTGGTTAACATTTTAACAATTGCTACTATACTATTTACAAATACCAACAATCAGATTACCAGCCTCCAATGAATTCCTCAATTGAATTAAATGCATTTTTGAGCAAAAATTTCTTCACGGTGGTTTTAACTTGTTCAAGTTAAGTTACTTTACCTGCGTTGACAGAACATTGTACAACAATATACCATAGTAATTTGTTCCATTGTATGTTTTATTTAACCATAAAAAGTTGATGTTTATTTTGTCCCGATTTCGTGTTGGGTAACTATGAATCTGACTCTGATGTTGCCTTTATTATTTTTACATATAACACTGACTTCAAAATAAACACACACGGCAAGGTAAGAATACCTTACGTAATAAATTCAGATTTACAGTAATCTCTATACTTAAGCCTAGCAATTATTCTGATGGCTTTTCTCTGGATAGCAAAGACTGCTCTGTTATCAGATGAGTGCCCCCAAATCAAACTAGCGTAAGAGATAACAGATTATATTAGGTATTAGGCCATGCTATACAGTAAGAAATGTTTTTTGCAATATATTGCATGCGAGTTTGCGTAATAAATATATGTTTTTGCTGACTTTCCTATAAGATATAATTTGCGTCTGTTTACTAAGTGGCTGTTTGTCAAGGTAAACTTCCAACTTTACCTCACTACTATGCGATAAATCATTGTCGTCCATATTTTTTAGCGTAATAACTACTTTTTTAGTTTTGGAATCATTTTGTGCCAACTAATTAGCTATGAACTAATCTTTTACTGTATTTTGTGTCGAATCTATTTCAGATATTAAGTCCTTAACATATTTAAATGATTTTGTTATGGTTGGGTAGTCAGCAAATAGAACAAAGTTTACATCCAGGGCAATGCTTGGTAGATTATTTACATAAATCAAGAATAGTGTCGGCCCGAATGCAGATTCTTGAGGAACACTGTATTTTATAGGAAGGAGAGTGTATATTTTGCGAAGATACATATTCAAAACGACTGGTTAAGTAGGAATTTATTAAGTTGGTGCTATGGTTGGTAAAGCCATAAAAGTTTAATTTATCGACTGGTATTTTATGTGACACACAGTCAAAGGGTTTTGTGAGATCTAAGAATTGTGAAAATATTAGTAAGCCCTCTTCAAGGCCTTCGTTGATCATTTTAATTCAAGAATTGATAGTTAATTTGTCGGTTTCTTGTTGGAATCCTTTACCACATTGATTTTTTTCTAAAACAATTCCCAAGAAATCAGTTACACAGTATTTCACTGGAAAATAACCCTTACGTCTGTAACTGTTATGTCAGGGGAGCAATTAGAGGCCGTTTCTTGACAAATAATGAATAGGAACAAAAATGTAAAATAATGTATTTTGCTGACGTTTCAGAAACCGAATTTGTGTCTTTTCTCAAAGCTTATTACGAAAGTGTTTGTGTGCTGAGTATATTAAATACACAGCTCTGACAATATATCTGTTATATTCAAAATCCATAGATACTTACTGCTTATACAGAACTGTTGATATACCTAAGCAGTTTTATATGTTCAGTTTGTTAAGTTCTTCTTTTAACATCGATAACCAGGTTCTGCAAACATCTACGGAACAATTCAACATGCATTTATCCTCATTCAATAATATTATTACTGATTCTTTAATTTTTCTTTTCTTCTGTCTCTTTTGTTAAAATTTTTGCCGAGTCCCAGTTCCCAGTTTATTTTATGTCCGTTCTCCCAAGGGTGTTTGCAAATCTTCGATTTCTGAATCTCATTCTTCCTACTGTAACCCTTGTGCTCACCCAATCCAACACTAAATGGTTTGGAAATTGAAAATTTACGAACACACATTTTTCTGCTGTTTACGAAATCATATAAAAAATGTTCTGTACCGGCAAAGTTTATCACAATGACTCATCTTGTATACATCGATATAAAACCTAATAAGCAAATTTCAGGTAGTCGCTATTATCTAGTAATAAATAATAATATATGTGAAAATGCAAATTGGAGCATTTAGTTTCCGCAAATTGCAATTAGCTTCACGCTATTATCGTGGCCACCGCATACCGATTTGTTAATCAATTTTCTTATTACTGTCAATATCAAGCTAGGAGCCCTCAGCACAAATTAGACAGTTTAAGCTGAGGTAATATAAATTAATAACGTAAAGGATGACAGAATGAATCATGATAATTTTATGCACGGATTAACTAACAGGAATTACCATTTTCCATATACCGTTTCCAATTACTTACACAAAACGGCTATTAAATTTAATTCTACGTACGGCCCAGTTTGACCACGTTTGTAGAACATTAACTCCGTTATACTTATTTTATTTGCGGAACAAAAGTGAAAAGAAAATAGGCAGAAAGAGGGAGACCCTCCGTTAAACCTGGAAAAGTAATTCTAAGAAATTCCCAGTAATTTTAGCTATTGAAACGATTTGGCAGAATAACCAGACCAATCAAAAAACGATTAACAAATCCTACCCAAACATTTATTTGGAATTCATGTTCAGAATGTCAAGGATGAGGATCATTATGATTGTTTGCTGTACCTCTTTTTCTTTCCATACTAAGAACTCAGTTATGGTAGAGCAGCACGGATTCATGCAAGGGAGGTCCACTGTATCGAACCCCCTGTAAAACACAGTACATTGCTGAAGCTTTAGATCAGAAGGTCAGGTTGATGTCATCTACACTGACTTTTCTAAAGCATTTGACAGATTGGACCACGATATATTATTAAACAAATGCAAAACTTTGGGTTCAATGACTCCCTTATTTATTTGTTTATTTCTTATTTAAGGGGGCGAGCGTAGAGGCGACTTCAATGTGAATGTCAGTCAATATTTCGTTGAAGCAACGTCGAGCGCGGTTAGTACTTGGATGGGTGACCCATCTTGGGAAATACGGCGTTCTCGTCCAACCTTCTAGCGGCTTGTATATCAGTATATACGCGGAAGCTACGTGATTTCAGACGAGGATTACGTAGTGGATATACCATTCTTCGGAGGGGATGTAAAGCAGGCGGTCCCTTATCTATTAAATGTTAGGCAAGTAAAAGATCCCTACTCTTCTTAAGGAAAGAGGTTCGGCAAAATTTCCAGGTTGGGGGTAGCTTGTCTCCTGGCGTCGATGATAGGCCCTGGTAGCGGAAATAGGCCGACGTTAAATAAATGGATAAAAAAAAAATTCTTATTTAACTTGTCCGACTCAGTTTGTTCAATATCGTGGCTTCCAATCTACATTATTTAAACAAACGTCAGGAGTCCGCAAGATTCCATACTTGGCCCTCTATTTTTTGTACTCTTCATTAATGATATTTTTACAACCTTGACGTATGCTATCTAGTTTAAGCTGACGATCTCAAATTATTTATATATTCGCATTAAATCTGACATAAAACGAACCTACGCAAGTATTTAACAATTATTTCTCCCTTCCTATCTTGCTTGTTTCGCTATATATATTATGTGCAAACGTTGTATTGGGTATATTTTTATGTTGTATGAATTGTCATTTACGCATTTAATTGTACTGAACGTTTTATATTGTTGTTCTGATAACCTATTTTTCACTTTGGTGTTTTGTTATATTCGTTCATTATTTTGTTTTTAATCTTGTAATTGTGTTGTTATTTATCCTGTAACTGGGTGATTTAGGGGTTTCACCCATTGGATAAATTATCGAAATAATTAAATAAATAAATAAAACAAGCCTGATGCATAAAAATGATATTCTTGTCAATATAGCTTTCTAGATTATGTGTGCCGTAATTTAGATGTGGGGCATAAGGTTGTTGTGTATATCGATCTTACAAATGCATTTATCCGCATTTCTGCAAAATTTATAGAGAATGACTATAGAATATCTAGGTTCTAGATTGATATTGAGTTTTAATATTCTTTTTTATAGAATTTCTAAGGGCTTTAGTATAGTACTGTACTCCCCCACCCTATGGCCCTATAATTAAGATGTGATATGTTTCTAAGCAATTTAGAGCGTTAGAGCTTCGTGATCAAAGCAATAGTCTGCTTAAATTTTACCTTATGAATAAGAGGCAATTCGTAGATTATTTTGGTGCAGTCTATTAAACTTAACATTTGTTTAGATATACCACAGGACAGTACTATGGGGCCCTTGTTGTTTCTGTTGTATATTAATGACATAAACCAGCTGTCACATCTTTCTATTGTGCATTTGTAAACCATATTACAATTACAACAAGCGACAAGAGTATAGATAGCTCTTGCAATCGATAAATTTAAGTTCTTTGTAAAGCCACTGAGTTGGTTAAACTTCCAGTAAAATGGTCGAAAACTTCCTGAAGTCTAAATTGCAGTTCTATCAACATTGTAACGACTTAACAGAAATATAGGACTTGAGTGATTGATTGATTTATCAGCGTGCGGTAGGCATTGCTGCCACTCCCAGGGTTATACAGCTGGGCCTGCTACGTCTCGCTGGGTTGAATTAGGATCATGCTTGTTGTCAGCAACGAAAGCCACGTGGTGCATGGTAGACGAATGTGGGATGGGAGGTGTAGGTATTTGTGAGATGCGTTACCGCATTGTGCTGTGAGGAAGCGTTTAAGCTCCCTTTTTTGTATTTTTGGTTCTGGACTTCTGCCTCTTCTGGGTCTTCTTGTGGAATATGTTGCCGTGTTGTGTCGTAATATAGAGTGTTTATGCTTCTCTTTTTGTGTTTCTGCTTCTTCCAATCTTGTTTTTCTGGGTCTTTTGATTCCTCGGTTTCAACTGGGTTGGATTTGGGTCATGCTTGTTGTCAGCAGCGAGAGCCACATGACGCATGGTATGGGATTGGGGGATGGGTAGTGTAGGTGTTTGTGGAATGCGTTGCCGCATTGTGTTCGTGATATTTAATGTTTATGCTCCTCTTTTTTGTGTTTCTGCTGTTTGTGCTCCTCTTTTTGTATTTCTGCTTCTACAAATTTTCTTCTTCATCTGAGTCTTCTGATTCTTCCGTTTCTGTTTCTGGTAGAGTATATGTTGCTGCGATTTCATTGTGGAATTCAGACTTTGCAAAAATATAGGACCTGACATAAAATTTGTTAAGCGCATCGTAGAATCTGATATCGAACAGGGTATAGTATTGCATACTTCGCAGCGGAGCAAGTCGACCTTCTTAAGTAAATATATATGACCGCATGCAGTGTATATTTTTCAATAAAGTAGGTGCCTATGGAATTCAACTTACCGACATTTCAGAAGAAGGGTGATCAATAAATATCATTTCCGATTCTTCACCGTCTAGTAGCACTGACACGGTTCTTTCCCCAAATTCGTCATCTGAAAATAGTAACAAAAAAGTATAAATAAATTTGAAACTCAGACTTCTTATAACTTCTCAACTGCAGAATTTACAACTATGAATCTTTTTTTCTTAGCTAGGTACGCGATGGTTTATGATCATTGTCTGCATTGTGACATAAAATATCCGAGTTGTTGCCATAGTCAGAGTTGACATTTCACAATCAAGTGTTTAAAGATTGCCTCTAAATTTTCTTTAGCTTACTCATAAAGTCAAAATAATTTATTTTAATGAAGAGCTTAAAATAATCTCTGACGCCAATTACCGCATCTTCCTAATTTTCATTATAAGAATTTGCTACTTTTTACCGATAGTGGAATTATTTAAAAATTAAGTTGTGACTTATATCAGACACAGAAATCCCAGATCCTCCGCCAAAATATATGATACAAGCAATCGCATAGATAGATAGGTATCTTTTATTTACTTATTACGAATATTTAACCGTGTTATCAAAATCTAAAATATAAAAATACATCATTGAATATTAGTACAATAAGTAAAATCTAAATGTAGCAAAACTCCATCATTTAAGCTTCATTGTGGTGGCTGTGGTACAGCAAAGTTAGAAAGAGGAGATTTCGAAAAATAAAACTAAATATTTTATACCACAAAGATCTAGTCAGGTAGACATACACGTAGTACTTATCCCCATCTTCATCCTAACTTATAGCTAACTAAACAATCAGGCATACATATCTACAACAATATTCATAAAAATTGAATAGAATTCGAGAATAAAAGCATTACTTAGTTTTTTTACTTAACAAATTTTTAACATTATTTCAATGTATATTGAAGTTACTGGGCATTCTCATATTCGGCGGAAATGAATTAAATAATTTTAATTCAAGATATGCTAATTATATTAACATTCATTCTCGTGCCATGTACAGGGTGGACCAAATTAGATGGGATTTGAGGTTTTCTCTAAAACTATGGCAGATAGACAAAAACCAATATAGGTATCCTGAGCTCAATTTTCGAGACACAAACAATTTCGCAAACCGCGAACATCTATATTTCTCGACTACCGAGCTACTGAGGAAAATTGGCATTTTTGGATGACCTCTGTATCTCAATTACCAAGTGTCGAATTGAAAATCGAGTAACACATTCTTAAGGCACTTTTTTGAGTAGAATTCGTTGCTGATAAGAAGAAAATTATGCATGTCTCAGTTTTCGAGATATAGACATAACTTTTGTTTTTTTTTAAATGGAACACCCTATAAATTATTTCATTATTCGATCACAACTTAAATTAGCTACCCAAGGATATATCATATATCATATTTATCCCTACAAAAAGTGGTTAATTTTCGAAACATTTAATATATTTGTGTCACCATCTATACCCAAACGACTTTCAAGGGCGTCTCATTTTTTGCCAGTGGTTTTTGCGTCAGTGCAATGAAGTATCAGGATTTGAAGGAACAATTATATGGACAGACGAGGCCCATATAAGCAGTGCCGGAATTTTTAATCTTCGTAATAACTACCATTGAGAATATCCTCACGTAACCGCTACAGTTAATCGTCAAGGACGATTTGGATTTGGTGTAAGGTGTGGTTTTACTGGATGCCAAATAATAGGCCCTAATTTTTTTCACGGTAATTTGAATTCCGAATATTTTATTAACATTCTACGACAAGAAATAGAGGATTTTGTAGACAATATGCCTGTAAGACAATTTCAAAGATTAATTTACAAACATAATGGCGCCCCATACGTCAAATGAACACGAAATTATTTAAATGCTCAATATGGGGAGGATTGGATATCTATATATCACTCAGGACTAGTTTATCAATGTCTAGTTAGCTAACTAAATTGACAACTAACAATTAATTTATCTAACTGGACACTAATAAACAACAAAGTAGTGTCACGCAGTAATTAAAATTTATATAAAAGTTATTTGAGACACCTAGTACATCAGATTATGGTTACATAGAAATTAATATTAGAATATTTACAAACAGAAATTGTTGAGACAGCAGCAAGCTAGTGCATTCACCCGAGTTACTTGGTATCTAGGTAACTGTTGAATTGCAAAAAGAATAGCTAGAAAATATTTTAGTTTCAAAAGTTAGTTGGGTTTTGGCTTAGGGGGTGAATTAATGGTGGCTTGGTGCGTTGCCCAACTCCCCTCCTAGGGGATAATCAATGTAAGTACAAACTATTTGATCTTGTTTGTTTTTTTTGTGTCAATAACCTACCTACCACAATGTTTTATTTACAAAGTATTCATTTAATTCATTAAATTCAAGCCATCTTGTAAGCAAGCGAGTATTTTAAAGGAACCCCATCTCAGCGGCTCGAGGGTCGTAACACGTGGTGGAGGCGTCGGGCAAAATTCACCCCCTAAGCCAAAACCCAACTAACTTTTGAAACTAAAATATTTTCGAGCTATTCTTTTTGAAATTCAACAGTTACCTAGATACCAAGTAACTCGGGTGAATGCACCAGCTTGCTGCTGTCTCAACAATTTCTGTTTGTAAATATTCTAATATTAATTTCTATGTAACAATAACCTGATGTACTAGGTGTCTCAAATAACTTTTATATAAATTATAATTGCGTGACAGTAGTTTAGATATTGTTTAATTTTTAGGAAATAATGGTCCTATTTTGTGGCCAGCTAGATCTCCCGATATAACCCCTGCCGACTTTTGGCTTTGGGATTATTTAAATGTTACATATAGAGGACGTTCTAATAACATAGAAGAATTGGAAAATAAAACATTAGCCGCGTTTCAGACAATAACTCCTGTCATGATTGGAAATGCAACAAATGCTGCAAGAAGGTGTCAAAAATGCATATAGACCAGGCTAGATAAGGGTTGGACAACAACATAATTCGTTACAGCAAACTGATAGTGGAATATTGTAGAACCTATCATAACTAATGAAGGAAAAATAATCCGAACCACCTGCGATTATCTGGGGGGAAATGGGGTGGGGTTTTAGGGGGGGGGAAACGGTTTTTTGCGATTTCTGGCTTAACTACGCGTCCTATCGAAAAGAGTTAAATATGAAAGTTGTAAGTAATAAAGAGATCTACAACTTTTATGGAAGGCATTTTTATCCTAACCTCAAAATTTTTCTTCCACAAAAATAATTCGATTTAGCTCAAACTTGGTGAAAGTATACCTTTTGGTGTCCCACATAAGCACTATTTTTTTTGAAGCAGAATATTTAGCTGTTGTTGTCAATAAAAAAAAAAAAAGTGAAATTTTCAACTACGATTCCTCATAAAATTACTTGTCCGATAGGGTTCGGACAGGGCTCATTTTTTTTGTTTTTACTTCTACTTTCAACGAATCAAAAAATATATATACTATAATGGGAAAAATTGCCGGAAAATCGAAAATTCCGAAAAAATGCCTTTTTTCGTTGTATGTTTTATAATTATTTTCAAAAATTTGTAATTATTAACACGGAAATACACGAAGGCAAATCTAAATATCGCTATCAATGGGCAATACTTGCCCATTCTAAATGAAGCAAAAAATGTAGGTCTTATTTTTGACTATAAAATGCGTTTCACGGAGCACGTGGCAGTTTTATTAAAAAAGCATATTACGCATTGAAAATGTTATATTCTAATATATAAGTATTTTAAATTTCGCAAAACGATAAAATCTCATTTCCAAATTTTATAAGATAGCAATTGGTTTTATATGTGCAAATGTATGTGTATGTGGGTATATATACACATATTTGCCTCTTCTTAGTCTTTAGTTTTTATGTTTAATTCTATACTATATGTTTAGTTTTGTTTTACTTAAAGTTAGATTAGACTTAAATTAGATTTAAATTATTATAATGTAAAAGGTTAAGTTGAGTAGCTATTAAGCTAGACTTCGCCTTAACTTAGGAATATGCTGTAAATTTATTCCTAAATAAAGCCCTTTTGTTATTATTATTATTATTTTTATTATTAATTGTATGTTTACTACAAAATGTAAATATATTAAAATCATGTATTAAAAAGTACATTTTTTATTATTTTTACAAAAAATTTATTATATTATGTTTAATAATTAAAATTAACAAAGCTATTTTTACAATTTAAAAGTTATTAATAATCAAAATTAAAAGTAAATATATTTATATTATCAAATAAATAAAAATGCGGCCATTTATACGCCATACCAATACCGTGGCAATAGAAGGCATAGAAATCAAGATCATACTTTTTTGTTTGTTTAATAATTCAAACGTGGTTGAGGAATGTAATTAATTATTAATTATTTTACTTATTGTTTGTAGCATACATTGATATTACAAAATTACATTAATTTTAATAAATAATAACAAATTTTTGACAATAATTATAAAACATACAACGAAAAAAGGCATTTTTTCGGAATTTTCGATTTTCCGGCAATTTTTCCCATTGTAGTATATACATTTTTTTATTCATTGAAAGTAGAAGTAAAAACAAAAAAAATGAGCCCTGTCCGAACCCCATCGGACAAGTACTTTTATGAGGAATCGTAGTTGAAAATTTCACTTTTTTTTTTTAAATTGAATTAAACAACAACAGCTAAATATTCTGCTGAAAAAAATAGTGCTTATGTGGGACACCAAAAGGTATACTTTCACCAAGTTTGAGCTAAATCGAATTATGTTTGTGGAAGAAAAAAATAAAAAACCGAAAACAGGGTTTTTTTGCCTCGAAAAATTTTGAGGTTAGGATAATAATGCTCTCCATAAAAGTTGTAGATCTCTTTATTACTTACAACTTTTGTATTCAACTTTTTTTGAAAGGATGCATATTTAAGCCAGAAATCGCAAAAAACCGTTTTCCTCCCTTAAAAGCCCACCCCATTTCCCCCCAGATAATCGCAGGTGGTTCGGATTATTTTTCCTTCATTAGTTATGATATATTCTACAATATTCCACTATCAGTTTGCTGTAACGACTTATGTTTTTTTTTTTTATTTCTGACACTTATCTAGCCTGGCCTAATAGATGTCAATGGAGACAATTCGAACATTTACTGTAGTTTAGTTTTTCCTATTTTTGGCAAAATTATTTTATATTATACGAAGTGTGGTTGTTGTTAATAGTATTCCATGGCCTCCTCACAAATATATTAAATTTTTCGAAAACTAACCACTTTTTCTAGAGATAAATATGACATATGATATATCGATAGATAGCTAATTTAATCTGTGGTCGAATAATGAAATAATTTACAGGGTGTTCCATTAAAAAAAACACAAGTTATGTCTGTATGTAGAAAACTGAGCTATGTATAATTTTCTTCTTATCAGCAATGGATTCTACTCAAAAAAGTACCTTGCGAATGTGTTACTCGATTTTCTATTCGTCACTTTTGGTAATTGAGATATAGAAATGGTAATTTTCCAAAAACGCTCTGTAGCTCGGTACTCGAAAAAGATAGGCGATCGCGGTTTGTGCCATGTTTGTTTCTAGAAAATCGAACTCAGGACATCTATGTTGGTTTTTGTCTATCTGCCACAGTTTTAGAGATAACCCCAAACCACATCTAATTTGGCCCACCCTGTACCAATTTGTAGTTAGTTTTATTCTTAGAATAGTTTAGTGACGCCTCTTTCTAAGTACCTAATGTTAATTTTGCAAAATTTATAGAGAACGATTATAGAATATCTAGGTTCCAGATTGGAATTGGGCTTTAATTTTTTTTTGTAGAATTTCTAAGGGCTTTAGTGTAGTACTGTATACTCCCCCTCCCTATGGCTCAGCAACTAAGATGTGATTGCACTAGTAAAAATTCCTACAGCTCTAACTTATAATTGAAGACCTAAGTGGATAAAGGTGTTATGTCGCATTTTTAAACAAAATTACTTTATGCAATTTTTGAACACCCCTGATATAGATTTAACGCCCAATAAACGGTGAATTCTAAATTTGTAATATTTTATAGAAACTTTTTAATTATATAGGCGCCATGTCATACATACAACCAGTAATTTTAGTGGATGTACACAGTTTTGGACAGAAAAATCTAGTTTCATAACAGCTTGATATTGTTCTTTAATATTAGTGTAAACAAAAGAACATAACCCAAATTTATCTATTTTATGAGGTATTACTCATTTGAATCGAAGACAAAATAAATAAGTGCCAACTCAAAACCGTTTTGTTTAATTTACTCAAAACTTTAAAAGTGTGACATAACATCTTTATCCACTTAGGTCTTCAATTGAAATATTATTTTGAGGACAGTAATCATATCTGGTAAGAATCTTAATTTGTTACATAAATTATTTATTCGAGTATTCATAAATAATTTCAAATTAAATAAAAAAATGTAAATAACTTTGTCCGAAGACAGTGTCATTGGTTTAAAAAATAAGTTGCGACTTCAAGGAAAACTTTAATCCTACAAAACTACAACAATTCCGGATCATCCGCCAAAATATAAGATTGAGGAGACGTTGTACTTACTACTGAGTAATTTCAAATTGAATTTAAAAAAAGGGCGTAAAGTATTACATCTATAATTTACTTAACTAAAGTCGGAAATAAAACGAAAAACTATACACAAAACCTATACAAAAATATAAGTAATAAAATTGCACCATACCAAGGCTGGCATCGTAGGTGTTCATGTATTCAGACGTCATAAACTGCGAGACAAGTGCGGTCTTTCCGACACCGGCGTCGCCCAGCATTACCACTCTGTACTTGGGGACCTCCACCTCCTCCGGGGACCCCAGCGGGGTCGAGTCCACGGTGTGGTAGCCTGACCCACAACACGAACCCTCGAAGGGGGACCTCTCACCCGAGACGTTGCTCGCCCTAAAAACAAAAGCATGTTCGATAGAGGTTTGAAAAGAAAAACATGACGAAAAATGCTAGTGCGCTGGGGGACGTTGTAAAGAATGGTGGTGAATTCAGAAAAGGCGGTGAAAATGTCATTGCTTTGTTATGTTTATTTTATACGAAGTAATTATTACTTGGAAATTTAAATGATTTGGTATTTTTAAGGGTGTAAAATTCTAAACTTATTCATAATTAATTTATTTTTCTATTGTTATTATCTACATAAGAGGTTAAAGAGAAATAGTACAATACTAATAAATAATGAATACGAAACGAGTAAATTATAAAACAATATTTTAACATCTAAACGAAAGACTAATATGATACATACAGGATAAATATTTGCGGTAGTTCAAGGGTAGATTCTTTGAATCAAAATATGAGCATATAACCAAACATGCTTTAATAAATTGTTGCTGTGGAAAAAGATACAGGGTGTCAAAATTGTATTTTTTTTTTCTTTTTTTGCACCATCTGAACTACCTCTTGACAGATCTTCTCCCAATTTGGTAAGGAAACATTTTTTAAGCTAAGAAATAATGTTTTATGTATCACATCACGCTAGCCCATGGAGGGGGGCTCATGAGCTATACCTGATGATGAATATTTTTTGTTTTTTTTTTCACGAAACGTTGTGACGCTTTTGACTAGAAAATCTCATATAGGAGTCATTTCTATGCAAAAAAAGGTACACTAGATAAAATTTGATAATTCCAACCGTTTTCGAGAAAACTGCCGCAAAGATTTCAAGAATTCTTTGAAACAAACTCAATTTGAAAAGGACAAATTGTATTTGTTGAAAGGTGTGCTTTGATGACGTCTTAGTCCTGTCATTTGCGTACAATTTCATTAGTTTGACATTTTGAGAAGAGATGTGATCTGATTTTATAACTATTATTTAGTAGTTTTAAAAATATTAGCGATAGGTTAGTAACTACTTACTAACAAAAGTAAATCGGATCATCGTTAAAAACAAATTGTTTCTCCGTATCTATAACAATATTGCATCTAAAGAAATATAATGACCTAGCAACTTTTTACTATGAAAGGCGATGCAGAAGCTCAGTTATTATATTATTATTCATTCTTATCCCGGGAATCAAATAGTAAAGGTACTTAACCTCAAATATTGATGCGAGACCAAATAAAAAATAGGCTATGTAGACAGAGCTAGATAGTGTATGGTCATGAAACTCAAAGTAGAGATCTGACCTAATCTGGGTAACACAATACTGGCTTATCATTGAGATCTGATCGATATAAGTCCCACAGAACGTGACCGCAAGAATCTGTGGTTGTGTATAAAACTACCTCTATCATATTCTGGTGTCATTTGTGGGGTTAAGCCATCAATATTTTAAAGGCGTTACATACTTGATTAAATGTCACGGTGACACGCGTTATGTCAATTAAACGTCAAAGTGACAAATGTCAAATTCAATAATTGTCAAAATGACAGATGTCAATTAATTAAATGTTAATTAAGTGTCAAAGTGACAAATATCAAATTAATCAAATGTCAAAATGTCAGTTGACGTATTGGCTATCATATTGTTTCCTTCATCTTTGCCTTGAACGATTTTCATTCGATAACTATCCGTAAATATGTATTCGTTATAGTAAAGGATGTTGGGTCAAGTTTAAGTGAGATTTCATATTCGTTTGTTTGTATATTATTATGAATAGAAGATTATAACAATGAGCGTTATCATTTCATATTTATAAATAAATATGATGTGTTTCTCATATCTGTTGACAATTTTCTGATATTAAATAAATCTTGTTAAATTGAAATTATTCTCCTTGACTTTTATTGAACTCTGGAATTACTCCACTGTTAACTATTCGAGCATAATGGTTCTGAACCATTGTAGAACTATAATTACAACGTTATACTTTATATCGCATGAATTAGATAATCTCAGTATCCTACCACCTGGCTCTAAAATCCTCGAAAAAGTTGTACACCAGCAATTAACAGAATATTCAGAGAAACAAAAGATACTACTCCCAAGTCAATCAAGCTTCAGGAAAAATTACAGCACCACCATTGCTTTACTAAATATTAATGATGATATCATCACCAGTACAGACAAAGGTATGATTGCTGTGGTAATACTATTGGACATGTCAAAAGCTTTTGACAGTATAGACCATGAACTACTGCTATCCAAACTACATTACTATGGCATCAAAGACACAGCAGTCAAATGGTTTAATCACTATATCATTAACAGACCGCAAAAAGTTGAACTAACAGATTAAAAAGGAACCAAACTCTCAGATGATGCTGTAATTTTGTCAGGAGTACCTCAAGGCTCGATACGGGGTCCACTGCTTTTCAACATATTCATCTCTGACATAGTCAAGGCAACTGATAAATGTACACTACACTTTTATGCAAATGACATACAACTTCTATACAGTTTTTACCCTAAAGACATATGTGATTCAATAGAGATCATAAATCAGGAACTAAACAACATATTCATATGGACAACAAAAAACGGGCTTAAAATAAATACACAAAAGACCGTCGCCATGATTTATGGAAATAAACACTCAAGGAAACTATCACGCACTATACCTAATATAAAAATGAACAATGACACTATTAACATAAGCCAACAATCTAATAACCTGGGTCTCCTCATGGATGATCAACTAAGCTATGATAAACATGTTGCCAATTTATGCAAATCAGCGTACATAACATTAAAAGGTCTCTATCAAGTTCAAGATTATATATCACAAGAAGCTAAACTTAAATTTTGTGAATCACTGGTGCTGTCGCGCTTAAATTATTGTGACGCAGTGTATGGTCCCTGTCTAACGGTGGAATTGTCAAACAGACTACAAAAGGTTCAAAATGCGTGTATTCGCTACTCTTTAAACTTACCATATAGAGAACATATAAGTCCTTATCTCAAGCAATTAGATTGCTTAAATATGGAAACAAGAAGATGGATTCATCTCTGTTGCATAATATATAGTGTAATTCAGCTTAATACGCCAATATATCTTAGACAAAAAATTGAAAAAAGAGCAACAGCCCATTCAGTGGAAACAGGAGACCGAGATACTACATTAAGTGTACCTATACATCAAACAGAGTACTACAAAAGAAGTTTCACCTATCAGGCAGCTAAAATATATAACCAAATTTCCAAAGAGCTGAAGAATAATAGTGTCGCTAGTCTAAAAAGGAAGATCACACAATTAATAAAAAATGGATCATTTCAAATAGTTTTTTAAATATTCAATTTCAATCAGTATATTTTTATTTTTCTTTCATACACAAAAGTATACCAATATCCTTTTGAATTATATCCATATATAGATAACGTCTCACCTTTGTAATTATAACCATTTTGTCCCGTAGTTATGCACATTATTCTCTCATTTTGGTCAAGATGAAAACCAATTTTAAATTGACTCCATGACCTTTTTAGGTAAAGTAAACGTGTATGTTTTCTTTTCATGAATAAATGAATATTATTATTAGTATTATTATTATTATTATTATTTATATGTATACAAAATATTATTTAGGTATTAAGCAAATATACTAGTTAGGTAAAATACTTTAAAACACTCATTATTGGAGAACCAATCAAAACAACTTCTCTTCTAGCTAATACTGACAAAGTATTGAATTACATGATAGAGCATTTAAAAATAAATAAAAAATAATTAATTGTAAAAATAAATCATTAACAGGCTTATAAATAATGAATGAATGTCTCTATACTCTACTGATGAGAACTAATGAGTTCGAAAAAATTTTACAACTTCCCTAGAGAGGAACTAGAATGTAAGGTTCATTAATTGTTGTAAATGATCAATCAATAAATGATTTAAGTATTTTCAATATACTTTTTTGCTTTAAAATGCTAGAAATCCTATCCTGTAATTCAATACTTCGTCAGTATTAGCTAGAAGAGTAGTTGTTTTGATTGCTTCTCGAATAATGAATGTTTTAGTATTTAATAGTATATTAGCGTGACCAGACTGAGACACCAATATACACAAAACAGGTAATTTCATATTAAATAAAAGTGTGTACGTTGTGATTTGCTTAAGACCTAAATAATATTTTCTAATCGTTATGAAAGCAGATAAATAAAAAATAAATGTCTATGAATTTTTACGTATTTAGTATACCTATAACTGTTCGTTATCTTATCTTCCTGTTCTTTGAAGGGTTTTTTCTTTAGAACAGCATATTAAAAAAGTATTAAGGTGTAAAACTGTAAAGGTAAAGTAACTACAATCCATGCTAAGAAGCAGAATAATTACCACAAATATGGGGACGAGTCGGCCAGCATGACTGCAGTTAGGGGCTGTCAGCCCCTTGCTGTGGTCAATGGTGGTCTACGATCTCCTCCACAAACTGAGTAATTATGGCTTCAACGTTCAGGGCTATGCTGATTACCTGGTCGTTACTGTGAGAGGCAGGGACGAGGCTACGATTTCATGTTGAGATAGAAAGCCGTCAGGTGAGCAGGATCAAAGTACTGCGGTTGGAGAAATAGTCACACATCTGGTACATAGATGGACCCAAGATGGACGATGGTGTGGGCATAGTGGGGCCTAAATGCAGACTATCTAAAACCCTTGGCAATACCCCAACCATCTTCCAAGAAGAAATCTATGCTATAGATCTGTATACCCAGGAATGGCTTAGCAGAGGCACTCGAGGGCAAAGATCTATATACTTTCAGAGAGCCAGGCAGCACTAAAGGCTCTCAGGTCCTGAACCTTCGAGTCTAAAATTACTTGGGAATGCAAACAAGCCCTGAAACAACTGGAAAAAATCAGCAAGGTTAACTTGATGTGGGTGCCAGGGCATGAGGGAATATAATGCAATGAATTAGCTGACAGCTTGCAGGAAAAGGGGCTGAAGCCTTATTTTTCGGACTGTGCCGCATCTAAGGGACACATAACGGAGGAGGTTCAAAAATGGAGGAATATTCCAGGCCAAAGACAAGCGAAAAGGTTTATAACCTATTCGACAAAGAATGCCACAAGGCTCCTCAAACTCGAAAAGTCCGACGTAAGGCTGATCACAGGCCTTCTAACTGGTCATTGCTCCTTGAGATATCATCTCAAGAACATGGGTATGGCAGAAGATGACAAATGCAGATACTGCGAAACATATACTTTGTGAATGCAAGGTACTAATCCGCATTAGGCTAAAGTACCTAGAACAGGCGGAATTAACGCCTGAAGATATAGGGAAATTAGCTCCCGGAAAAATCACAAGTTTTGCAAAAAGTCTTGGAACCCTGGACAACAATTATAGACCTGCGGCCAAGAGGCAAATAAGTTACCTCATCGGGTACAAAAGGTCTGAGTTTTTGTAGTAAAAATACCACATATATGTAGCAAAAAACCGACCGTCTGCCGGGGCTCAATGGTCAACTTCTCATTATAACAGCTTGTCAAAGAGGCGAAAAAAGTCTCTAAAGTTACCTCATTGGGTACATGGTTAACACGTGACAATTCACTGGGAAAACCATTACGATTTTTATTTTGTGTGGCAGATGTCAGTATTTGAACGCATACATAGGAGCAGACGCCCGTTGCGACGTCCAAAATTCCGACGTTTCTTACCTCATGAGGTACATATACAAACCTGGGTTCTAATCAAAGGTCTTTTTATGTAGATCATAAATGTTTTTCAAAAAGATCGGCAGACGGTCAACTATAAAGAGCAGACGCTCTAGAAAATGTAACCTGAAATAATAATGCCAAAGTCGGTACAGAGTTTTATTGAGTTCATGTTCGGAAATTTGACAATGCACTAGGAAAACTACTACAATTATTATTTTGTTTGTCAGACTTCCGTGAATATGTAGGCAAAACAACTTCGTATACAAGAAACAACAGCAATACAAAACAATAGTAGTAGTATCCTAATAGTTATTTTAGAAAATATACATCACATTGATCTGTAAATGTATGAATGGAAGTTGGAATTGCATCCAAAAATACTTGTCGATTTGTAGATGTCAACGCAATTTTTAATGCACTAATGTTTGTAAATCTCTACCAGTATTCCATTCTTTAACAGACTACACGGCAGCTTTTTCCAGAAAAGGGAAACTAAAACCGTTTGAACCCCTTAAAAATTACAAAAAAATTCAGGAAGTACTTGGTACATTTGACAACAATGAAAGCATTTCCAAAGATTAGATACGTATTCACGGAAGTCTGACAAACAAAATAATAATTGTAATAGTTTTCCTAATGCATTGTCAAATTTCCGAACATGTACTCAATAAAACCCTGTACCGACTTTGGCATTATTCTTTCAGGTTACATTTTCTAGAGCATCTGCTGTTCATAGTTGACCGTCTGCCGATCTTTTTGAAAAACATTTATGATCTACATAAAAAGACCTTTGATTTGAACCCAGGTTTGTACATGTACCTCATGAGGTAAGAAACGTCGGAATTTTGCGTTGTATGCGTTCAAAAACTGACGTCTGCCACACAAAATAAAAACTGTAAAGGTTTTCCCAGTGAATTGTCACGTTTTTAACCATGTACCCAATGAGGTAACTTTAGCGACTTTTTTCGCCTCTTTGACAAGCTGTTATAATGAGAAGTTGACCATTGAGCCCCGGCAAACGGTCGGTGTTTCGCTGCATATATGTGGTATTTTTACTACAAAAACTCAAAACCTTTTGTACCCGATGAGGTAACTTATTTGCCTCTTGGCCGTAGGTCTGTTAGTTGTAGGGTAATTAATTTACAAAAGATCTTTTAGGTCGAGGTGAAAAAATGCCAACTCATGGCCAAGCCTTAAACAATTTACAATCTACAACTTTATTGAAGCATACACTAGCACCTAATCACACATACTGAAAAGCCTTGAGAACAGTTAAGAAAACATTAGTTAATTTCGGTCTCAGTTAATAATACACAGTCTACAATGTTCCGAAGTGGAAAGGAACAAGATTTTGTAAGAGTAGAGGAATGTTCAGAGATTAGATAATTCAACGAATTAATATAGCAATTTAATGCCTAAATAAAATCCAAGTCTCGTATTGTGTAATGAATATCCGTAATATCCGAGAGTTCTTTAGTGAAATTTTCATTTAACTGGAAAGTAAATAAAGGGGCAAATTATATTTCGTTCTAAACAAACCTGGCTTGTATAGGGACATAAAAAGGAGCATTCGCCCGAAATTAACTTAATATTTTAGCTAAATTATTAATTACACCCAAAACATTCCTTATCCTACGCTTATTCCGTTGTTTTATATAAAATTCATTTCATTTCATATTGAGCCAGTTACGTTAGATTAGTGTTGTAAACTTGCTGAAATCCAGGAATTTACAGGGTGGAATATCTCCGACTCCGTACAGATTTTTTATTTAACACATGAATTTTCTAATTTTAGCTGTTTTTCTAATTATACTGTTTTTATCAATTTATTTTGATCCAATTTGATTACCTTTGGCACATTTAAAATCCATCAAGGTTTATGTCCTAGATAAACCAATTAATGTATTTAAAACAAGTAATAATGATAACAATAATAACAATGTCATCTTTATATTTCCTAATCACAAATACAGTTAAATAATAATCATAAAGGTAACTAAGGAGTGAGAGCGAGCTGATTCGTCTTACTATCTTCATGTCTCGATATGGAAACTTAAGCAACGATAGTTGTAGTTAGTGTCTGGAAGAGCGTGTTTCAGGAATTAGCACGTCGATTTAATTTTGAGTTGGTACTTTATGACGTCAGCATATTTGCAGTGACGATTTTATGACGCTTGATATATTGAATGCGCAATACTAATATCACGTGCTTAAATTGGTAACCGAATTTTTTTCTTGGCTTCATTCATATTTTTGTTAAAAAATATTCGTGACCTTAAAAAGTTTTCTGATATAGTTCAAATTCTAAGAAGATTACAAGTAAGTATTGGTTACATTTTACTTCCACATCCAGTGGAAGTATAGTAACGACAAAAAAATTTTTATTGCTCAAATAGGCTTAAAATGTCATGAAACGTCGAGATTTTAAGTTTGAGCGAAAAAAAATTTCTGTCTGTCTGTCTGTCTGTAACTTTTTTTTGTGCGCATGTTTACTCTGGAACCGTTTGAGATATTGACTTGAAATTTGGTACACATATGTACTTCAACGAGATCTAGAACTAGATTATATTTTCATCTTGTTCCGTCGAAGGGGGGGGGGGGTAAATGGGTAAATCAAGCAGGTAAGAGTATATAAAATTGGTATTTAGTATATACAAGAAAAGCTAAGGTCTCAAAAAAATTTTTGGCATTAGCCACCCCCATTACCAACCCCCACCCCCTTATTAAAGGGGATGAAAAAAAATTATGATTTAGTGTATGTACAAGAACCAGAAACCTCAAAACATTTTTTTACTTCATCCACCCCCACTACCACCCCCTATCACAACCCCCACCCCACTACCGATGTGGGGTATCGTTTTATGGGCTTTTGGGGTAGAGGATTTCAAATACTATATTATTAAAGTTCCATAAACAAATAATTTCCACATACAAAGTTTTTTTCGTTGTGAGTGACTTGGATAGAGAATTGGATGTGGAAGTAGTGATTCCTTGGGCATCGGTTTTTCGTAACTTCTGGAGAAAAACGTTTATGTATTATTTAAAAATACGAGCTGGATGAAAAGGTTGCAAACATCTGAAAAATATCTAGTATTTAATAAAAACCTACCTACATAAGACATTCGGTGTGGAAATGGCAAAATGCAGCAACATATATTTTTTTTGCATATATCTGACATCCAAAATATAATAGCTTTACTCCCTATCCTAACTAAAATATTTGAAAAGATTATTGCTTTAAGAATAATAAATCATCTTGAAACGTATAATATTCTTATAGACAGGCAATTTGGATTCAGGAAAGGTAAAAATACCTCACAAGCTGTATAGGAGCTTGTTAATTTTATAACAGAGGGCTTTGAAAATGTTAATTCTACACTAGTACTTTTCCTAGACTTAAGCAAAGCATGAAATATTACTAAATAAGTTGGAATTTTATGGCTTTAGAGGATTAGTATTTGAATTGATGTCATCATATTTATCAAACAGGTTTCAATGTGTGTTACAAAGATAAGTTTAGTAGCATGCTGCCGGTGAAACACGGTGTTCCACAAGGTAGTGTACTGAGACCTCTGCTATTTTTAATATACATAAATGATTTACCTGATGTGCATTCAGCCTTAACGATCCTTTTGCAGATCAGACAAATTAAAAACAGAGTTAATACAGACGCGCGCTTATTACATACCATGCTTTGTTTCATAGCGTAATGATATATGGTTTGTTGAACTGGGGCACATCAAACCATACACAAACTATCTTCACTATTCAAAAAAGAGCGATTAGAGTTTTGGGTTTGAGTCAGCATGAAAGTTGTAAATCATGGTTTATAAAACTTAACATATTAACGCTGTCATCAGAAATTATTTTCTGTAATTTAATAAATATAAGGGAACATTTAGATGAATATGCAAGTAATGGTATAAATTATGACCACAACACTCGAAATCGTAATGATATACAGACACTACATCAGAGATCAGAGTCGACAAAAAGAAATAACTTTGGTATTGGTTTGTTCAATTCTCTACCAAATAGTTTAAAATCCCTACCAAATAACCAATTTAAAATAAAGTTAAGAAAGTATCTTTTAGCCAATGTTTACTAGAATATAAAAGATTTTAAATATGTGTAATTTTAGGTTAATGTTTGTTTTTCCTAATGTTTGTTCTGTATTTGTTGACTATACTAGGACCATTTCCTAGTGTTCCATACATGTTTTATGTTTTGTTTGTTATTACATTTGTATGTTTTGTTTGCTGTCTACATTCTCTGTTTCTATGACGTGTCAAAACACTACGGTGTATTTTATTTATGACCAATAAAATTATTATTATTATTATTAATATTATTATTATAAAGAAAAATGATATCTGGACATACTCTCTAAAACCCATTTAACTTATAAATTTATGTAAAGCTAAAGGTATAACAGAAAAGTTAACAATTCTCTTGCCCTAAGCAGATAAGATTTGTCCTTAATTAATTTCAACTCTCATCTCTGCTAATTACTTCATCCCAGACCTTATCTTTAAGCGAAAATGGAAACAAGGGAAGTTTTATTAAAAAGGACTTTAAACTTATGATAATAATTATTTTTCTTAACAGCGTTATCACTTTACAGCAATAATTGTAGAATGTTTTAAAACACGTTTTAACAATCACACACACAGCCTGTGCCGTTATGCATTTATGAAATCCTTGAGAGTTCAGGGAAAAACCTAGATGGTAATAGGTCAAGAAGACGCCCTTCAGCACATTAATCTGTTCAGAGAGTTACTTTAGGTTGTAAAATATATGATACACGAGAAGCGTGACTCTATTTATAGATTGTTATTTTGTTTTTTAATTTTTTTCAGGAAAACGAAATCGAAAAAATGCTTGTGTGAATTGTGTGATATATGGTTGAAATCAGAATTTTATCTACTTTTTAATGGTTCGATTTAGTCGAATCAATGAAGGTTTTCACTTTTTAATTCTCAGCAACAGCTCCGATTCTGATCATTTTTTTTTTAATGTGTGCTTTTTAATACTATTCAAAATGAGAAACATCCAAGTGGCGCAAATACCCTGGGGGTGGATGCCACCCCTTCTCGGGGGTGGAAATTATTACATTCAAAATAACCGCAGACGTCGATAGAGGAATACATTCTAAGCAAGAAATGTTCTATGAAGTTTTTTCAATGAGTCAATACTTTTTGAGTCATTCGTGATTGAATATGTTGATTTTTCTTCTAAAATGCATGTTTTAGAATGATTTTTCACGAATAACTCGAAAACCTTACGTTTTATCAAATAAATTATTATAAGCAAAAATAGAGCTTAGATAACAAATCGATTGTTTTTTTTTATTTCTGTTGAAGGTGACTTTTCGTTAGCCGAAAATTGAATTCGAACCTTTCAACGTTAAGGAACGGAAAAACGGAAAATTTTTATAGGACAACATATAAGACATTTTTAAAAGTACTTGAAAAGACCATTAAAATGAGCTTCGGTAAAAGCCGTTAGCATAAAAACTAACGGAGTTATGATGAAACTAAAATGGTTGTCTTGTTTCTTCGGAGAAAAAATCAGCAATGAAACCAATGGCTTCACCGCAAGAATTGAAATTGAACGTAATCCGTAATTTACAATTTATAATTTACTTTATTTAAGTACTGGCAATATGTTCTAGAAGTTTGACCGGTTTGAATTGAAAAAAGTTTGATTCAAATTTGAAATGATTTTTGAAATTACTTAAAAAAATTTCGTTTTTTCACAATAACTCAAAAACTAAAGAAGATACGTAAAAAAGTTAGACTACAAAAATTTAGGTTTTTTTTTACTGAAAATTTTGTTTTTTTTGTATTTCTCTGGGATAAAAATTAATTGAGATCACTGTTATAAGTTTGCATTTGAGTAGGATGACCACCTTCCCCGAGCTCTTTAAACTCAAAAATCACAAAAACGAAAGGTTCAAGGAAGTTCAACTTTACAAGCCTTGTAGCCATTAAAATTTCCTGTAAAATGATTTTTGAATCGATTGAACAGCTTAAAAATTGCGGTGAAGCCATTGGATTCATTGCTGATTTTTTCTCCAAAAGAAAAAAAAAGAGACAACCATTTTATTTTCATCATAACTCCGTTAGTTTTTATTCTAACGACTTTTACCAAAGTTCATTTTAAAGGTCATTTCAAATACTTTTAAAAATGTCTTATATATGTTTTCCTCCAAAAATTTTTCGTTTTTCCGTTATTTAACGTTGAAAGGATCGAATTCAGTTTTCGGCTAACAAAAAGTCACTTTCAACGAGCCATAACTCGCTTCGTATTGCATCTTCAGGAATAAAAAAAATCGATTTGCTATTTTATATTCATTTTTGTTTATAATAATTTTTTGGTAAAACGTAAAGTTTTCAAGTTATTACTGAAAAATCGTTCTAAAACATACATTTTTTAGATGGAAAAGAAAATTAAAAAAAAACAAAAAATAAGAAACCACCCCTATTGCAACACCCTACAAGCGGCGTAAACTGTGAGTTTTTGGTCGGATACTCGAGAGACCTCCATTGACCCTGAAAAAAATCAGCTTGCCGGGAGAAATTTTTTTGAAAAATGATATCTTTATTAGACTAGACCCTTTTTGAAATATACGTATTTTAAGGTGGTAATAATTATTTATAAATGTAACAAGAGTTCTACAGAATTAATCAATAAACATTGTTAAGTATTTATTTTCATGAATCGTAAACAAGTAAGAAAACGGTAGTGAAACGGAAATCCTCTAGTTTCGTAAATATGGTGTATAAAAATAAGACGAGGACTGTCAGCGTGAACCGATCTTTAATTTGCGAACGCCTACAAAAGACTTCCTAACATCAATATCCTTTATCTAAAGGCCTAGGCGTCTCTTAATGAGTGTGATTTTCTTTTGAAGGACTCGACTCTTGACAACATGGTGTCATTGCACCTTTCACTTATTTCAGTTAAAGTTATTTTGTTTGGTTTTCGTGGGTAGCAGGCGAACCTAAGTTTAGGATTTTATTTTCTTCAATTTGGATATACAGAGATAGGCAGATAAATGACATATAGCAATTTTGATTGTTTCACTGCTTTTTTTTAAACGTTTATATTTATTTAGCACTAATAACGTTCAGGGCCGTAGCATCGTCGATCACTTTGGGGAGCGAGGTTATTTTGGCGCCCCCTATTCGACTTTTTTGCCTGTTCCATATATAGTACAGTAACTAGAAGTTTTAACTTCGGAATAATGTTATATTGAACTGATTTCGTTCATTTTTGGCAGTATAATAGTAAATGCTTCACAGAAAAGTTTTTATATTGTGCGGGGGCTTGCTAATTTATAGGGGGTGGCACTTAAAAAAAATATATATTTATTGGATCTGAAATAGAATCAAATTTTAAGAAGAAAAGGTTGTATGCAAATTTTCACATAAATTGATAGTTTTTAAGTTATAACGATTTCAAAATTGCGGATTTTAGCTTAAAAAAAAGGTATATCCAAACAGCTTTCGTCGAGTATCTCGAAAAGTATTACTTTATCGAAAAAAATGTTACAGACCAATTACAGAAAGTACAAATGGGAATAATTTATATTTTTTGTTTATCGATGTAGGATTAATAATTTCGGAGGTATTTAAGTTTATATTTGGTATAAAAGTGTTTCAAAATTACCTTTAAAGTTTAAAATGCATTTTTTTCTAAAACAAGTGCTTTAAATGAGCAAAAAAATTTGAGCATCTAGGTAATGCTACATCTTAACGAAAAACTGTATTTGAGATAATTTTTTAAATTACTGGCTAATTAGAGTAACAAAATGGCGACCTTTTTATATAAAAAATATAAATACGCATATTTTTCCGTCATAACTTCTTTATTTCTTATGCTACAGAAACGAGTAAAAAATAATTTGAAAGCGCAATTAATTGTCTTTAATTTAATTTCTTAGCATGCGTGATGTAGGTGTCACAATTTCTGAGATATTTAACATTTAAACTGCATTTTTCATCTTATAAACGTTCGGACGCCATTTGTAAACTTTCATATCTCCGAAACTATTAAATCTATGTAAATAATTATAAAGCGAAATTCATTATCAGTTTATGAGCTTCATTTTTGGTCTCCACCCATTTTTCAATAAAACTAATATTTATTGAGATATTTGGAAAAGGAAAAAAAAATTACGTTTTATCGAAAATACCGTTATAGTTTAAACAGTATTTTTTTCTAAAGCAAGTGCTGCATACAAGCCAAAAAATTTGAGCATCTACGGCATGCTATATGTTAATGAAAAACTGGTTAATTACAGTAACAAAATGGCGACGTTGTTATTAAAAAAATGTGTAGACGCACATTGCTTCGGTCATAACTTCTTTGTTTCTTATGCTACAGGAACAAATAAAAAAACAGTCGAAAGCTTAATCAATAACCTATTATTCTACTTATTAGCATCCTTGACGTAGGTGCCACAGTTTCTGAGATATTTAACTCTCACTCTATTGTCAACCTATAAATCAGCACCTTTCTAAATTCACCGCTGGACGCATTGGTAGATAAAATTCGAAGCTGATTTTGGCTTTGGTTTTGAAAATAGCCAATCGTATAATGTTATTGCTTACCGGTACGCTCCACCGGTGAATTTAGAAACCTGCGGATTTATAGGTTAAAATAATACCACCGACATATGACATATTATGCGCATAAAATTAAATATTGGCGGGAAGGCCAGAGAGTCGCTTCTGGTATAGGTCTTCTGTGCTTTTAGCATCTAAAATAACGGATACAGGATAGCCCAGTGGGTGAGTAGAACTGTTATAGAGATAATGCAGACATGCCGGTTCGATCCCTACTGACGGCAATTGGTAAAAAGCTAAGTAAGTAAAATAAAATGATTTTAATAATTTAATAAACATTATAATTTGCAGGCAACCCTTGTAAGAATAAATTGGAGTTATGGTAAACAGTATTAGATATCTTAATTTAAATAAATCATTCGAATGTTAACAAAGAAATTCATCGGGTGCCCTCATAATCTTCGCTGAGGATGTTCTTCGGATATCCATAGGACAATGCTTATGCATTATTTCATTTTTATCAAGTAAGGTACTTACATGTCGAAGTCGTACTTTTTCGAAAAGCGACCTGAATAATATATCTATAAAAAAATTAGGATCTCCATATATTGTACTTTATGGACATCCGTATATCCCTCAGGGATGTACAAATATTGTTCAAAGTTGTGGCATTTGGACGTCCCTCGGTTGTCCGTCCGTTGTACCAAAAACGAACGTCCATCGGATGTCCTGGATGTCGAGGACGTCCTTCAGATATCCATGACAATGTTGTGCCATTAGGGATTCTTAATCCGTACTTGTGACAAAATCGGTGGATACGGACAAGATGACACAAGACGATGAAAGATTACTAAAATTACATAATTTCTTTGTTTATATCTTGTTTGGGAATGTTTAATTAGGTGTTTACAATATCTATATCTGCGTAAAAGTCGTCTGTAGAACGTATCTCTGTAATCCGGGCTCTAGACAGAACTGTTGTTATTGCATATAGTAAACCAGTGGAGTAATAATTTACAATTAAATCGTAAAAGTTTAGGAATATTTCATCAAAAATTTTTTTTTTCGTTCCCTACAGTACGATTTACGATTTGTTTCTTGTAATTTTTTTTCATAAATATCAACCGTGAGTTCTTCAATACTTGCCTGGCTTTCGAGCTACTGGTCTCACAGTGAGTGAATGAAGCTGACAGATTTTGCCCATTCTATTCCTAGAAATTCAGATGTAATTCTTTTAAATCTCACCCATTAAATTTTTTCTTACTTAGAAATTTAAGAGAGAAAATAAAGAGGTGCACTTAAAATAACCACCCTACTCTGTGGCTACAATGGAATGAAATTTTCTTTATTAGGGTCCGTTGTAACAAATTATTCTTTTGTGCATAGGAGCCCTGGGCTCAGCACATTTTACAGGGGCTTCATATTTTAATATTTAAGTAAATGATATCTGTCACAACCATTCACAGGGAAGACAATAAAAAGTGAAGAGGATAGTTAATTTTAATTAAATGCACATTTTTATCATACTTCCACTTGAAGTGTCTTCATAATAATGACGACATGCGACCTTTGACCCCACTAGACAAACTGGAGTAGTGCCATTAGCAAAGGGTGTCGGCCGGTGTAGGGTTTTATCAAACTATGGCGCTGGCAATAACCACTTACTAAATCAATTTTCACATAGCCGAAACACTAGTCAGACTATAATAAACACGAGGGCACTCAGAACAGATTAACCATTAATTATAATTGAGATACCTGCTCTATCTGAAATGCCAGTAAATTTAGAATTTCTCACAGTTTGTGCAGGTGTTAAAACGCTTACATTGTACAATAAATACAAGTTTCAGTAATGTAGAAATTTATACAATTTATATTAGTCGGGGTGCCCTCCCTAGCTGTACTAGGGTTTGCAATTTACCGGAAAATCGGTAAATAAAAACGTAAATAACTGGTTCACCGGTATTTACCGGTAATTTTTAGAATGAATTATTAGGGTGGCGAAAATGGAAATTGTTTTTTTTCCATGTACAAAATTATCTAAATTTAACAAAAAATATTTTTATGTACGTATAATTAATATAATGAACAAACAAAAGGTTTTTTATCAAAAGGAAAAAATATAAATGAAATATATTAAATAAATAAATATTCTGTAAATAACAAAAATATCAACTTAAATAACAAAACATTTACTGAATACCTAATCTAAAAATATAATAATTAAAAAAAAAAAATAGCCCGTTAAAAGAGTTAGTTTTTCAAAGCTGCATCTGTTTGTCGTCTGATATTTGTGCATAGAATACCACCAGCTGAAAATGTCCGTCCTCGATAGATACTGGTAGGTCGATAAGTTAATAAGAATTGGTAATAACATACTTCTAAATGTTTTCCACGGATATTTGCGGCAGTGAAATATTCAATTTCCTGTAGCAAGATATTGTTAATGTCTCTCTTGTATTTCTTAGGGCTTCGTGTTTGGGTTTTACTTTTTATAATATTATTTATTGTTAAAAGTGCTCAGTGTTGGGACAATCACTCCGTATTTAGTAAATACTAGTCACTGACATAAATAGAAACGTTGAATACGTGACATATCGTAAGTTCAGAATTTACCGAAATAACCGGTGAGAAATTAAAATAACCCGTAATTACCATCATGTGTTTTTTCTCCGGTTTACCGGTTAACCGGTTTTGCAATCCCCAAGCTGTACGTGCAATTTAAGACATGTCCTAAAAAAAACTGGCTGTATTTTCAAAATGGGGCCATATGTTAAAAAAAACTGTTGTCAATGTTGTTTTTGTCATTTAAGACAAAAACTAAAAAAGATGGACAAAAACTTTTTTCACGAAAAACAACGTGCATAAAATTTTCTACAATTTTATTCCTATACAATATTTTGATAGGAGTTACCATTTTCCAGATAAATGAGTCCAAAATTAAGAAAACATGGAAATTCATATATTGGTAAATCACTTAGAGGAAATAACTTTGACAATTATTGTAAGGCGTATAATATAACTTTATATTATTAACATAACAAAAAATAAAATTAACTGAAAAAAATTAATAATAGTAATAATAATATTATAATTTGCAGACATTTATCCGAAAACGGTAACAATGGGTTATGAATAGATTAGGGTTAAAAGTGTTGATAGTGATATCTTTTGGATTCTGTTGGATCATTACAATAAAATAAAATGTAAATTACTCTTTGATACCGGATTTGGCAATAAAAGAAGGCTTATTAACATATCCGCATTAGCAGAAAGAGTATGGACCTCAAAAATGTTCGGCATTACTGGGTCTTTATTCATTTACTAATTGCCATTATACAGAAATGTGGTGACAAAGATTTATCTTTATCAATTGACACTAAAGTTGATTTTTCTTCGATTCCACCATCAAGAGCTTGCCTTATCGAGCATATTAAAAGGCGTGTTTACCAAACGCGTATTTGGCGATTATCCGATGAAGGTATTCACAATATTCCAAAGCCTTGGAATGATTATGGGTGGCAAGAAAATGGAGATCCTTCTTGGTGTTCAGCAAATAAAATACTACCCCAATGGCTTACTGAAATTCTTCAGGAGATGATTCCAAATCAAATCATAATAGACGAAAGTGAGGATGATAGCGATATCATAAATGAAGCAATAGAGGAAGATTTGAAAAAAATATTCGATGTATCGGGAGACAGCGACAGTGTATCTGAAAGCGAATAAGATGTTACTTTCGTTTTATATTGAATTTTATATTTTATTTTAAGAGCTGAATCATTTATCTGGAAAATGGTAACACCTATCCAAATATTGTATAGGAATAAAATTGTAGAAAATTTTATGCACTATGTTTTTTGTGCAGAAAGTTTTTCTCCATCTTTTTTAGTTTTTGTTAAATGACAAAAACAATATTTGCAATTTTTTTTTAAACGGACGCCACTTTGAAAGTACAGCCAGTTTTTTCTTAGGACATGTCTTAAATTGCTCTTTAGGCTTTAATCTTTATGAAAAACTTTGTCCCCAAGGATCGGGGGGTGCACAGACAGTTAGGGTGGGCTCTCGTAGTATTACGTTTTATATTGAATTTTATATTTGATTTTAAGAGCTGAATCATTTATCTGGAAAATGGTAACTCCTGTCCAAATATTGTATAGGAACAAAATTGTAGAAAATTTTATGCACTATGTTTTTTGTGCAGAAAGTTTTTCTCCATCTTTTTAGTTTTTGTGTTAAATGACAAAAACAATATTTTTTTTAAACGGACGCCATTTTGAAAGTACAGCCAATGGATCGGGGGGGGGGGGGGGGTGGTGCACGCACTGTTAGGGATGGGCTCCCGTAGTATATCAGTTCATTTTATGAGTCAGATACCACAACAGACACCTTGCTAGAAAAACTAAAATATTACGGTTTTGATCTCATACGTGTTCAGTTAATTAACCCATATTAATAATAATAAATACCATTATTTCCCAAAGAAAGAAAAGTTATTACAATGTAAACATAAACATAACAATTGGAAGCACAAGGGGAAGTTCATTTGAGTGAGTGTTCTGTAACGGTCAACTTTTTAAGTGTTTTTAAATTTCAGAAATCCCAGAAAATGCGCGAGTAACTAACCACGCTGGAATTTTTCCTCCAATGGCAAGTTCAGATATGACATAATGCTTGTATTGTCCTTGGTTACCGATGCCCGAGAATAATGACCTAGGCGCGCGTATCAAACCGCACTTTTACCTAGCAGCCTTCGGGCTTGAAAAGTCGTCAAGATTATAGCTGGAATTTGAGCAGTTTAGGCATCCACCCGTTTTTGAGATTTAACTTATTTGGTGAATAGTACCAAGCAATTAAGTAGTTAATACTAAAATTTGTTCAGTATAGATGACCTGAATTAAAGCAGCATTTGATAAGTGTAATGCTAGCTGCTTAAGTGAAGTACAGTTTAGAGTCAGCGTTAATATACTTATACTATAGTTTTGTGTAGTTGGTGAGTTTGCAACTGATACCGACCTATAAATTTGAGCTTTTAACCCATCACAGTGCCTTCGTCCATTTTGCAGAAGTTCTGTAAGTACATATTTATATCTTTATCTTGTGTTTACCGGCAACTGGTAACTTTCCTTTACATCGCGACCAAAGACGCTAATTTGGTGCGGTCTCAGTGTTATGTGCGGGCATTTAGTTGTTTGCGCGAGTGCTAGCTCCGTCTCTTAAAGAATATTAATAAAATCTCTTGTTTAATAGTTGTAAATAATTTTCTGTGCAAAGCACATTTCGTTTTTGTATGTATCTTGTAGCGTAAAAGGCTACTATGTATGACATTGACTATGTATTTACCTTTATATACGTGTAGAGGATATAAAATATCAAAAGTTGTTTATTAGTAAAATGTCACTTAATCTTTTCATTTAGTAATAACGGAGTTGGCCAACTAATCAACTAATAATTTAGTTATCTTTTTGGAGTATTTACAGTAGTTTTTATGTATTGTGGCCTTCTGCCAATAATTATGGTTTGATCTTTGTACGTTACTGTATCTATTTACCTGTTTTGCATATGATAAATATGTCTGTCCCCCTATACATCTTTTATTCTGTTTGATCTTTATAATCCAAGCACAAATTTTATTTGTCTACGTCTGATGAGTCAATTGCTTCACCACTACCTTTTATATTTGTTGTTGTTAATTATTTATTTTTTATTTCAAAAGTCCTTTGTCCAAAAGGTTTTTGATTAACATTAATAGATTCACTTTTGTTCATTTTTACCTTTAAAATATAGTTTTTTATAAAATAGTCGGGCTATCCTTTTTGTCTGCTTTTTGGGGACTTTAATAAAGATAATTCCCATTCAGAAAATAACCACGTTATGTATAGCTCTACCACTTAACCTTTGAACAAAGAATAAATTAAAATTTTAAACAAAAGCTTAAAGTTTGCCCCCTTCCGCAACATTTGCTAGCGCCATCCTGTCAAGACAACTATTACTTCATATTTTAGCAAAGCTGTCCCCACACCCCGATACCATCGGATGTAAAGCGATTAATATCTAAAAAGAAAAAAGGACAAACAAGTAATCAGAGTATTTTACCTTACTAAGAAACGAAATAGCATAAGCGGCACACTTAAACTATAGTTTACCCTCAAGAAAGTACCTATTGTTACATATTTTTACCCCTAGACATCTGTAGGAAGTCGCTCTAAATTCCATGTATAAGTAAAGGAAAACAATTAAGTTCAGAGTCGGCCCAGAGATGACGCGCGGTGTCAGAATCGGGAAATTGCAAAGAGCTTACTAGAACATTACAGAATGAGGAGAGACTATTCTGGAGCTCTCATCTTTAGGTATATAAAGGAATGGAGAAGCCGAGTTAGGACAGTTTTAGTTCAGTAGATTGTGCAATTCAGTTCAGTTAGTCAGATCAAATGATAAAGTGAACAAAGTAATAAAGTTACTGAATTATTGAATTACATTACTCTGTGTTATATTAGTATAGTGAAGTAGTACGTAAGTTAATAAATTATGGTGTTACAATTCTGGAATCAACGATACAGGGTGTTTACAAAGGGGTGTAAACACGTAACAATTGGTGTCAGAAGCGGAATTATAACAGAAGATTTCTGGATTGTTCGAGAAGGTTTCTACAGTGTTCTTCTCGGGAAATAGTGGTAATGTTGAAGAACCCTCCAGAATCGACCTAAGTCGAAGACAGAATCAAAATTCGACTTAGGGAAAAATTTCATTTAAGGACATTTTTTTTAAGAGTCTGAGGAACTACAGAGCCACAGACCAGTCCATAAGGACCGTTATAAGTTCTATAAGGCATTAGAAATGACCAGGTGAAAATTCGAAGAAACACCGAATTTTCACTTAGGAAAATATGTTTTGGTTCAGGATATGAGAGCGAAAGTATATAGTGGCAAGGATTTAGAATAATATACTTTTTCAAAGGTGCAATAAAGTTAGAGTTTGAAGAAAATAATATTTTTTAAAAGTGTGCCAAAAATGGACTAGAGAATAATTTTTATCAAAAGTACGCCAAAATTGGACTGGATTAATTTTTCAAAAGTACGGCGAAGCTAGTTTAAAAGGTACTCCAAAAATGCACTTTGAAAAATATTAAAATATTAAAATATTTTCCATTTTGACCATTGAGATACGGTCATTGAATGTCCTGTTCTAAAGTATGAGCAAAAATTTTAACGATGCAATGCATCTAAGAGGCGAAACCGACGATTTTGACAATGACGGCGTAGCGCCGATAAGCAAAAATTTGATAAAAATCAATGTACATGCACAAGTTCGGTTTCTTGCATAGAAAGAGTTTGGATTCACTCAGCGGCTCGCAATTTGGTCGAGCGCGTTGAGTAGTCCATACAAAGCGATGGTAGGAAAGCCAATAGCAGGGCTTTCCAAATAATAAAGTTATAGAGGAAAACGCCTTGTGCATAAAAAACCAAAAATTCAATTTTGCCCAAAGTCGCTCGGAGGTGGGTTACTGCCATTTCGATAATATTGAACAACTGCATAGGGGCAAGTAAGTTGTGGACTAATCGAACGCCAAACAAACTTATGCAGTCATAAGTCCTCATGAATGTGTTTGAGTACGTGAACCGCCACGATACAAGAACTTTAAAGTTAAGTAGTCTCTAGCGAAACTAAATTTATTTAGTAAACCTTTTTTAAGTTAAAATCAGTCAGCCGTAATTATTAAAATTACAAAGAGTCTAAGACTTCTCTAAAAAGCTCGCATTTTGGTTCTGAGAAGGTATGCATGAATCTTTTCTACCTAATCGATCGTTAGCGTAAGCGCTCTCGCTTGTAAGGTCTGAAAGCCGTTTGTCTTAATTGGGGAAGGCGCGATTCTTACAATAAGAATTTTGCTTTTTTGTATAACCATATCTGTGAATAAACGGATTCTTTGAAATATTGCATCTTAATTGATCTTGAGACTTGTTGCTAGTCTATAATCTCTGGAACTTTCGTATCGAAAACCGGATGTGTCGAGTTACTGCACCACACTCGACCTTCCAGTTGCTATACGGAGGTTTGATAGGGATTATTTATACATTTTTCTCAGAAATCCTCGGGTGTAGAATCCGTTATTAGCAGACAAAAGCGTGATACGCACGACAAAAATTAATCCTACCGGAGAGAAATTCTTCGATCGGGATTTTTTTATGCAAAAATTTAGCTTTTCAAAAGATAACCAAAAGCTAAATCGAGGAATTCACGGCCAGAGAGAGCGCCGTTAAAGATCTGAGATAGTGCAGCCTTGGTCCATTATTCGGCTACCGAAGTGCATCTTATCGCGAACCCGACTGGAAGGTAGAAGAACGGGGTAGCACGCGACTGGCGCCCCCTGAGAAATAAATTGGTGTCGCGTCATTTTGACGCCCGGTAGTGCGTTGTTCTACATAAACATGTAACAATTGGTGTCAGAAGCGGAATTATAACAGAAGATTACTGGATTGTTCGAGAAGGTTTCGACAGTGTTCTTCTCGGGAATTAGTGGTAACACGGAGAATTGACTTACGGGACGTTGTGTAGGGACTAGTTTTGAACTGAAAACTGTGAAAAGTGCATTTTCGGGAAAATCTCTAAAACATTCTATTCAGAAACCAGTGGAGATAATCAAATTCTTCCAACTGGAAAGTGATAGAGACACTCAATCGAAAAATTCCTATGCAAGAACCTTTCAATTAAAACTGGTTCAACTTCACCATAGCAAGTCACGAGTGCGAATGTTTATGTTCTACTTTAGGTTTTAATAAACTTGTTTTGATTTGATTTGGTCAGTACGCAGGTTTAAAATAAACTGTGTTTTATTTACTATTTTCTTATCCTTTACAATTCTCACCGGAAATTTTTTAAACTTTGAACGACTTAATGCCGCTAAAGACGCTCAAGTTCATAATACCATCCAATTTAGTTTTTGTATTTTACAAACTAAGGTATCTGCTTTCATCTGGCGACAATATTTGTAATTGTAATTAGTGCCGCCTACATTTATGTCTCGTGTAGTTTTCCGAAATAAATGATCCTATAACCAGGGACGCACAACTTGTGTGTTTCATCAACAGGTTGGTAGTGATGGGGGAGCCCTCTTTGAAGCTGCAAATTGCTCTAATGCTATATAGTCTCGAATCTGATTCCGCATCCGTATGTTTTATGTATATGTGAATAGGGATACTTTGGAACTGTTAAAGTAATACTGGTTTTGCAATGTTAAATGAAAATGCAATATATAATAGGTTATCGTGCAAAATTCGATTTTAAGTTGAGAAGTAAAAGTTTTAATATCCTTCAATTAAGAAAAAAAACCGCTGACCAAGGAATCACTACTTCCACATCCAGATTCTCTATCCAAGTCACTCACACTGAAAAAACTTTGTATGTGGAAATAATTGTTTATGGAACTTTAATAATATAATATTTGAAATCCTCTACCCCAAAAACCCATAAAACGATACCCCATATCGGTAGTGGGGTGGAGGTGGTGATAGAGGGGTGGTAGTGGGGGTGGATAGAGTAAAAAATATTTTGAGGTTTCTGGTTCTTGTGCATACACTAAATCACAATTTTTTTTCATCCCCTTTAATAAGGGGGGGTGTTAAGGGGGTGGCTAATGCCAAAAATTATTTTGAGCCCTTAGCTCCTCTTGTATATACTAAATACCAATTTTATGGACTCTTACCTGCTTGATTTGCTCATTTACCCCAAATATACCCCAATTTACCCCCAACCCTTCGACGGAACAAGATGAAAATATAATCTAGTTCCAGATCTCATTAAAGTACATATATGTACCAAAATTCAAGTAATCTTAAACGGTTCCAGAGTAAACGTGCGCACAAAAAAAGTTACAGACAGACAGACAAAATCTCGACGTTTCGTGACATTTTAAGCCTATTTGAACAATAAAAATTTTTTAAATTTTTTTTGTCGTTACTATTCTTCCACTGGATGTGGAAGTAATAAAATTCGTGAAATATTTATTTGATAAAATTTAAATTCCTGTATTTTAGAGTGAACCGAAAATTATTCGATTTTTTTGTTCATAAATCGATTTTAGGATGGTAGGGAACCTGTTTTATATCGTCGGTGTCGGTACTATGAAGAATCTTATCTTTTGTTTAAAGGACACAACAAGAATTTATACGCCGAGTCGTGCTTTTTGCAGCGTTTTGCGGTTTCCTTCCACTCACAGGGTGATTCATTAAAACTCTTAAAATACGACTTAGGACCTGAGTCCTGTGATAGATGAGAAAGAAATACTGGTGCGTTTCACCTCAATTCAAGGGTTTCGAAAAAAAGTGACTATTGGAACGTGTAGATCGTCGAATCATCTCAAAAAAAAACCTATAACGTTATTTTTGCTCTCTCCCGCCGAGTTACAGGGGGTTGAAAACGGTGATTTTTAATCAAAAAAAGTTTTAAGCAAATTACTCAAAAAGGATCACATTTTCGAAAAAGTTTGTCGTAACAAAAAAGTTAGCTTATAAGAAATAACAAAAATAATCCATGAAATAAAAATTTGTTTAGGCTCGTCGTTGCCAAGATACAGTTAATGTTCTTTTGTCAAATTTTGATATCTACAAAATCAAAAATGATACAAAGAAAATAAGGGCAAAATTTTGATTTTCTACACAAAAAGATGCCCGTTTTTTGGTTCCAGTAAATTACAAATAAAAAAAAAAAAATTCAAATCGTGTTTTTTGTTAGTTCTAACTATTATGTATACGCTCAAATTTTTTGACCGTGATGGATGCATTATCTAAAAGATTTTACACTTAATGTATTTTTAAAATTAAAAAAAAAATGAATTTTTTTGGCTTTAAGGTTAAACTAGTGGAAACATTATACTCTTCGCCGATTTACTGAGCTTCTTATATAACTGTTATACATTCTATATCTTCACAGTTTTCTTGTAAATAATGTTAGTTTTTGGACATCCTAAATTTTGTGACACCATCTTTGTTGTGAAAAAAATATATATAAAAAAAAGAAAACAACCACCCTTTCAGGGATTTGAACACACGACAAGCAAAACAGATTTATTTTTAAATTAAGCATGTACAAATATGTGCATCTCAAAGCTTTAACCATTGGACCATCAGTTCAGTGATCGGAATTTTGGGTTTAATTTCAGGTGCGTCGTTACAGGAATTTATTAAAATATACATACAGTTTTAGTTGTACAGACAGGGTGGCTTATTAGTGCGACAAAGTCCAATACCTCCTTTATTAGAAGAAATAAAAAAAAAATTAACGAAAATTGTAGGTATCCTTGCCGGTCACCTTCTAAAATTATTACGAAGAATACAGGGTGTCACATAATTGCAGAACGAACCAAACATACATTTTTTTTAATGGAACACCCCATATATTTTTAGATATTTGGAATCAGCTAGTTTTTTGCAATCTGCCAATATAGAGTTTTGCTAGTCTATACAGGGTATTTCAAGAGATATAGACATTTTCATATCGAAATCGTCATCTTTTTGAAGATAAGAAGTTACATTATTTTGTCATTATGAAAAGTTGTACTATATTGTCTAATTTAGTAGCAATAAATTATTTTCTTAATTTGACATTATTTGTAAACAGGGCGAGGCAAAATTCGGATCTACGAATTTCTCATTTTTTTTAAATTGATGAATTAAGTATTTTTTGTTTATTTTGAGAAATTAGTAATTTCTTAGCAGATTGTTACATTTTGAGACATAAAACTCATCCACTAATAAGAAAAAAAACTGCTTTTACTGAAAACCACCTCTAAAGTTAAAAAGTAAGTATAAAGGAAGTAATGTTTTTCTGGTGATAAGTAGATCCTAATTTGTTCTATACTTGAGTAAAATTTGATTCAAATTGGAAACAAAATAAAAAAGTCATAAGAGCGTCTTCATTTTAAGCGAGTCACACTGTATATTTAAGGAAATGCATAGATTTCGACAAAATATTACGTTAGTAAATACGTCAAGTGTTGTAAAATAAAGATTGTTTTGTGACTGTGATTTATTAGCAGACTACGGTAAACCGCTTTGACAGAAATATTCAAGGTACCTAATACTTTTTTTTTTAATTATCTATTTTGGCTGACGAATATCTCGTAAACTATAACACATAGGAAGAAAATGAATATAGGCATGCTTGTAGGAAATTTAATTATGTTTAATTTTGCATAGATTACCTTTTTCCATACGACGCATATTTTCCGAGATATAAGCGAAAAACCAAAAAATGGGACCTTTAAAGTGCCCCCCTCCCCCCCGCTCACCACCTAGGAGTGGGGACTTTTGATATGTTCATCTCCAGACTAGCCCAAACAAAGTTCCGAAGTCAAATTTTCTGTCCCTAAAATTTCCCTCTATAATCATTCGTTGCTTGGTCTAATACTAAAAATCGTAAATGTTTTGCTACGTCGAGCAAAAAATATGATTCTGCTCTGCCTGTCACAATAAAATTTAATAAACAAGAGTTAGCTAACAGTAAGCTAATAGCTGATGCTTTCGCATCGCATTTTCAGTCCTCATATCTTCTTCCGTATGACACAAATATTAATATTAATACCGATAATCCTAAAAATCAATAATACAGTTATAATAAAAAATATATCTGAAGAACAGGTGACAGCAAGTATTCAAAAATTAAAGCCAAATGTGACTGTGGGTCCTAACAAATTCCCACATTTTTATCGATATTCTGTTTTTGTTCTCCATACCCGCTAACAGTTATATTTAATTTAATTCTAAAAACATGCAAATTTTCCAAGTGCATGATAAATATTTACACTCCATCCTATTACTTCCAGGTCCAGTGATAGTGATGCAAAAAAAATTTGAAAACTTGTATTGTTCAAATAAGCTTAGAATGTCATGAAACGTCGAGATTTTAAGTTTGAGAAAAAAAAAAAATTCTGTCTGTCGTTCGGTTTGTCGGTCGGTCTATCTGTAACTTTTTTGTGCGCACGATTACTTTGGAACCGTTTAAGATATTGACTTGAAATTTGGTACAAATATGTATTTTAATAAGATCTGGAAATAGATTATATTTTGATCTTAATCCGTTGAAGGGTTTAGGGCTAAATTGGGGAAAAACCATTTCCGAAATATTTAGGAGTCTATAGCACAAATGTCATATGGCATACTGTCATAATTGTATTTTTTGATTATTTGTTGAATCAAAACAACACGGGGGTCACAGACGTCTGGATGAAAAATTAAATTTGCTCATAGAAATATGTCAGTCATTAATATTTCTATCTGAATATGTCTTACTTGTAAACAAAATGACCTCCTGAATCAAAAAAATGTAAAAATACACAGGGTGTTCCATTTAAAAAAATCCAAAGTTAGCACCAGTTCCGGTGAAACGGGAAGCGACAGATAATGATAAATAAATCGAGTTAATGCATGTTTAGCCGTTACTTGACGTGCCTAAATTTGAAATGCCTATCTTGTAAGATCAAGAAGATATAGAGGCGAGCGTCACTTTATGGTCACCCGGTATATGTATTAATATACCGTAATTAGAACTAGGTGCAGTAGGACAGTATATTTAAATAAATAAATAAAATTGAATGTCTTTATATCATTATCTCTTTTTCAATTCTAAAGTAGATTAAAAACGTCGACTTAGTGAAAAAAATTCGGTTTTTTCATTATCTTAACACCGACGAAAACGACGGTAATAAAAATAAATATACTAGGTTCCTAGTTTCCTACGATCTCTACTAAATTTTACAGACTTCGAATCATATATTTTCACAGACGCATGGAATAAAGCAACACAAAGGCCATTTAATTTATTAGAATACATCGGTAAATTCTTCAAGCGACTTCAAATTTCTGTAATAATAATGATTCTGTAATAATTCCGTAAGGAACTATAAAAAGACATAGAAATATCCTCAGCTTATATATGATCAGATTTATATGGGATTAGATGGATAAGCCAGTATTAGGTTAGGATAACCCTCGAGCGTCGACACTAGGCTGTTTAGGCCACATCTAATTTAGTTCATTTACACAGGGTATAAATAAGACGTTAGTTTTAATGGAAAGTTGTCACAGAGCTTGACAAAAGTAAATGTTTACTTTTTTCATTTTTATGAACTACCAATATGAAAACAACTGATATATTATCCTATACTACTAATTATTCGATTTAAAATGTAAATAATTTATTAGGAAGTATTTTCAATTAAGTGGTGGTGCAGTGGGATAGGTCGGAGTGAACGGATGTTCGTCTGAAACGCTTCCACTTAAATGCGAAAATACCGAGTAAAACTGCGTTAAATTTGATAAACCTCAGGTGAATTGTATCTCATAAAATTCCGCGTAAATCGATGTGTTACAAAAAAGAACAAAGTTGAAATAGAATTAATGTTTCAAAATAACTAATACAGAGTTATTTAGTGGCAATTAGTGTGGTGCATAAAGAAACGAGCTTAAAGAAATGAGTATATAAACAAACGACCCGACCCAGGCAATAAGTAACAAATATAAGAGCTAAGTACCTTTTCATTTCTAAGTAAAATCTTTGAAGTGTTTAGGTCCAAATCCTCTGTCGACAAATTTATGACAGCAATGAATTATCGAAGTGTGGCCACAGTACCCCCGTGTAAACCTCCAAGTAAATTATTCTAACCATTATAAAAATATTGAAATGAATTTAATTGTTGTTGGCAACAAGCATGACCTTAGTCCAACCCAGCGTAGACGTAGCAGGCCCTTCTTCATCTTCGTCTTCTTCTTCTTTCTCTTTTTCACAACGTCTTACTAGACGTTTTCTGATCCACGAATTATTCTAATGCCCCCCCCCCCCGCTTGCTACAGAGGTTGCCTGTTAGGAGCACAGCCTCACTATAGTTATTTCCTATCAGCTAGCTATTAATTGCAAACAAGGCAATAGGGAACAGCAAATGTCAGCATTGACATAGAGTTTGAACATTATAGTGACGCCATCTGTTTACGTTTTCGTGTTTATTTTACGTCTTAAAAAGTCCCAATAATGGAAGATACTCAGAAAAATACATATTACTGATACTATACAGGATGATTCGCGGAGGCCGTGCATTAGAAGTTTTTCAACGTGCAGTTGGCTTAGACACTTGAAAGGAAACTGTTGATTCGGTGGAATCGGCTGAAATTTTGGTATATTGTAGTTCAAGTCATGCTGATTAAAAGTTCTTATCACATCGAGCCAATTCTATGGACAGTTTCTGAGATATAGCTTGTCAAAGTTAGGTAATTTGCGCCATTTTAGACATTCAAGAACTTTTTACTCTTATTAACTTTGGCAAAAAGTTGCAAGAGTCGAAATATTTTTCTTTAGGTCCAATAAAGCTCAAGAATTTTTTTCAGAATTTTTTTATCAACTTCATGTAGATCAAATATTCCCATTGCACTGAGTCTATTCTATGAGGGGTTTTCGCTCCAGGAGTGCCTGAAGGTCTTAACAACGAGGTAACAGGCAATCTGCATGTACGTGTTTATGAATGGCTTCCAGCGTGTTTGTATACTGCGTATATGCATTTGTGTGTATGTATGTACCAGTGTATACAGGGTTCTCCGGAAATATGGATGACAAACTTCTGGTGCAGATTCTACATGCAAAAATATGTTTGCAAATAACTTGCGCTACGGCCCTTTGAAAATGGCACCCAAAAATTGATTATTTTATATTTCAGAAACCTTTTGATTTACAGCGACGCGACTTTATATGCATATTGAACAATAATACAAGCTTATTTTTACATTATTTCTTAAAAATATTTTTTACAGGGAGCGAGTGATATTGAGGGGGTGCTGTCGATATTTTGCATTAATTTCTTGTCTTTTATTTTTTTTTCACTTTGGTACAAGAATGTCATTCACTAATTAAAAATACACAAAAAATGTCCTCTTTCATTTTAGTTATAGGACCGTTTGTGAGAAAAATCGTTTGATACAGAACCGCTGAAAACACAAGCGTATTATGGTTTTTGGGGCACGCACGGTATGAAAATTACATAAAATATCCATCAATGATTCTTCTTCGAATGATACATGATGCTGGAAACAGAGCACTTGTTCCTGAAAATCCTATGGATGTTCTCAATATTTAAAAACTAAAAAAAAAATATTAAAAAACAACAAAAAGTAAAAATAAACAGATAGAAAGTGAAACCAAAAAAATGGGATCACCCTGGTTGGCAATGAGAACGTTCTCATAAGAAACACAGTGCCGGTAAGAGCAGGTTCTTTGATAAAAATAATCACACACACGCACGTTCACAAACACGCTGGAAGCCATTCATAAACACGTACATATAGATTACCCGTTACCTCGTTGTTAAGACCTTCAGACACTTCTGGAGCGAAAACTACTCATAGGATAGACTCAGTGCAATAGGAATTTTTGATTAGCATGACTTTAACTACAAAATAGCAAAGTTTCAGCCAATCCCATCGAAGCATGCCGAAATATGACATATATATTTTACCTAACCTAAAATTTGATTAAAAAATTCAGAAAAAAATTCTTGAGCTTTGTTGGACTAGAACAAAAATATTTCGACCCTTGCAATTTTTTGCTAAGGAGTAAAAAGTTCATGAATGTCTAAAATGACGCAAATTACCTAACTTTAACAAGCTGTATCTCAAAAATTGTCCATAGGATTGGCTCGATGTGATAAGAACTTTTGATCAGCATGACTTAAACTACAAAATACCAAAATCTCAGTCGATTCCACCGAATCAACATTTTCATGGGTTTTGTTCCGGGGTCCTTTGGTATGCATCCATAATCGATCATTCCCGTTCCACCTAAAATATTTTCAGTCCTCTAGCTATACAGGATGTGCTAAAAGTCGGTACCAACTTTCATATTTTAAATAGAAACCTACATTTTTTTTACATGGTTCGATTGGCATTCCAATTCTGAGTTTAGAGAACATGAGTTATGTTAACTAATCTCTCACAGTTTTTGACATGTCAATTTGTTTGAAAAAAATTGCTATTATAGTAGTTTACGAACAAATTTGTATCTCGCAAACCGTTGAACATTATGAAACCAAATTTGTGAAGCAGTTAGCTGAAAGTCCAGGCTAACTCCCGATGTCCCATTGGTGGTCCCATATTGTATCATATGGGCGCGGGCGATTTTCAAATATCGCAATCAAGAATTGTCAAAAAGCCAATGTTTTCAAATGGCATCTACTATTTTTCTTGGCACTATTCGAAAGAAAATTGAATTTTATGGTGAGTTACTTCAGCATTCCCTATACCTAACTTCATCCACTATTGAGTTATTCAATAAAAATCAAGAAATACCGTATCTTGTCGAGAGATTCCTTGGTTTTTCAAGTATGCCATGGAAACAAAAGACAACTGTAATTAAGTAGGTCACTTTCTCTCAAAGTGAAAACGAGTTATGCCATTTTTTAAATAAAGTTGATTCGAAAATGGAAAATTGTTCAAACGAAGTTGTTTCAGATTTGTTTGTAATCCATTAGACGGAGAGCCGGCCGTCGAATATCCTATGAATAAGATACATGAAAAACTTTTTGTGAGTGATTAGTACTTCCACAGTCCTAAAGGGAGCCACCTTTTATACGAGCTAATTTTGCCCGCGTCATGGCAAGCGCTCCCCCTAAATCGAAAAAACCACCCCTTTTCTCGATTTTCCGGTGCTACGCTTACGAGGGCTTGGCAGATCTGGTTTTTCTTGGTCAGATTGAATAAAATAAGTAAATATTGCAGATCTGGTTTTTCTTGGTCAGATTGAATAAAATAAGTAAATATTGACCACAGGTGATCTAACCCACTCCCGGGGGTTGAAACTACCCTCACCCTCAATAACTAAATGCTACGAAAACAGCGAAAACCAGCTGGAAAACGAAATACCTCCGTTTTCAAGGGCGAGGAATACGATGGTGGTGGTACCATTTTCCAGCTGATTTTCGCTGTTTTCGTGGCATTTCGTTATTGGGGGTGGGGGTAGTTTCAACCCCCGGGGGTGGGTTAGGTCACCTGTGGTCAATATTTGCTTATTTTATTCAATCTGATCAAGAAAAACCAGACCTGGCAAGCACTCGCAAGCGTAGCAAAGGAAAATTGGAAAAAGGGGTGGTTTTTTCGATTTGGGGGTAGCGGTTGCACATTAGGTTCGAAAATATTGTCACCATCATGTTCCGCGCCCTCGAAAACGGGGGGGTACATGTCTTGCGGTCCTGTGGGGTAAAAGCTTTACCCCAAGGGACTATTGATAACTTAAGAAAACATTAAAAATCGTAACCGGAAGTGAGGTCAAAAATCCATGATGCGGGCAAAATCAGCTCGTATAAAAGGTGGCTCCCTTTAAGTCTGTGGTAGTACTAATCACTCACAAAAAGTTTTTCATGTATCTTATTCATAGGATATTCGACGGCCGGCTCTCCGGCTACATGGCATGTGTCAAAAAATTATTCAGCGAACTATCCATGAGTTTAATTTAAAATATCCAAACTTATCAAGGATGACACAAGGAAAGTTTTCATGATTGTCACACTCACGTCACAGTTAAAGATAGTTTAAAATATCCAGAATTTCATAGCTTAGATTTAATATAAAGCTTAGATTTAATATAAAAACTTGAAAATATTTATGAAAATGTCTCGACAATGTCAGTAAATTTTACAATTTACAGGAACATCAATGAACATACCCATTACTTGTTTAAATAAGCCACATCATTTTTCAGATTTTTCTCCAGACTCCTAAGTTAGTCTATATTGAAGCAAGGAGCATAAAAAATGAACGTGCTGGATACAAAACAGGCTGTAAATGGAGAGAATCCGTGGTATAACGGTGAGAATCTCTTGAAAGTTCAAGTATGCTCTGTTGTTTTACGTTATACAAACTACCGGTACGTGAACGGAATGAGCAGTACCAGATTGAATACGTGTCTGGGGAAGCCACGCCGGCCGCTGCGTGTCAACTCAAATATTGCATAAGGATGGGTGCAAAATGTGTCTATAATGGAAAATTTGTAATGAGAAAAACAAAATGATTTGTACAAAATGCGAGGTAAAACACATGTTTTCGTTACATATATTTTTTTAAGGGATTGTAGGCGTGTAGGGTAGAAACGGAAAATAAATTAAATAAATACATAGGTATTTATATTATATTTCAAATGATACGCAACCTTCTAAATCCCAATGCAATGAGTTGGTTAAGACTGATTGGAAAGAAGTAGTTCGAAGGAAAAGAAATAGACATGTTATAGTTGGTAATAATAAAGACTCGTACTCTGTTGCTCCAAAATAAGCCGTATTGCACATCTACAGGGTGAACAAGATACATCAGCTGAGGAAGTTGCAGCATTTTTAAAAAGTAATTTTCCGGAGATGACATGCGAGTTAATAAACCCAAAACATCCGGAGCTTTAGTCTTCATTCAAAGTAACAATTCTCAAGAATAATTTCAAGAAAGCAATGAATCCTAAATTATGGCCGTATGAGGCGTATATTAGTCGTCTTTTAAAATTCGGAAGAAACTGACCGAAATATTGAACTGATTTTTAATGGATAGCTGTAATTATGATTTAAATTATATATGCTTGACTGAAACTTGGGATAATCCAATTTCAATAAACACTTTTAATCTTACTGATTTTGCGTTAGGAAGCAGTTACTGCAGAAATATGTTCAAAGGTGGAGGCGTCGCCATATTAGTAAAACATGATTTAGACTTTAGGGAAATTGATTTAAAAATTTTTTGCTAGACAAACATAGAAATATGTGCTGTATCTTATAAAATAAATAAGATAGTTAAGACGGTTGTAATTTTAACATGTTATAAGTCCTCTGGAGAAATCAATATGTTTTTGGATGGACTTATTTGAGTATCTTGAACTTTATTTATAAACCAAATACAAATACTTTACTTTGTGGCGATTTTAATCTTGATTCATACAATAGCTCAAATGATTTAAAAAAAATGTTAAAATTGTTAAAAAATTTGTCGCAATGTTGTAACTTTAATAGTATGCTAGAGTAACAGATACCAGTCTATCCGGAATCGACCATATATTTAGTAACTTTTCTGATAATGGAACATCTTGTGTTATAGATGGGGATTGAATTACCGGTTAACCGGTTAACAGGACAAAAAAACATATAATGATAATTACCGGTTATTTTAATTTTTTACCGGTTATTTCGGTAAATTCTGAACTTACGATATGTCATGTATTCAACGTTTCTATTTATGTCAGTGACTAGTATTCACTAAATATAGAGTGACTGTCCCAACACTGAGCAATGTTAACAATAAATAATATTATAAACAATTAAAACCCAAACACCAAGCCCTACACTCAAAGAAAATGATAGGTAAATTCAACCAAAAAGAGCATATGAAATCGCGCCTATCTTGTTTCATAGTTAAATCAATCAGTAAAGAATAGTCATACAACTTTATTTGTTTTCGAAAACAAATAGTAGTTTAATAATCATATCTTCTTGTAACAAATTAAATAGTACAATGACATTTTTTTATGTTCACTAACCATTTTCAATTTGGTCTACAATTAAATAGTACAACGACTTTGTTTTTTGTTCACCAACTAATTTTTAGGTTGATCTACACTTTATTGTATGATGAAGTTTTTTTTGGTTAGCCAAAATCTCAGTATTGAGACATCAGACCACCCAAATCAAAGATTAGAGATCGTTTATAAGATCCATCCAAATATATCGATGATCCCCGAGAGAATTTGAACACTGCAATCATGTTATTAATTTTCTATAATTTCATAAGAGTGCAAGATAATGCATGATGGATTATTGTTAGTGATTTGTATGTGGCGTCATCTGGGAATTATTTCTGTAATAGACTACGTGGCAAGCAAGCAAATTTTATGGTAATTCTTTTAGAACTTCTAGAAGACGACAATAATATTGGTTTGTCTACCAAGTACAATAGTACAGCGAACTAATACTGGGTTAGAATTACAATTCGATAATAGTTAAAAATAAAATATACTATTATCTAGTCTAATTTGACAGAATTCAACAAAATAATAGTCAGACGAACAAAATAATAGTCTTATTCATCTATTTTTTAAGTTAATGTTTGTCTTGTTGTACGACAACTTTTTATTAATTAAAATAACAATCACCTCTTGTTTAAAAATACCATCAATATAGTTTGGTTTAACAAAATTAACGATATTGTTAGTTAACCATTTTTTTTTGTTGAATTTACCCATACTGTTTCTTTGAGTGTAAGAAATACAAATAAGAGAGATATTGACAATATCTTGCGACAGGAAGTTGAATATTTCACTGCCGCAAATATCCGTGGAAAACATTTAGAAGTATGTTATTACCAATTCTTATTAACTTATCGACCTACCAATATCGCTAGAGGAAGGGCGTCTTCAACTGGTTCTATGCACAAATATCAGACGACTAACAGATACAGCTTTGAAAAACTAGCCTTTTTAACGGGCTATTTTTAAAAAATATTGTATTTTTAGATTAGGTATTCAGTAAATGCCCTATTTGAGTTTATGTTTGTAATTTTTGTTATTTAAGTTGATATTTTTGTTATGTACAGAATAATTATTTATCTAAATTTATTTCATTTATATTTTTTCCTTTTGATAAAAAAAACCTTTTGTTTGTTCATTATATTAATTATACGTATATAAAAATGTTTTTTGTTAAATTTAGACAATTTTGTACATGCAAAAAACAATTGCCATTTTCGCCACCCTAATCATTCATTCTAAAAATTACCGGTAAATACCGATTAACCGGTTATTTACATTTTTATTTACCGATTTACCCGGTTATTAAAACTTCTGGTGAATTGCAATTCCCATTTATAGATAGTAACATTTCTGATCAAAGAACAATTTTGTTTGACTTCGGTCTACATAAAGCTAGTGAAAATTCTAATATGTGTAATATGTAAAAAGATGTTTTAATGATAATAATTTATGTAACTTTTAGTCTGATATTCAAAAAGAGAAGTGGTATGAAATTTATCACATTAACGATGTAAACTTGGCGTTTGATTATTTTTTAAATATATTTCTGTTTTATTTCGACAAGTATTTTCCTAAATGTAAGTATAATGTGAACAAAAGTAAAAAGTAAAAATGAGTTGATAACGAAGTTCAGATTTCGAGCCTCAAACTGAGGAACTTGTACGAATTGACTTCTCTTTACAATAAAGAAAAGAAAAAACACAATACTTTAGTTAAAAATAAAAAAAATTATTATCAAAGTAAAATTGATAACTCTGACGACCCCACAAAATCGGCGTGGAATATTGTTTCTAAATTGTCTAATAAATTAAAATAAAATAATATACAGTGTGTCCCAGGATAGATGTAACAAGAGGTGTAATGGATCAAAAATTTTGGAATTTTGGAATGATATTTGGGGATTAAGTCCTGCTTGTTGTAAAACTAAAGTATACCAAAAATGACTTGATATGTTGTTCTACAGGGTGTTTTATAAGCAAAGTTGTAAAAATCACCACCAATAAAGTACCTTTATTTTTCAAAATATGAAAAAATTCCACTATGAAAAGTTATTTAGAATGCAATTTTATATATACTAAATTTCAGGAATATAAAATTATTTTTTTGAAATTTCCCATTTTTTTGCGAATTAAGAGTTCAATTCATATTTAAAGTTGTGTAGGAGCAAATGTTAATCATCCACTGCTTTTCTCATAGCCTACTTTTAGCTTCTACATAACTTTAAATATTAATTCACAAAAAATAATTTCTATGCAGTTTTAATTGAATGGTTCAAAATAAAATACTAATTTATTGAAAACTGGGAGGTTTCAAAGAAATAATTTTATATTCCTGAAATTTGGTATAGAGGTATAAAATTGCATTTTAAATAACTTTTCTTAGTGGAACTTTTTCATATTTTGAAAAATAAAGGTACTTTATTAGTGGTAATTTTTACAACTTTGCTTATAAAACACCCTGTAGAACACCAAATCAAGTCATTTTTGGTATACTTTAGTTTTACAACAAGCAGGACTCAAGCCCCAAATACCATTCCAAAATTCCAAAATTTTTGGTCCATTACACCTCTTGTTACGTCTATCCTGGGACACACTCTATATAATTAAAGGAAAAAGTGAAATAGCCGATAATCAAACTGATGTTGCTGACGCATTCAACAGTTTCTTCAAAAACGCTACACTTGATATTATTAACAAAATACCACATAAGGATAGTGAAAATGCTTGCTTTAGTAATAATATAAATTATCAGCATAGCACAATAGTTTTAGAACCACATTCAGAACCAGAAATGTGTAATATCACAAGAAATAAACTAAAAAATCAGGACATGATGATGTACCGTCATTCCTCATTAAAAAAGTAATGATGGAAATAATAAAACCATTAGGTAGTTTATATTGTAACTTATCATTTTCTGCTGAAACATTTCCAGAAATTTAAAAAATTGGGAAAGTTATTCCAGTTCATAAAAAAAACAATATACAAGAGTTACAAAATTAAAAACCAGTTACCATACTTTCAAAAATTATTGAATATTGCTTTTTAAACCGATTACTGATATTTTTTAATAAAAATAATACACTTTCACATAACCAGCACAGATTCTTAAATAATAAATCAACTCATAGTGCAATGCAATCGTTTAATGGTGAATGCCCTGTTGGTATCTTTTGCGATTTAAGTAGAGCATCTGACTGCGTCAATTATAAAAAACTTATCTCCAAACTTTCTAAGTATGAGGTAAGGGGCCTAGCCTTAGACTGGATTGAAAGTTATTTGTCATATCGCAAACAGTATGTATCAGTTACCAATATTAGGCGCGATACAATGGGATGATTTAGTCAAATTTAATATTGCACTTTTTATTACAATTGTGCGAAGTAATCATCAAATAATTATTACACTGAAAATTTGAGCTCGATCCGATATGTAGTTCCAGAAATATACTGCTTTAAAATATAATAACCTTGCCCACCGCAATCGAAAACCCGACCTCTAAATATACTCATATTATCAAAAATACGATACCGCGACGCCCGTACCATGTCGATACGGAAAGAGGAAGACTTGTAGTTGATCCGCATCGTAAATCGCAAGCCGAAATTCAAAAATTCGGCTCGACACGAACGAATCAAAATTGACATTTTTTGCATTTTTCGTTTGACTTTTCTCAATCGCGATTTTGTGTTAGAAGAGTGTCAAGATATGGCTAGGCAACCTAGTCGCGATTTATTAACCTACATATTATCTTTTATATAAACTATTTCTTATCTGAAGAACAGATGAGGGTATTAATTTCTTATGCCGGATCTTAGACTACTAGGCAAGCGGGTCAGCTACGTCTACGTCTGAGATAGAGACATTGACGTCGCCCAGCTATAGCATGAAAGCGCCACGTGTTGATATGTTCTTGATTCATTTTGAAGCCTATAGAGACCCTATAATTAATAGATCTTTCAAAAAATGTAATAAAAAAAAATGCTAAATGAGCTCATTAATTCTGTTAACTCGGCATCTGTAGAAATTAGTATGGGCGTGCCACAAGGGTCGATATTAGGTCCCAAATTATTCTTATTATATATTAATGATCTGGATAGTCACAGTACTTTAGCAGATTTTACTTTTTACGCAGAAAAATGTTGATATTTTAGAGATGAAACGTGATATTTTATTGGAAAACCTCAATAATGGGGTATTTTCCTATTTTTTTTATTATTGAATAATATCATAGAATATGTACAAACAAGCCTTCCAATACAGATTTCCGCGAACATTATTATTAATCTTTTGAGAAAACAGAAGTTATAATAAGGGGAGCAACAGGTGTATTAAATTGGTGACGTTGTTAAACTTGCCGATGACGTAGTTGAACCGTATGGATTTGTTGATAGAATGGTTTTATACAAAATAGCGTGGTGTTGCCAAGTTTAAATTCCTTTTCTAGTTCTACTAAAAGATAATTTAAGAAAACTGGAGAATAAAGCTTATTTATTAAATCAATTTTAATAAATTTATCCACGAAAAATTTTGTGATGTAAAAAATAAAAATAGGCGTGAATTATTACATATTTTAAATATTTTTTAATACCGATTAGATTTATAAAAACATATTTAGCAATATATGGCAACAATGTCAACGCTAGTCAAATGACAGATGTGTTCTAACGGATCGTGTTGATTTAAAACATTTTAATTTATCTTATCGAGGTATTTGCTGTTATTTAAAAATAATAGATAATGTCGTCGAAAAGATGTTTTATAAAAAGTTGTGGAAACACAAGTATAAGTGCGTTGGAAAAAATTTGTGTAACTGTTCCAAGAAATATGGATATTCGAAGAACCTGGTGGCAAGCTTCAAATAATTCTGATCCCATCCCTTCAGGTTCGTTTATATTTTGTTGTCAAGGTCATTTTGAAGTAAGTTTAAACCAGTTCTACAGATTTTTGCTCTAACAACATATATTTTAGTTAAAAAATGGCGCTGAAAAGTGGCACTATTATAAAACAATGGGCCAGAGAATATTCTTAAGACCTGGAGGTGTACCACATAAAAATTTATCCTTTGTACATAAACCAACGGTATCTGAATCACAGTTAAGTCCAACATCAAAGAAAAGGAAAACAGGGGTACTAGAAAGAAGTCGGTCGGTCCGTTCGCAGGAAATTGTATTTTGAAAGTGAACCAAGTACGAGTGGACATGTTCATAGTACAAAACTGTGTACGAGCCCTAAAAAAATAACGCTACATAAACAAACAACAAGTAAATCTAACCTATGTTTCTTTCACTTATATTATGACAAAAATTGACAACTGACAGCAAGCAAGCAAAGTTGAAAGTTGGAAGAGAGCCGTTTTTATACAATGTTTCTTTAGTCTTAGTCTTCTCGCCGCGAATTTTGTTTACCTTTTCAAGATAACTTCTAAATAATAACAAATATAAATAACTTGAAATTCCTTCTAAATACATGTATATAATATTTATTGATTTTCAAGATATTGAGCAAAATAGAAGTGTTATAGGCAAAATAATGTAAAGAAAATACACAATTTGGCATTCAAATAAGATAGTTACAGTCTAAGCGAAAGTTGTTTGTTATTGGTTAAATTATTTCCCGCCAAATAAAATCGTTTAAAATCTGCGTCTAGACGGGCGTATTCTTATTTCTTATTTTTATTTAAGAAATTATTGTTTTGGTTTAAATTGATTATGCAGTAATTGCTAAAATAATAACATTACTCGATATATATCACCAAAACTGAATTAAAAAAAAAATGGAAACCCATTGATTTAGTGAAAAGTTTCTTTATTTGAATGTTGAGAAAACACAGGCATTAGTGTTTCACAACAGACAAAAGAAATGTGACTCTCCAAATATTCAACTTGATAATACGTCAATATCAACAAGGACATCCAATGTAAAACTGGAAAAGCCATTGTGAATTACTGATAGCCAAATTACATTCAGTAGTTTATCAGTTCAAAAATGTAAAAAATATTCTAAACTAAGGAATTCATATTTTGCTGAGGTTAATTCTCGGTTAAGACATGGTGTTTGTTTTTGAGGAGTTTCCACCCCCAATATATTTTTAGCCCAAAAGCATGTGATAAGATGTATGGTAGGCTTATCCACAAGAGAGACCTGTAAAAATACATTTAAGGACTATAATATATTGAAACTTTCATCAATTTTCATTCTTGAACTATGTTTACTTGTCTTTGAAAACAAGAGTACATTTCTTTGTAACAATCATCTACATAATGTAAATTTCCGACAAAATATGATCTTTATGTGCCCTTCAGTAAATTAAATGTCTCTGTAAATTCATCCAGTTGTCTAGGAACTAGAGTTTTTAATCACCTTCCTGTAGAAATAAAACATTGCAATAAACTTTCACTATTTAGAAAGAAACTTAAAGCATTTTTAATTAGCAAAACCTTTTACAAACTAGAAGAATATTTTAATATGTAAAGTGCTCTATGATTTACTTCTTCTTTTCTTTAGTCTTAGTGTTCTCTCTTTTAGATATTAAGTCTGACTATTCCTATATCTGACTATTCCTATACAATATTGTATCATATTCTCATAAAAGAAAAATAAAGTTTATTATTATTATTGTAGTAATGTTAATTTCAATTGGAATTGCTGAGTTGTGTCACGACAAATAGTGTTTGATTCTTTCTATAAAAAATAATAAAATAATTGTATTGTGGAAGCCGTTACTTTGTGAAAGTTAGCCATATTGATATAAGGAAAAACATTTTTACTTTTTTTCCATCAGTCAATAAATCTGTTAGCTCTCCATATGAATAAAAATATAAATGTCAATCAAATTATGCCTTTATGCCTTTAAAAGTGCGCATTGATAACGTAGCCCTAGCAACGCTGTGGACACTTACTAAATGCACGGTCACAAAAACTCATCTATCTTGTATGGCTCCAGCAAATTACATTAAACTTTTAGTTTAATTTAAAAACCATCAGTCTTCCTGCCCATTCTCTAGGGTCTATATGCGTAAGCCTAACAACTTAATGGAGGAAATTCGTTGATTAAAATTGTTAAAGGTAATTAATTGTTAATTTTATTCTCGACATGTAAAACTTTGCAACTAAAAGAAAAATAAATATCCATCCAGGACGCAGGATGTAAGCAAGCTGTTAGTTTTGTTTACAGTTTACGACCTCCAAGCTGTTCTGTCGATGAATTGAAGTGCACGTCTTCAGAATAAGCGCTTTCGAAAATTGGATAGCTTGTATACATTGCGTTATGGCACTTTTATGAAAGCAACAATGTTGGCTTTATAAAATTAAATTGTTATCTAGACAGAGACATTTTTTATGTAGTTTGTTTTATCTTATAATTGAAATAAGCTGTTACTTTCATATCTGAAACTATTTTATACCTACCCACTACTGGATGTCCATTACTTTATTTACTTATTTATCTGCAATTACCCAAAGGGATGATATTTTAATTACAGGGCAGGGATATAAAGTTAATACCAGATACCAGGAAATGACAAACATCTAAAAAACAAGTAGGGTGAATAACAAAATAAATAAGAGACAAAATTACGATAAAAAAGTGTTTTTATTTGTACAGGGTGATTCTTTTATCAAGGGATGCGTTTTTACTGTGAATTACTGAAGAAAACTATATTACGTTATATTCCTACTCTCTACCACTCAAAAGAGGGTAGAGGGAAAAAAATATGCATGACGGTGGGCCATCGTGACGCTTCAAGCATTTTCCCCAGCAACACACCAGTTTTATTACACCATTGAAAAGGTCCTTTTTGCAATACCATTTTTTTATATTTTTAAAAAGTAATTATTTAATTTACGGTATTTACATCATAGGTACTATTTTTTAAACACTTGTTGTTTAATAAACTATTAAACAACAAGTTTCGAAAACAAATCTTTTCACATGAGTGAGACAGTTTGGTGGAACGAGCCGAAAGCGAGTTCTACAAGTCGAATGAATGTGAAAAGATGTTTTCAAACGTGTTGTTTACAGTATTTTTTCTACGACTACTAGGGAAACAATTTCATAAGTAAACAGATCAACCATTTTTAATAATAAACTTCTTTAAAAGTGATGTGGTTTAAAGATTTTAAAACTGATGTTTAGTTGTTAATTAAGTTAGTTGCTATAAATCTGAATAGGCTAGCCTACTTCAAAAACTACAAATAAAAGGTTTCATTTCTGTTTTCAACAGGTCTGTGTGCAAAATATGACAGTACTGTATTTTTTGGATTTTTGCACACAGCGAGTGAAAAAAGACAGTTTCGAGTCATGGTTACTGTGTGTTATTTGTCCTTTTCGAAGGCAGACGTAGGAAAAATGTTTTCCGCATTAGTAAATAACCTATGTCAAAATGACGTAATGTTTTAATCAAAAAGGTGAGACAAATAATTGTAGCAAGACAGGAACATGTGGCTATTATTTTGAATTACTTTCAAAATAACCATTTAGCATCGATAAGAAAGGTTTCAATACTGTTAAATTTTAAATACAGTGTTGATGCAGAGTTTTGAAAATTAATAAATTTTATGACAATAAAATTCATTATTTGCAAGATTTGTCGCTTAGACACTTTGCAAGACGGCAAAATTTTGTTCGCCAATTTTTAGTTGCATTGAATGATCAACCTAATTTGTATACCTAATCACATTTTATGGACGGATGAAAGTTCCTTCATCAGTCATGGGTTATCAAACAAAAACATGGTGGAAATTACTTACGTAAAAGTCATTTCTGGAATTTATTGTTGCCTCCCGTTGGTTACAATTTTTTATTATTCCTTTTTGAATACAATTTTCATGTTAAATACTATATTTGTAGCGTGTAAAGTAAAAACGTGTACCTAAAGTGTGCACTTTAGTATCCGAAATATCGGATTGGGTAGACATATTTTGTGACGAGATTTCGATCAGCCATAGTGAAAAGCGAATTGGAAAGGAAATTAGGTGTCAAGCACAAGTGAGCTGACAAACTATAGCATGTAACTTATTTAGGAAGCCTCGGCCATATTTATCCAATATCTTAGAGACATCTAAAATCATTGCTCTTTGGGTTAGATATATATTAAAATTTAACTCAACTGAAATTGACGTTTTCACAGTTTATTATATTTTCTCCATAAATTGAATATATCAGTCGCATTAAAAGTCTTTGTAGAAATTGAAAAACTTTTAAACAGATAAGCTGAGTAAATGTAGGGAGTTTTTATACATGATTGATATAAAGTATGGCACTTTAATAGTTTATACCTTGTTCTATTAAAAAAATTCAAGCTTAGAGTAATAACCACTTTATAACGATACAAAAAACATAATTATTAATTATATAGAAGAAAGAATTCATAATAAGGATTAATTTTATTTGATTGATTTATCACCGTGCGGTAGGCATTGCTGCCACTCCCAAGATATACGGCTGGGCCGGCTACTTCCACGCTGGGTTGGATTTGGGTTATGCTTGTTGTCAGCAATGAGAGCCACATGGTACAGTAGTGTGGGATGGGCAGTGTAGGTATTTGTGAAATGCGTTGTCGCATTGTGTCGTGATATGGAGTGTACATGCTCCTCTATTTTGTGTTTCTGCTTCTACAAATCTTTTTAGGGACGGGTATTTGTATAGTCATGTTCCATTCCGTAGGGTTTCTATCCATACTCTGGAGGTGATTTCTATGGTTTGCTCTCTTAGTCTTTCCGGTCCGTAGTGTTTATTTTGTCTACTCCTGGTGCGGTGTTTCTTCTAGCTCTGGCTATTATGTCTAGCAGTTAGTCCTTTGGTGGTGGCTTGTCCAAGAGCCAGTGGCCCGTTTCTATTATCAGTTCTGTTTGTTCTTTCGTTGAATTTCCTTCTTCCTCCAGCTTCTTGGTCCCATGTTGTAGTGGTATGCATCTTCTCACGTTTCATCACAAAACAGTCGTTATTGGGCTTTTGAAAATCCAAACAATGTCATTCACAAACGAAGTCAACGTTATAAAAAAGTGAATGTATGGTGTGGGATTTTTTATGATCGAATCGTTGGTCCATATTTTTTAGAAGAAAATTTAAATCAGCAAGTTTATTTGGACCTTTTGAAAAACTTTATATTGCCGTTTATAAACACTCTGCAACCGGAAGTAAGGCGTAACATTTTTTGGCAGTAAGACGGTTGCCCAGCTTATTCCTCAGTTTTGGTATGGCAGTGGTTGACAGATCACTTCGGAGCCAGATGGATGGGAAGATATGCTCCAATTAATTTTTTCTACAAGACCACCAGACCTTACACCAATAGATTTTTTTCTGTGGGGTATTTCTGTTTTAAAACACCCCACAGAAAAAAATCTCAGTATCTCAGTTTATGCAGATGACCTGCCGCATAATCAAGAAACACTGAAAGCACGAATATAAGACGCGGTGAATGAAGTGAATGTGTCCTCAACCATTCGTGAGGTCTATGGTGAATTTATTAAAAGGATGGAGAAATGTGTTGAGGTTGGAGGAGGCTATGTAGAATAAATTGTTTTTCCACAATCGTTGAAGTTAATGTTATTATGTTATGTTAATGTTTGAAAAAAATATAAGTTGACATAAATGTAAAAGTCAAAATTTAGACTTCATAATTTGCATTTAGGCTTTATTTTGGAATATAAACAACTTCGTTTTATAAACATTTTGTCCAAAATAATAAATAAAGGTACTTCTCTCTTGACGCATTTTGATGTTTTCTTAAATTATTAACACTCGGTACATCTGATCTAAGATTTTTATATGGTAAATTCATTTATTCGACAAGCAGAATTTTTTATAAAGAATGACTTTTCGTCGTAAAAACAATAATAGAGATGTTTTTTCTCTTGTCAACACCATATGTAAGTGAGTACGCTACACCATGGTTATCCATAAGAAGGAAAACGGACCAATTTAGGTTAAAATCTGGACAGCCTACAGACATTCACAATTGGATAGCCTATGGTTGTTCATAGGAAGAGAAAGTGATCAACTTAGGTTAAAATCTCGACAATCCACAATGGGATAGCCCCGGCTTGTCCGTAGGAAGAAAAAAGGACCAATTTAGGTTAAAATCTGGACAACTTACAGATTCTGTATACAAGACTCTGTAGGTTGTCCAGATTTTAACCTAAATTGGTCCCTTTTTCTTCCTAAAATATCGTGATTGCTGTAGACAACAATTAAAATTCTGGGTATACTCACCCTAACTTGCATAATAAATAAATCTGAAATTGCAAAAAAATAAACTTTCATAAAATATGCACTTGCAAGATGTGCATTTCCTGCTTAGTGGATATACTATACAACCTGTACTTTCTGGCATTTGAGCAGTAGTCACTGCTGACTAGGTGAGTATCATAACAGAAGTAATTTGCAACTTGCAAGGATAGCCATCTACCATGAGTTATTGAAGATGGCGCTCAGAACGAGCTACACTGTAAAAAATGGATATAAAAATACATTATGGATGTAGAAGTACTTTGAAAGTTAAGGTAGAATTAGATCAATTTTCTTTGAAATTATACATAGTTTATTTATTTTTACCGGGACTTCAGGGTAAAGTTAAACATATTCATGGTCTTGCAACAAATGGACCACCGATTTTCCATGTAATCGCGATTACATGGATAATCGATGGTCCATTTGTTGTCAGCGATTACTCTGGTAATGGTACACAAATGTATGAAATGTTTCGTGCTTTCCTGTAAAAATTCCATATAACTGTGTACAAAAGCACTTGCGACGGCGCGCTACTGATGTAATTCACCGGATTATCTATTTATTTATACATTTTATTATGTAATTTATACATAATTATACCGAAAATTACATTAATTGAAGTAAAGATACATGTGTGTAGTTTTAATTTACTTTATGTAATAAACCATAAATATGTTTAACTTTGCCCTGAAAGTCCTGGTAAAAATAAATTAATTATATATAATTTCATAGGAAATTGAACTAACTTTCAAAGTATTTTTACATCCATAAATGTAATTTTGTATACATTTTTTACAGTGTAGCCAACATGTAAATATATAGGTATCCAATGTACCTATATTTAACTCAAACTTGTGTCTCAGTTAAAGATAACTCATTGCAAAATCGTAAATTGAAACTTGTACGTCTCTTCGATTTTTTTTCTTGAGGGCAAGACTTTTCCAAAAAATACCTGCATTGATAAGGAAACTAGACTGATAAGTAATACGATATTAATATTTCACGATGAAATTTAGCATACGTAAAAAAATGTTTGTAGCCCCTCATGCAGAGGTGTATTTATAGGAAAAAGAGCGATATATATTACAATCCAATTTACATGTTTTTGTGTCACATGGAGTTAGTGTTTGTGCTGATAATACTTTCATATTTTATTTACTGTACGCTTTTATCTTTCATATTCATATAGGTTATCCAGTGGATATCAGTACTCTGGTCGTTATTAGGACCATATTTTATAAGTAATGTCTTCCACTAATAAAATTCATTCTGTCACAATGAAAATATAAATTAAATATAAACTAAATAAAAAATTTCTTATTTGTATCTTAGGTGAATTATGAATTATCATCTACTTGGGACCTACATTAGCCCAACAAGTTGACCTTGACCCTTAGGATAGCCTTTGGTTATCCCTATATAGGTTATAAAGTGGATATCCCTATTCTGGCTGTATTAGGACTAAAGGTTGACTATCGAGCCCAAGCAGCCGCTTTACCGTCAGTGGAAAGTCCTTTTATGTATAGCCTCGACTGCCTCATTCCGGTAACATAAGCCCACTAGTTGTTAGGCTGTGCAATAGCCCAATCCAGCAGCTCTGATTGAATCAGGCTTCTTTTCATACCTACGCAACGGCTGGCTTCAGGCTAGGGAAAAACTTGCTCCTTGTCTCCCCAAACGATCTGCTTCTTCTTTGCCCTCCACGCCACTGTGTCTAGGCACCCAAATAAGTTTAACTGAGAGTTGTGTTCGAACAACTCAGTCAGAATGTTCCGACAATTCAGCACTAGCTCAGAGGTTACCTTGCTTAATTCAAAAGCCTTCAAGGCTCTCGACTTGGAATACACTAGTACTTACCAAGTAGTGCTGATATACGAGCCCTTGTCTGCACCCGTGTACGCCAGCTGCGGTTCCCTTCTTCCGATTCGTCTGCGTACCATTCCAGACCTCCAGGAATCAGAAGATACATTTTCTTGAGTTCTCAGTCGAATCGACCAGCGAATATCACTATATGGATTAGTGAACCTATAGACGGGAAGGCACCCGTTGTCGTCTGACTGAGCGTTGACCTGATCACTTACAGGTAGAGCCAGAGCCTTTGTATGCCCCAGCCCTTGTCCCGTCGCATTCTACATCAACTGTTAAACATGGTTTTCATAGGAGCCCATGGAGTAGTCCCGATTGCTCTTGCTATTCCTAGGCAAGCTAGCCTTTGAACTTGACATAGGCAAGCCCCAATTGCAGGATATGTTATGTAGGGTTTCACCATGCCGGTGTACGTCCAGAGAGTAGTCTTTGAACTTATTTCCCAACCAATCAATCAATAGATAGATCATCCATAGAGACTGGCAGGCTTTCCTCGCTTTAGCTTCCACGTGGTCCTTCCACGACAGTTTGGAGTCTAGGGTTATCCCAAGGTAGCTCACTGTACAGGAAAGATATAGACGCGTGTCTATAAGAGAGGAACGCTATTCTTAGCTCTATTTTACCAGGGTTGATAGAGAGCCCTTGATTGTTACGCCATAACTGAACTATGTTAAGAAACCTTTGCATGAGCCATTCAAATCGGCTCCTTATGATGATAGCCAGATCGTCTGCATATGCTTACGCACAGAAGTCTGCTTCGCCATATTCGGCCAGTGTAGGGAGGCCACAGTAGTGAGGACAGTACCCCACCTTGTGGACAGCCTTTGCCCGCCTGGGCCCTAACCGTTTCGGTGCGAAATGTGATTTCAATGTTGCGGGTGCTCAGCATGGATGATGTCCACTTAAGTCAGACAATAAACTCGCAATCTACACTCCCTATATCTGTTCAGTCCATTTTATCTATTAATTAAACTAGAAATAATTTCCCCACTTTTTAGTTGTAGTAAAATCAAGATGTTTATGATTGTTATTATAATTGACAGAAGTATAAAATAAATTATTTAACAAAACTTCAGAACTTTTATATCTTTACTCAAAAAGAGAAATATCAAACATTTTGGTCCTTCTAGCAGGGTGTTGTTACTTAAGCCTTTGATTTTACATTACATCAAAGCTTAAACTAATTTGGAAGACTGACATATTTCCAGAATTCGCTGGAAAAACGCAGAAAATCATCAGCTGAGTAACAGAGTACCAGTACTTATATTATAGAATATTATTCAATCAAGATATATTGAAACGCAGAGTTGGTAAGATATTCCTTTCTGCAAAGAATCATACATTTAGTACGAAAGGCGGTGTGTAGAAGTTTTCAACATAATCGCTCAATCGCAAGCCGGCAGCCCGGACGAAAAATCGAGGTCTGTCAAACTGACAATATAATTAGAGGCTTAGGGCAAGTGGATAAAGTAAGTCCGTTGCATTATAAACCTATTTTGCATTTATTTGTGTAAATAACTTGATTATCAAACTCATTAATGATCACATAAGTTTAGTGATTTAATTTTATGCTTCTAAAATATTAATTTCATATCAAATTAAAATTGATCACGAAAATATAATTTAATTATTTTTTATTTAAACACCACAACCGTTTAGCATGGATGTTGAGGCACAATTGCGAGCTCTCAAAGCTAAACGCGGTAGTATTAAAGGCCAAGTCACAAGATTTTCAAACTTTATATCTGGTTTTTATGACAATAATCGTTCTATTACTGAATTAAAAACGCGATTAGAGGCAATTGCACAAAAATGGCTAGAATTCGATACCGTACAAACGGACATAGAAATGTTGTTAGCCGAATCTCCCGAGGAAACACAACAACGCGAACTATTCGAAGAAAGCTATTTCAACATCGTGGCTCGGGCAAAAGAGATCATGCAGAATTCTCCTCAGGTTTCAGATGTGCGGCCTCTGGTTGGAAGCAATATAAAATTACCAATAATACCTTTACCCACATTTTCTGGTGATTTTCGCGATTGGCCACAATTTCAAGACACTTTTAATTCTTTAATAAATAAAAATTCGGTCTTAAACGATATTCAACGGTTTCACTATTTAAGGGATGCCTTGAAAGGTGACGCTAGGCAAGTAATTGAAGCAATCGAAGTGTCGGAAAAGAATTATAAAACGGCATTTGACCTTCTAAAAACTCGATTTGACAACAAAAAATTAATAAAGAGAGCACATATGTCATCACTTTTCAATATTAAGCCTATAGCAAAGGAATCATTACATGATTTGAGAACGTTTTTGGATGACATTAACAAACATTTGAGAGCTTTACAAAATCTAGGGGAATCTACGAATACATGGGATGTTTTACTAGTTTATCTTATATCAGCAAAGCTTGATTCGGTTACTAAAAGAGATTGGGAAGCTAAATCAGCAAAGCTAGATGATCCTAAGTTAGAGGACATAAGAAAATTTTTAACGGGTAGATGTGACGTACTAGAAACGTTGGAATCTAGCAATAGCAATAATGCTCATACAAGCAAATATAGCAAATCTAACTTCAAACGAATCCTACTTCCTTTGTATCAACTCAAAATATTTGCTGTGCTTTTTGCAAGGGTTCTCATTCAGTTTACACTTGTCAAAATCTATTAAAAATCCCTGTCAAGTCCCGTTTGGAAGAAGTAAAGAAAATCAGATTATGTACAAATTGCCTACGCCCAGGACATTTTAACTCAGAATGTCGTTCTAGTCCTTGTAGGATTTGTCAAAAAAGACACAACAATCTTTTGCACCTAGGCGACGATAACTTAAATAAAAATTCTAACATTACTATTTCTCAAAATGAAAGCAATTCAGTAATGGCGTCAACGTCAACAGATACTAGTCAACAAAGTTCGGTGAATGTACATTGCAGTATTAACTCTGAACCACACGTGTTATTATCTACTGCTCTAATTAATATTTCTAACAAAGACGGTAATTTAATACAATGCAGAGCATTGTTAGATAATGGATCTCAATCCAATTTTATAACAAAAAACTTATTCACTAAATTAGGACTGTCAAGTAATAAAGTTAATATTCCGGTTACTGGGATTGGACAATCATTAGCTAAAATTCTTGGCAAAACCGAAACTATTGTAAGGTCCTTACATAATACCTATCAAAAACAAATTTCGTTTTTAATTATTAATCAAATCACGGAAAATATTCCATTTATGTCTTTTGATCGTACAAATCCTAATTTTCCGGATAACATAACGTACGCAGACCCTTATTTTAGCAGTTCAGATAGAGTAGATGTACTACTTGGGGCAGGTATCTTCTGGGAATTACTTTGCGTTGGTCAAATAATGATCGGACCTAACAAACCTATTCTTCAAAAATCAAAGCTTGGATGGATAATTTCTGGACCTATATGCTTAAATGTCTGTAGCCCAAAGATACACTGTAATTTATCGGTGCAAAATTTGGAAACACAACTTGAAAAATTCTGGAAAATTGAGGAATGTAGTAATTCACGAAAGTATTCCAATGAGGAGGCCGAATGCGAGAGAATATTTACCGAAACTACAACACGCGATAATACCGGTCGTTTTGTCATCCACTTACCAATGCGTGAATTGATACAAGATTTTAGAAATTCAAGATATTTCGCTGAAAAACGCTTTTTAGCTTTAGAAAAACGCTTCAGATATTCTCCTGATTTAAGGCAAGACTATACAGAATTCATGCTTGAGTACGAAAAACTCGGACATATGACAAAAATTAACGAAAATGATCAAACATTCTCAGATATACCTTATGAAAATAAACGCATTATATATTATTTGCCACATCATGGTGTGCATAAAGAAACAAGTCTTACTACCAAGCTACGCGTCGTGTTCGACGCGTCATCTAAAACAGAGTCGGGTCAATCTCTTAATGACATTTTGTTAACCGGTCCTACGATTCAGGACGACCTTTTCTCTATACTAGTACGGTTTAGAAAACACACTTATGTCATGATTGCCGATGTTGCAAAAATGTATCGGCAAATTTTAGTAACAGACAGTCAACGGGACATGCAGCGCATCCTTTGGCGTCCATCTTCTGAGCAACAGTTAGAAGAATATCGGCTAAACACACTCACTTACGGGACATCACCTGCCTCAACACGTTGTTTATATGAACTTGCTTGTCTTAACGAGTCTAAATACCCCAATTCTTGCCAAGTCATTAAAACAGATTTTTATATGGACGATCTTATAACGGGAGCAGATTCGATCGAAAATGCTATCTTATTAAAACACGAAATAAGCGAAATTCTCGAAGGCGGAGGTTTTCAGTTAAGAAAATGGGTGTCCAATAACCAAGACATTTTAAATAATTCCAGTCAGTTGGAAAATATTTTACCGCAGTACATTATATCAGACGACTCATGTATAAAAACCTTGGGGATTTTATGGAATGCCAAAACCGATAGTCTACAGGTTATGTCGAATTCAAACTTAGAAAATCGTATAGTAACGAAACGCACCATTCTTTCCAGTATAGCCCAAATATTCGATCCTCTGGGTCTTGTAGGTCCTATAACAATAAAAGGAAAAATAATCCTACAGCGATTTTGGCAGTTGCGCATCAATTGGGATGAGTCTGTGCCAGTTGACATTCATACCGAATGGTGTCAATTCCAAGATCGAATACATTTATTGAATAAATTGGTTATTCCAAGACATATATCCATACCCAATACTATAGTATCAGAGATTCACGGATTTTGTGACGCGTCCATTGCAGCCTATGGCTCGTGCTTGTATTTAAGGACGGTCAACTCAGCTAGTGAGGTGTGTGTTCGGCTGATATGTGCAAAATCCAGAGTAGCTCCTCTAAAATGTTTAACTTTACCACGACTTGAACTTTGCGGTGCGCTGTTATTAGCTCAACTAACTGATAAGGTTATCACTGCTTTAGATATTAAAATAACGAATGTGTATTATTGGTGCGATTCCACTATTGTTTTATCATGGTTGGCAGCTCCAGCTATGCACTGGAAAACTTTTGTATGTAATCGAGTCGCGGAGATTCAAAGTTTGACAAATATAAATCAATGGAGGCATGTGTCCTCAAATGAAAACGCAGCAGATATTATATCTCGCGGTTGCAACCCGGAAAACTTGGTAGATTGCCCATTGTGGTGGTCAGGGCCAACATGGCTATCTAGTAACGAAAATTGTTGGAATAAAATAAAAGAAATTCCTGTTGACAACGTACCCGAAAGCAGGATACCTAAAATAGTCACAATTTCGGCTGTTGTCGACCAAGAAATATTTACAAAATTTTCATCTCTTAATAAATTGAGGCGGGTTATAGCTTACTGTCTCAGATTTAAAAACAATGCGTTAAATAAATCTGTTAAATTAATAGGACCTTTAACTGCTAATGAAATAAACAAATCTTTAAAAACGTTGATTAAAATCGCTCAAAGGTCAGAATTTCTTGAGGACTTCTCAAGGCTCAAGAAAGGCAACTGTGTTTCTGTGAATAGTAAACTTGTCTCATTAAATCCGTTTATCGATCAAGACGAAATTATTCGAGTAGGTGGCAGATTATCAAAGTCTAATGTTTACAGTTGATCAGAAATTTCCTATAGTTATATCCAATAAACACCCATTAACCAGACTTATCATAGTTAATGAGCATATTAGAAACTTTCACTCTGGTCCACAGTTAACGTTAGCTATGTTACGTCTCGCCTATTGGCCGCTAAAGGGCCGTAGCCTAGTAAGAAAGGTTTTGCACGAATGCATTATTTGTTTCAAAAACAATCCGCTAACAGTTTACCCGTTAATGGCAGATTTGCCGGAGCACCTAGTGCAGCCAGTACGACCATTTTATAATAGTGGCTTAGATTATTTTGGGCCTCTCCTTGTAAAGGATGGGAAAACCCGCAATCGTAAACTTGTTAAGTGTTACGTCTGTATATTTGTTTGTTTCACAACCAAGGCTGTACATTTGGAGTTGGTAGGAGATCTCACCACTAATTCATTTTTAAATGCTTTAAAAAGATTTACTTCGCGCCGTGGAATCTGTAAAAATTTGTATTCCGATAATGGCACCAACTTCCACGGTGCCAATAATGAATTAAAAAATATAGAAAGATTGTTGTCTAAAGATCACGATGATCAGGCCATAAATCAGTTCTTAACCACCAATAATATTGTCTGGAACTTTTTGCCTGCAAGATCCCCTCACATGGGAGGCCGCAGTGAAATCTACTAAATTTCATGCTAAAAGGGTAGTCGGAAACGCTCATTTAACTTATGAGGATATGAACACGGTATTTATACAAATAGAAGCTATTCCAAATTCGCGACCACTTACCTCAATGTCTAATGAACCTACTGACCTTACTACCTTGACTCCGAGTCACTTTCTAATTGGAGATGTTCTTAATGCGATTCCGGAAGTAGATATTAGAGAGTTGTCAATGAGTAAATTGTCACACTATCAAAGACTTCAGCAAATAGTGCAGCATTTTTGGAGCCGATGGAGTTCTGAATATCTGTCAACGCTACAGCAACGTTCTGAATGGAGAATTCCTAAAATCATAGACGTAAAGGTTGGCGATATGGTCATTTTGAAAGAGAAGAATCTTCCTCCCATGAATTGGCCACTAGGTAGGATATTACAGCTGCATCCAGGTAGCGACAGTGTAGTGCGTGTAGTCAGTGTTCAAACCGCAAATGGTGTATTTAAACGGGCTTTAGCAAAAATTTGTAAGCTCCCAACTGAAATAAATGATGAGAGTAAATGAGTCCAAATTGGACATTTGAAGCATCACAATGATTCAAAATGTCTTTTTTGTTGCAATGTTAAGCCATTCGTTGTTTTATAACATGTATGTTTATTTCTATTTATTGAAAGCCTAGCCTTTCAAGGGCGGCGGCTATGTTCAGTCCATTTTATTTATTAATTAAACTAGAAATAATTTCCCCACTTTTTAGTTGTAGTAAAATCAAGATGTTTATGATTGTTATTATAATTGACAGAAGTATAAAATAAATTACTTAACAAAACTTCAGAACTTTTATATCTTTACTCAAAAAGAGAAATATCAAACAATATCACTAGGCAGCAACGCTCTCGAAGAAATTTTACCAATAAAATTCAAAACACTAATGATATTAGATTCCATAATACAACAGGTCCCTTGATTTGATTATTGCTAATGTTTAGTAACACTATATGTACATAAATTAATTTAAAATATATGGCACGTGCAAGGATCCTATTGAAGACTGCATATCATTTGAATATTAATCAAAAACTACACTCTCAACTAAGACCTTGCGGGTGAGAATTATATTGCAAATATTAAGAAGAACAATATAATAACGTTGATCTATTTTTTCCAAATGTATAAAATATTTTAAACCAAAATGACGATCGACCATATTAACAGGAGTAAAGAAATTCTCTAAAAGCTAGCATATTGGGAATCGATCTCCTTTTGACAGATTAACCGGATTACAATTTTTATTTTGTGCCAGATGCGGTTTCAGTTCTCCGAATTGATAAATAATCTAGTATTAAGTTTCCCGTAGCATTCAGAATTATTTGCGTATGTTAAAGGTTAAAGGTTGGCACCGAAGGCATAAATTATTTGCAAAGGCGACGGTGGACTAGCAGGAACAAATACGCAATTTGATTTAGAAAGACAAATACGAGAAATATTTCATATTCAGGTTGCATGTAAGATGAAATTATTGTTCGACCTAAATGATGTAAAGTGATATTTAAGCAGTATATACAGGGCGTGATTAGTTTCTGGTCATTAAGAAACTGGTAGTGGAGAGCAACCAAATAAACAAAAAATATTATACAAGGAGTCCGCTGTATAAATACAAATATTTTGCAGGAAGACATGTTGGCATAAAAGAAGTAAAAAATCCTTATACATTTTTTTAACTGAAGCCTATTTTTTATCATAAATTAATTAGAAATAGGCAATGTTTTTAGTTTACAGAGTACAACTATAAACAAAAGACAGAAGAGGCAAGGTTATCGCTCTCACTTGTCGTATCAATATGACTTACTTATTGCAAAGTTGTTTAGATATGGTATATAGGGGTCCTGCTTTAGATTTTTTATCCAGCTATATTAAAAACCGTGCGCAAGTAGTCTATGTGAATGGAGCAAAGAGTAATAAATAAGTAATAAATGCCGGTGTACCACAAGGCTCCAGACTTGGGCTTTTTATTTACCTTGTCTTTGTCAACGATCTTGCGCAATACAACGTTTGTATTACTTGTTACGCTGATACCAACTTTTTAATTGTTCAAAAAAGTCCGGACGCAGTAAAAAATATATCGAAAGATCTATACAGAAACGTTATAATTTGGTCAGGAAAAAACCGACTTACACTTAATAAAGAATAAACAACTACTGTATCATTTAGGTACAACATCGAGTAAAATTCTGATTCTCCTAAAATCTTGGGTGTAATGTTCGACCGAAATTTGATGTGGGCTGCTCACATAGATAGCTTGTATGTGAGGTTCGGTAAAGGTGGTTACGGTATGCGCAACTAAAAAAATCACTACGGTAAAGGTTCTTTATTGACATTTGATTACTCTAACATACATTCCCATTTACGGTATGGAATTATGCTGTGGGGATTGAGTACTACCTATGTTCGTCGAGCATCTATTCTGCAAAAGCGTGTTATTAGGATTATGGAGAGTTTACATCCCCGAGTATTGTGCAGAGAAGCCTTTAAAGCCTTAAAAATACTAACTAAAAAATTCCAATATTTATGAAATATGTTATTATGTTTTTAAAAACAGATCAACTTTTCTTACAAACCAAACCCACCACAATTAGGAAGTTTCCATTTTTCTCATTTTCTCGTAATAAATAGTCGTAAAAATCTAAAAAAATGTCGTGTTATTCTTACCGGACGCAGCGTAAGATACTTTGTAGTCGGGCTTGTTTAACGTTTTAATCGTTTGAAGAAGTAAGATATGCCTAAAATAATGGCGATTTGTGTACGTCACAGTCTAGTGCGAAGTATTCAAATAAGAGTTTCTCATCACTTTAACAAAACTTAGACATTTTGAGCTTTTTCAGCAGTCATTACTGTTTTGGATCGATTTTTTATAAATGGGGGCTAGTTTTCACCCCTCACTGGGGGTGTGTTTCATATCTATTGTATGTACGCTACTGTTTAACCTTAATTTGTATAATTCGATCGACTAGGATGTAACAACTATTCTCATACCTTAATATTATTTTTACCCCAATCCAGGGGTGTTTTTTGGCTCTAGCTAAAGATTTTGGGGGTGTACGAATTTTTTTGACCTCGGATTCGGATTCAGCGACCAAAAATACATAGGGATACATGGGTCTGGTTCACTGGTCTGAACTTTTTTTTTATTTGTGGGGCTGTTTTACCAATGTCATGCCGATAAAACTTGGTGGAATATATACAATACAACACTTACAATACCAAAACAATTCATTTGTAGAGGCATAATTATAAAAGTTAATAAGTAAGGGTTGTTTTAAATGTCCCAACCACAAACTTTGACATTTCTTGTACAAGAATACTCCGAGTGATTGGTAAGTAACTTTTTTTGTTCTTTGACGTAATGGTTTGGGACTTCTGTATGGGTATACCCATATAATGGGTATAGATGTTACAGACAAGATAGGAAACGTCGAGGAAGGATTTTGGGGATTATTTTTTCGATATGTTGGACTTTTCGTTACGTCCTTATTGACTTGAGACTCTAGCAGTAATTTGTTACCTCCGGTAAGAGGTTTAAATCCTATCACCAGATTATCAGAGGTTTAAAGTAGTTGTAACATTGTTTTCGAGTTGTGTGACGACATAGCGTGACAGACTAAATTTTGGTTAAAAAAAATAATAAAAATATCACACATAACCATTTGGTAAATCGTATAGAAAAAATAGAATTAAAGATAATTTAATTAGAAATAAATTTCCCAACGTCTTTCTTTAAGAGTTTATACTATGTCATCTGTCTAATCAGTCTGTAAAAATGGTCTATACGGATCCATAGAGATTTGTATCATTGTCAGGGCTTTGAGAGGACAAGTACTTACACTGTATGACCCTACTCGATTGTGTCTCGCATGATCTTTTTCTGGAGAACATAAACTACTATGGTTTAAGGGGGATACTCTTGAATTTTATTAAACCAACTCAGTGGCACAGTGCTTATGGTGTTGGGCTTGCGACCACGGAATTCCGGCATGGAGTATGGATGTTTAGGTGTTTTTTACGTGTTGCTGAGTCGGTAGCAATGGGCTAGACCGCGGTTGTGTAAGATGCAACACGGCTAGTTGCTCTCCTGTCCTGAGTTCGACTCTCAGCTGCGGCAGATGGCAATGCCGCAGAGAGTGGTTTGTTGTGTTAGTTTTTGTATGTGTGCCCTGGTTGAGTGGTGGAATAGGTATAGCTAAATTTCGCCAGGACATTCATATAAATAAGGCGTAAAAAAATCATACTTACATAAGAGAACACAGCGAGTCTTAGTAAATTGAGTTTTATCTAATCGCTCAACTGTAAAACCCGATGTGCGACGAGAGTCGGTTTGGGGGCCGCTTTTATTTATAATTTGTCTCAACGATATTTCAAAATGTTCTTATCAAAATATTGTATATGCTTTGTTGATGATTCATCTCTTTTGGTATCTCATAAGAAAATTACTGGGTTACTTTAGCTGAGGAAAAAGTTTGCACGTAACGGCCTCAAAATAAATAGAAAAATAACAAAAAATATGTTCCTTTAATAATACTTTCTTTAAAGGAAATAACGTGAATCTGCTAGGAATTGTACTAGATGATGGTTTAAAATGATCAAATCACGTAGACAAATTATTATAAAAAAATTATCAACTCAACTATATATATTTGTCAAGGTGCTTAAGAAAATACTTCAGTTTTCAATTTATTCTAACAAAATATCATTCCTTCTTCATTCGCACCTGTCACATAGCGTGCAATTGTGTGGGAACTCTAGTCAGCCTTCTAGGGTGTTTCGTCTACAAAAGCAGGCCATAAGATTATTAGCTAATACAGGGTATAAAATATGAAATGGTACTACTTTCTTCATTAAGTGTATATCTTATTACTTAAAATTCACAAAAGTAAACATGTTTATTCCCTACCTCGAATCTACACAACTACACAACTACACATAACTACCCCACTAGATATGGAGATAATAATAATAAGAGTAATATCTTTATTATCCGTAAAAACCTGCACATAAATAGTACAAAATGGCATTGGCAACAAAGATATAAACTCGATGTTTCTGCACCCAACTCATTTAATTTGAATTTTTATAATAAACTAGTTTAGCCCGTCGAAATTCAACGGAATGGGATGTTTAAAAATGTATCCTAGAAATTATTCTTTCTTTTTGAATTTACATTTTCGAGAAATTCGCCATCAAAGTGGCCATTTTCCACCAGTTTGATGGAAAATTGCTTAAAACCGACCGATAAAAATGTCTAACACTACAGTACAGTACTATACACGTCAAAACAAACATTTTGCGCCACATTTGGTCCGATAACTAAATTTTTTTTTTAATTTCCGGTTACCGTGCGCGATAACCGGAAGTTTCGTCTGCCAGCGTATTTGGGGCATGTGAAGTATATATACTAACTACCTATGCAGATAGATATCAATAATCATTCGCTTAACAAAAATGTTCCCCCTCCCTATTTTCCACCAAACGAAAAATTTCTAGAGAAAAAATTTTGATACTAATATGGTCTCTTCGATTACCAACTGGCAGACGGTAACCCTTCATCGTCGAATTTGCACGCTATTTTCTAGACTATTAGTATATTTTCTAATTCGTTTGTCTGGGTATTTTACTAAAATATATGTTTTCTGATGACTATTCAATATTCGTATCTTTCATACTTTGTATTTATACCACGATTTATACTAGAGGAATTTTTGATATGAAATTACATACTTTATTTTAACTTGCTGTAAACATTGTTAAATAAATATCAATCTATCTTCTATAGTATAAATATGTATAGTTAAAAAACAAATAAATAAAGTTATTCGTCGATAATATTTTATATCAAAATCACTTCGGTCCGGTGAAATTAAGATAAAGTAGGCGGGCGATAAAAAATCCAGCAACTTTTCGTGGTAACAAATAACATGATTTATTTAAAGTGTAAAAAAATTATTAAGTATACAATACACTCGTACCCATCTGATAATGAATTAATAATAAAGAATATTACATCAGGAAACTTGGCGAATGGCTTTTATAAACGTAGTCAACAAACATGAGATACACACTCACCATGAAAGACGTATTAAGTAAATTATTTTTGCATAGAAGCCATACGTACGCATGTCTATGCTTCATATATTATAGGCAAGGCGGCATTAATCACGCCTAAGATTAATTGTATGTCATCCTTTATTTCCAGTACATATACGGTGATGAAACTTTCCATTTACACCGAATCCAGTTTCTTTCTTTTCACATCCAAGGATTTACTTTATCCAATTTTCACACGAAACCAGCCATTACATTTAATCTTTTGCTTGATCTGCTCCCTTATCGGCCCTAAGCTCGATTCAATGGAAGGTAATTTCGTGTGCTTCAATTTAAAATAAAAAAAAAAGATTATCGGATATTTTATATGAAAGACAAGTCGCCAGCGTCACTGAATTCAATTTAATTAAGTCCGTAAAGTTATTCGTCGATAATATTAAATTTTAAGTGTATTAAGAGAAAGCGCCGCTTTGGAGGGTGTTTTCATTCTTTTTCTGCTGAGATTATTATTTGCTTTCCTCTACCCAGATTTCGGTTTCGCTTGAGCTAATAAAGTCCCGGTTATAATATATTTTATATCAAAATCACCCCGGTCCGGTGAAATTAAGATAAAAAAGGCGGGCGATAAAAAATCCAACAACTTTTCGTGGTAGCAAATAACATGATTTATCTGAAGTGTAAGAAAACTATTAAATATATAAAAAAAAGTATTCTTTGTTTCCTCTAGCTATTATATGAGTAACATCAAATAAGTACTGTCTACAGTTTTCAAAAGCACATTTAAATAATAATAAGTGAATTAAATTAAATTTTGACATAGGGTAAGTTACATTACAGAGACTTCATACAAAATCGGAAATTGTTGGTTTTGGTACGGCAATAAGAGCAAGCGAGAGCGAAGCAAGCAATCATGTTTCTTGATGGGGCGTGCCACTCTTTACCTCTGCTAGAGTACTAGTGGACGTCTTTATTGTGGGCGGTCGGTTAAATCGTTGAAACTAGTGCAATACCAAAACAAACACTTTCCGAATCTGTATATACGTTAAGTAAGATTAATAAAAAAAAAACTATTTAAAAACAAGGGTTTTATTTTAAAACCAAATTGCAGTAAAAAGTAAAATATATATATATATATATATATATATATATATATATATATATATATATATATATATATATATATATATATATATATATATATATATATATATATATATATATATATATATAAATAAATAGAAAATCATCGGGCGCTCATAAAATATTACTTCGTCTAATCATTTTGATTTACGTTTGCATTTTTTTAGCGTCCCATGGTTTTCTATTTACAAAGTTGAAATTATTTTTTTACTTTTTCGTGCAAATTAATTTTAAAATAAAACCTTTGTTTTTAAAGTTTTTTTTTTTTAATTTATTTATTTTTAACTTTTTAGTCTTCGTATTTCTTATCGTATTCTACTCGTCAAACCCTTTCATTTGATACGCATGTCAAGGGGGTTGTGAAGAAAATGGTAATCGGCCATCTCATATTGGGTTTAGAATGACGTCATGTAGCTCATCGTATTCTACTTGTCAAACCCTTTCATTTGATACCCATGTCACGGGGTTGTGAAGAAAAAGGTAAGCCGCCATCTTGGGGCGTCCGCCATATTGGACTTCTGGAACATTCCACAATGATGTAGTAGATGTCAGCAGCTTCTAGATGCCGACGTCGATGCGCGCCACATTTGCTAAACTAACTAACCATGCTTAGTATTCTGTTAACACATGGAACATAGAGGGAACTCCTATATATGTCTATAGGAACATTCCACAATGATATAGTAGATGTCAGCAGGTTCTAGATGCCGACGTCGATGCGCGCCACATTTGCCAAACTAACTAACGATGCTTAGTATTCTGTTAATACATGAAACTTAGAGGGAACTCCTATATATATCTATAGGGGTATAAACTGTAACAATACCCATTTATAAAAGCAGGTTTTGTAAATGCTCTCGAGAGATGCCTTCTAATCCTGTTTTCCTAGATTTTTAATGTTGGTGGGGGAGTTCTATAACATTTCTCTTTTAGATAACCCCATATTGAAAAATACAACGGAGTCAAGTCAGATGATCTTGCTGGCCACCGGATTGACCTATTGGTTCCCAACCAGTTTTCTCAAACCGTATATTCACATAATTTGCAACAATTCTTGAATTATGAGCTGGTGCGCCATCTTGTTGTTTTCCTGCAAGTTATTTATAAAAGGCTTTATTTATTTTGGAGAAATTCCAAATACATTTCTCCATTTAATGGTCGACAGAAAAATATTGGGCCAATGATATTAAGTCCTAGTATGCCCAACCAAGCTTTTACTCCAAAACGTTCCTGAAAAGCACCTTCTCTTACTAATCTCTGACTTTCCACAACCCAATGACGAGTATTGTTTTTGTTAAACATTCCTAGATTGGTGAACCTGAATTCATACGAAAAAATAATAATATGATGCAATACTGGATTTATGTTTAAATCGGTGCAGTAATTAAGTCTTCTTTGGAAGTCATTTTCATATAGGTGATGGTGAATTTGGTACTTAAATGATTTAAATTCGTTTTTCTTTAAATTTTTCCTGGCACTTTCGCGGGAAGTATTGTATTGCATACAGAATTAGCGAATCATATTCGATATACGCTAGAACGTTTATTTCAATTTATTCGCTTACAATGAAACGTTCATTATTGTTAACATTAATATCGACATTATTTTCATTTTTTAGATGCTGCACAGCCAAGGGTAATATGCAGGTGAAGGAGCATCACGATCTGGAAAGCGTCCCTGGTAAACTCTTTCAGGGTTTCTGGCATTTTTTCGACACTACCCATAAATAAGGAGCATGTCAATTTGATGCTCTCTTGAATAAACCATTATAATTTTTTCAGCTAACTATTATCACTGGTACTTACTGCTAATAATGAATGAAATTTGTCAAGAATGACAACTATTACTAACAATGAAAATACAGGAAACTTTGACGTTTATGATAACACTAGTACTTGTACATATATTTGTTTCCTCCAAACCTTTTTATGTTAGGTATTTTACTGCCCAGTATTAACCATTGAAATAAACAATCCTAGTTTTTCATTTCCTCTTGTTTTAAAACTAAAGACAGAGAAACATGAAATTTAAAAATAGCGAAATTTACTTATAGTCGGGAGCCCTCCCTAGCTGTACGTGCACCCACCCCCCGATCCTTGGCAACAATGTTTTTCATAAAGATTAAAGCCTAAGGAACAATTTAAGACATGTTCTAAAAAATAAACTGGCTGTACTTTCAAAATGGCGGCCATATGTTAAAAAAAAACTATTGCCAATGTTGTTTTTATCATTTAACAGAAAAATTAAAAAAGATGGACAAAAACTTTTTTCACAGAAAACAACATGCATAAAATTTTCTACAATTTTGTTCCTATACAATATTTTGATAGGAGTTACCATTTTCCAGATAAATGAGTCCAAAATTAAGAAAACATGGAAATTCATATATCGGAAAATCACTTAGAGAAAATAACTGTGACAATTATTATAAGGTGTATAATATAACTTTATATTATTAACATAACAAAAAATAAAATAAACTGAAAAAAAAAAATAATATTAATAATATTATAATTTGCAGACAATTTATCTCGATAACGGTAACAATGGTATCTGGAAAATGGTAACTCCTATCCAAATATTGTATAGGAACAAAATTGTAGAAAATTGTATGCACTTTGTTTTTTGTGCAGAATGTTTTTCTGCATCTTTTTTAGTTTTTGTGTTAAATGACAAAAACAATATTTGCATTTTTTTAAACGGACGCCATTTTGAAAGTACAGCCAGTTTTTTTTTAGGACATGTCTTAAATTGTTCCTTAGGCTTTAATCTTTATGACACAATATCTCATGTATACCGCGTTTCTAGTTATTTTATAATGAAAAATGTACCTCTCTAGGTTTTCCTTTTTTTTTTCTAAACCCAAAAATCAAAGTGTATTATAAATTTTTCTGTAGGTGATAAGACACACTTTAATGTTAGCATTTAACAGGTAGTGGTTCCCTTTCAAGATTATCGAGAAAATTTATGAAAAATATTGACATTTTAAACAATATCTAAAATGTATATTTTAGATATGAAGCCATTTTCAAAAAAAAAAAAAAAATGAAACATATGATATGTCGTTGAAAAGGGAATTCTAATCTTTATCCAACTATATAAAAAACCGCTCCTCAAGGAATCACTACTTCCACATCCAGATTCTCTATCCAAGTCACTCTCAACGAAAAAACTTCGTATGTAGAAATAATTGTTCATGGAACTTTAATAATATAATATTTGAAATCCTCTACCCCAAAAACCCATAAAACGATACCCCACATCGGGGGTGGTGATAGAGGAGTGGTAGTGGGGGGTGGGTGAAGTAAAAAAATATTTTGAGGTTTCTGGTTCTTGTACATACACTAAATCACAATTTTTTTTCATCCCCTTTAATAATGGGGTGGGGGTGGTAGTGGGGGTGGCTAATGCCAAAATTTTTTTTGAGACCTTAGCTTCTCTTGTATATACTAAATATCAATATTATGGACTTGCTTGATTTACCCATTTACCCCAATTTACCACCCAACCCTTCGACGGAACAAGATGAAAATATAATCTAGTTCCAGATCTCGTTAAAGTACTTATGTGTACCAAATTTCAAGTCAATATCTTAAACAGTTCTAGAGTAAACGTGCGCACAAAAAAAGTTACAGGCAGACCGACAGACAGACAGAATTTTTTTTTCTCTCAAACTTAAAATCTCGACGTTTCATGACATTTTAAACCTATTTGAACAATAAAAATTTTAAAAAATTTTCTTGTTACTATACTTCCACTGGATGTGGAAGTAAAAGTATATAGGGTTCCATTTAAAATCCTTAACTTAGACCAACTTCCGGAAAAACCGGAAGTGGTATTCAATCCTTTTTTCATGGAAACATGAGCCCTAATGAACAATATCTACAAACAAAACTTAAAAGACAATTGATGGCGCCTTGTAAAACGAATCTGTTGTCACTCGGTATAGCAACGGTAAAAAAAATGAATTCACTTTTTAATTCAAATAGGCTTAGAATGTCATGAAATTTCAAGATTTAAGCAAAACAAATCTGCCTGTCTCTCTGTAACTTCTATATTTTTTTTGTGCGCACGATTACTCTGGAACCGTTTATGATATTGATTAAGTTTGGTATATCTATCTATGTATTATAACGAGATCTGGAACCAGATTATATTTTGATATTTTTTTGTCGAAATGTTGGGAGGTAAATAGGGATAAATGGGTAAGACAAGCAAGAGTCCATAAAATTGGGAAGTAGTGATTTCTTAGGCAGCGGTTTTTATTGTTATTCTTGAGAGAAGTCCAGCTCCAAAAATTGTAATATTTTATCAGATACTGTATAGTAAAATTAAATATATCATTAATATAGATAATCAACATGACGGGGCCGAGGGCAGAGCCTTGGGGCACTTTAGGTTTAAACGTATTTTTACTTGTGAATTAATATTATTTACTGTCAGTAAAGCATTATTAAGTGAACTAAAACCTATAAAAGTACATGTTCCACAAATTCATAGAAGCGAGTAAACCTCCTAACTGGCTACTCCAAATTTTTTGATAATTAGTTTCTTGACTATTTTTCTATTTACCTTTAAATTTATTGGACACAATAACGGTAGCTTTAAAATTTTTAATTGACCTCAGTAATTAAGCTGTTAAAACAAAGCGTTTTTTAGCGCAACCTGTTATATACATTTTTTATAGTGTTGCTTTTATTCTCATCGAAATATCGACATTAACTTTGGTTTATGAGTTAGTAAATACTTTCACTGAACACAATAGACTCAATGAAAGCACAAGTTTTTATAATAAAATTCCATTGAATATTTCCTAAAGGGTCGCGTGTTTGCCAGCAATACAAACCAATTAATTATTTAATAATGATCATATTGCCACAGGCCTTTTCACTACCAGATATTTGGTATAAACGGTCAGATTTATACTTTTTATAGTAAATTTAATTGTTCTCTACTGGAAAGTAAAGTAATTAATTAGTTTGAAATTTCAAGCTGTCACTATTGTATACTAGAATGACTACAGTAACAGCCGAGTAGAAGTTGCAGTCGGGCGCGGCCGACCGCACGCATTTTATTTGTTTTTCGGCATCTAGTGCTTTGGCCATTAGCAAGGCTCGGGGGATTTATCTCCGCGTCAGAGACGGCTCACATATAGACATAATATTATACTGCAAAGACCTACTGAAACATTCAGAAAAACGACGAAATGATGAAATATTCATCACTGCTAGCTACAATGTATTTTTGGTGATAAATTTAACCTAAAAACGGTAATCAATCTTACAAAAACATGTAATGCATATCTATCAAATAAAAAAACAATTTTGAATAAAACACACATCTTCCTGTTCTGTTTAATATGTGTGGCGTGTAAGTGAATTTTATTTCATTTTAAAATGTTAAAATCGCCGCCCAAGGAATCACTACTTCCATATCCTGGTGTTCTATCCAAGTCTCTCACAACGAAAAAAATTTTGATATCGATACCTATTTGCCAAAACAACGTAAGCGACAATTTTACCGAAATTGAGATTTTGACTTTATCGTATGCGACATAGTATTTCGCATCAGATGACAAAATAATTTAGGCGCCAATATACATTTTTATCACTTTAACGGACATTCAAATTTATCGTAAGTGACTGAGTGTTAAAAGACGACCCGGCAAAACAATGTAAGTACGACTTGCATACCGCCAAAACATCGTAAGCACCTTATGAATTATGTCACTTACGATAATTATTGTTGGTTTATGATACTTTCACGAACGGTGAAGATTATTGTGCAGTTTTAAAGTCAGTGTTTCTAGCAAATAAATAATAATAAAAGGTAAGTGATTATGCTTTTTTGCTAAATATATATTGGTTTTTAAATTAACATAAAAAATTTGCGACGAATTTGTGTAATTTTATCAAGAAACTGTAATTATTAATTCTAACCTCTCTTTAACTTCCCGCGTTTATTTTAAAGGCATCGTTATTATAGGATTAATTCATGTTTGTCAATGTAATTAATTTCATTTTTTGCTATTTGTGTTTTCTGAAGTATTATAGTAAGCATTATTATTTTTATTTGCGTATTAGTAATTTTAAATCCATGTACTGTAAGGTAATTGAAGTGTAGTGCTAGGTTTGGGAAATCATATCCGAGATAAAACCAGATTCTAAGTGTGGTATGTTCAAACATAAAGAAAAAATGTATTTTCTGTATGGTGACTGTGCGTATGTCTGTCTGTGGAATTTTCTTTCATTCACAATAACTATAAAAAATATAAATTATTTTCAAAAATGATTTTAGAACATAGAAATCGTTTATATTATATATATCTATACAGTTTTAGTACATATTAGACTGTATGTAATGTAAGGGACTAAATATTTTTGTATAATATCTTAATAAAATAGTTACATATTTTCTCACAGAATATTGCACAATATTGACGGCATAAAAACTCCCAATGTATTCGCAACCAACATTGCGTTTTAAATATTTGTTTCTTAACCGCCATCCAACTTATATCAATAACCCCAGAATCTAGAAATATAAATTTGTTAGAGTAAAGGAGACGAGGTACTATAGCTTACAGTAGAATTCGAACCACTTCTTGTCAATAATTTTACAATTAAAGTTATTTTACACTAAGCAGAATGTAGATCGTTTCATTAGGTATTTTTGTTTTTCTTTCAGATTCAAAATAAGTTTTGTAGCTATGTCGTTAGGGAGCAGAGGATATCGTGCTAAAAAAATTCTCGCTAGTATTCAACAAAATGCAATTAGTACCCAGCCTCTTGAAAATTGTCAAAGCGATCACAATGAGTATGATTTCTTAGATCCAAACATCAATAACACATTATTTTCTGAAGATCAGATAAACAATATGCCGTTAGATATTCATTTATCTGACAATATGGAACCAATGGTTGAGGAATGGACACAAAATCAGACATACATTTCTACGGTTATGATGAACTCTAACGCAAATAATTCAGACATTGTTAACTTGAGTTGTAATGATACAATATTAACTTGGACACAAAGTGATGCTGACGCCACAACAAGCAAACAAGACTATCATTTGCAGTTTATTGAGGAAGCTAATTCTGCTAATTTAGAATTAGGTGATAATATTATTATCAGTCTAAAGCAGGTGACTCCAGTTGATATTCCTGTTCAAAAGTTAGTCGATTATGAGTCGAGTTCTTCAGATGATGAATATAATATTACTCATCCGTCGAAAATTTCATTTACTCGAACTCATTCTTCTGATTTATCATTTAGTGCGGCTAGTAATATAGCTGATAGCTCCGATTCTGCAGCGCTCGATGAAGATTCTACTAAATTAACAGTTGGGAAAGCTGGATATCGAAAAAAACGAAAGATAAATAAAAAACTTCAAAGGAAATTGGAGAAGAATTTTGGTAGAGATAAGACAGTGCGACCGAATCCATGCTCAAATAATTGCCAAAATAATTGTTTGGAGAAATTTCCAGAAACTGTGCGGCATGAAATTCATGACTTTTATTGGAGTTTAGGAGATCGACAAAGACAACATGACTGGTTGTTATCATGCGTGAAAGAGGTCCCTATTAAAAGAAGAAGACAAGAGGCAAACCAGAGTAGGCGTAATAGATCGTACAAATATTTTATTCCTTGGGAGGAAAAAGAAACAGAAATATGCCAACAATTTCTGCTAAGAACACTGGATATTTCCCAGATGACACTTCGTTATACAAAATGCACAGCTATAAACTTTAAATGTTCCAAAAAAGATCAAAGAGGAAAGCATGAACCCACAAATAAAACAGACTATGAACTGAAGCAAGCTGTTCTTACTTTTATCGAGAAACTTCCAGCCGTACCTGCTCATTACTGTAGGAACAAATCCTCCAGAAAATATTTACCTGCAGATCTGCAAAATGTAAGTTTTTTATATAGGATCTACAAAAGAGATCAAGAACAAATGCATGATACAACAAAAATTGTGTCTTTAAAAGTATTTAGGGATATATTTAAAAGAGATTTTAATTTGGGTTTCCACTTACCAAAAAAAGACAAGTGTAAAATATGTGAATGTAGAAAGGATCCCGACTTCAAAGAAACAGAAGCATCAACAAAGGTATATAAGGATCACTTAAAATCTAAAGAAGACAGCAAGGAGTTATTTCTTAAAGATCAAAAGAAACATTTGGAAAATCCAGATACATTATGTGCAAGCTTTGATTTACAAAAAGTACTCAATACACCACATGGCAATAACATTTTATTATATTATTCTAGAAAGTACTCCTATTTTAATGAGACTATATACGAAAGTGGCCTGCAAAATGGATTTTGCTACTTGTGGGGAGAATGTGATGGTAATAGAGGATGTAATGAAATGTGTAGTATAATGTATCAATACCTTCAAGAAGTTGATTCAAGGGGAACTGTCAAACGGCTAATATTATACTGCGATAGCTGCAGTGGCCAGAACCGCAACCGCGCGATGCTTACGATGCTATATATTTTTCTTAAAAAGAAATCACGAAATCTTGAGACCATAAAGATTGTTTATCTTTTGCCCGGACACACGTACATGCCGGTAGACTCTATCCATGCCACGATAGAAAGATCAATAAAAAACAAAATCATTTGGGCACCTACAGAATGGGAGAATATTATTGAAAATGCCAGAATAAGACCAAAACCCTTGAAGGCATGCATTTTAAATTATTCCGATTTTTTTGATTGGAAAAAATTAGGGGACGAAATGATTATAAAAAACATGGAAACAATTGAGAAAAAAAAATTTAAAATAAGTAAAGTCCGAATAGCACTATTTCAAAAAGAGCAACCGAACATTCTAGTGCACTACAGCTACGCAGAAGATAAATTTGAAACACTTCCAATAGATTTAGTAAATGTTGGTAAGTTCTAAAAGTCTATTACTTTTGTAATTCATTAAGTATTAATATTAATTTTAGAACAAGTAAACCCCAAAAGATTGTATAGGTCAAAACTGTCAATTTCCATTCAAAAGAAAAAGGATTTAATGAAACTTATTTCCACAAAAGTGATACCTGTTAAATACCACATTCAGTATCAAAAAATGAAGTCCAACGTTACTGTTAGAGATAGATTGGCAGAAACTGATGACGAAGAAAATAAATCTGATGATGACGAGTAATTCATTATATTCATCGAACTCTGTATTTTTTTTTTGTGTTACAATAAAATAAAATATTCAATCCAAATTTTATTTCAAAAGTTTATCATTTTCTTTTTTGCATCGATTTTATAAATTATCGTAAGCGCCAAGGTTGACTGGCAGACTAACGTAAGGTGGTCACTTACGATAAATTTTAGTACAGATAATTAAAAAGTTACGATTAGTAAAATATTGTAAGTCCAAAAAAAAATGTTGAATATTTCAAATTGGCAAAAACAGTTTAATGATCTTCATAGTATTCAGCAAGGAATTATATTAAAAAAAAAATCATCATGATTAGATGTTCCAAAGTAAAATAAAACAAAATTATCGTTTCCTGTAAAATTTAAACATTGGTGGTTACGTTGTTTTGGCAAATAGGTATCGATATTATTTTTGCACTCTATTATGTGGAAATAATTGTTTATAGAACTTTAATAATATAATATTTGAAATCGCCTACTCCAAAAACTCATAAAACGATATGCCACATTGGTAGTGGGGGTGCGGGTGGTATGAAATAAAAGAATTCTTTGAAGCTTTTGCTATTACGGAATTCTCTAAAAAAAGTACAAGGTAAGATATATTGTGACATAAAAATCTTTCCGCGCTGACCTAGAGCCAATCCTGATTTTGACGTCATAGAGATAAATCTCCCGAGCCTTGAAGTCGCAATTTCCCAAATTTATCACGATAAGATAGAAGATAGTATGCCTGTCACAATAGGTTGTATATTTTTTGCATCTTTGCATAATTCAGTTAGTTTTCGATTTATAATAGGATTTCGTTTTAAAAGTTGTTTAACATTCCTTGGCGGGTGAAATGTGAATATTTCCTGCATTCTTCTAGAATATGTTTCACAGTTAGGAGTGATCTGCATTTTTCTGTCGTTTCTTTGATCTCAATCATTTTACTTCTTCTATTTTCCCATTCTGGTTGCCATATCTCATTTATTTCGTTATAGCTATTTAATTAAACAGGCTATTTATTTCTACGAAAAGATTAATTTCATTAGAACAATTTAAGAAAACGGTAACTACCTGTTACCACAAAGAATGAAAATACTACGTTACTTTTATTTACCTAGCTAGCTCTAAAAGGTAAAATGGTTAGTTTACCAAAGTTATTATTATATTCAAAGTTTTGAAATAAAACTCAATCACAAAATGATAACAAGATATATTACGAAAACATTGGTAGAGCACAAAACAATCCCGGGCATGGGAGAAATAATTTAAATCGTTTTTCAATACAATAAGTACATAAATAATATGTTTAAACATGCACAATAAAATCCTAAGTTAATGGACAAGAACAGTATTGGCTGGCGACCACAAAAAATATAAACATGTATTTACTTTTCTCGCTTACTAAGTAAGTAAAAATAACAGCAAATCAAAATTAATCATGTTTAACAACAACCAGCACATCATATAACTATTAATTAGATAATAGACGTATCTAGTCCGTATATTGGACAAAGGTCTAGCGAAGAAACACTTTAAAACTATGTATTTTCGCTTCAAAAGTGACGAAAATTATGCTGATAACGAAGCACTACACTAATATTTAAGATGTCAATTCTTAGGTAGCTTCAATCGAATTTATGATGCAACAGGTAAACGGCCAGGTGATTTTATAAGCAATAGGTTACTTACAAATGGATGTTTTTGTAGAACAATGCATTACACAGCTTACATGCTAAGTACAAATTATATCAATCGTTATAGGCAACTAATAAACAACTTTTGTTACAACAAACACCAACATTGAACACAAACTTTTCCAGTGCTGATCTCGTACGGGAATGATGGCCCACAATGACCGTTCTTTTCTCGAGCTCAGGAGGAGTCCAACAGGACGGAAGAAGAAATTAGGCTACTAACCAATAGCGACTAGTCTTTTAAATAGCCCGCCTTAGAAAAAGGAAGTCGTTGAGTCTCGAAGCCTTTAAGTTAAAATATTATCTCACGTAATATTCAAAGGTAAATTCTCAAAGAATTTGAATACAGGGGCGGCTTTAGGTAGCTTTAGTACTGGCAAATGTAAAATACTATAAAAAATTCAAAATAGTATAAACCGGCAAAATGAACAATAGAACATCAAAATTGAACCGTTACATTGTTTACCATTTGTATTTTCATATCATCTGATCGTATTGATATATCCTCAATTTGCATATTTGTGGTGGCTATTGAGCTGCTTCCTCTGCTAACTTATTCGTTTGGGAAGCGGCTTGCGGGGCTTTATAGTGATCTTAAAGAGTCTGAGCAGATAATGTGTGTTTCTGTGTTGGAAAGCTCACAACACCGTAGTGTTTGCTCATTTAATGAATTTCATTTAGTAGTTGTTGCTTCTTGTGGATAAAGTATTACTTAAAAATAGGCGATATTGATAATGTCAGATGAATCCGATTTTTCGAAGCATTACCATTTTTTACGTATCTTCTTTAGTCTTTGAATTATTATGAAAAAATGAAAATTTTTTAAGAAATTTCAAAAAATATTTCAAATCTGAATCAAACTTTTTTCAAATATAAGCATCCTAAACCGGTCAAACTTCCAGAACATATTGTTAGTACTTAAACAAAGTAAATTGTAAATGAATTACGTTATTTCAATTCTTGCGTTGAAGCCATCTAGTACAGTACCTAGAGGTAAAAAATATGCAAAACTTCGGAATAATGTTATATTAAACGGATTTCGTTCATTTTTGGCAGTATAATAGTAAATGCTTCACAGAAAAGTTTCCATATTGTGCGGGGGCTTGCTAATTTATAGGGGGTGGATGCCACCCCCTCTCAGGGGGTGGCACTTAAAAAAATATATGTATTGGAGCTGAAGTAGAATCAAATTTTAAGAAGAAAAGGTTATATCCAATTTTTCACATAAATTGATAGTTCTAAGTCTTCAAAATTGCGATTTTAGCTTAAAAAAAAAGTATTTCCAAACGGCTTTCGTCAAGTATCTCGAAAAGTATTACTTTATCGAAAAAATGTTATAGACCAATTACAGAAAGTACAAACTGTGAATTAATTATATTTTTTGTTTATTGATGTAGGATTAATAATTTCCGAAAAAAAAGAGACAACCCTGTTATTTTCATTATAACTCCGTTAGTTTTTATGCTAACGACTTTTACCAAAGTTCTTTTTAAAGGTCTCTTCAAGTACTTTGTTTCTCCAAAAATTTTCCGTTTTTCCGTTAAGTATTTAGAAAGGACCGAATTCAGTTTTCGACGAAAAAAAATCACCTTCATCGAGCGATAACTCGGTTCGTATTGCATCTACAGAAATTAAAAAAATATCAATCGATTTGTTATTTTATAGGCTTTATTTTTGCTTATAATAAATTTTTTGGTAAAACTTAAAGTTTTCGAGTTATTAGTGAAAAATCGTTCTAAAAAATGCATTTTTAGATGAAAAATCTATATTTTCAATAACTCAAAAAGTATTGACTCATTGAAATGTATTCCTCTATCGACGTATGCGTTATTTTGAATGTAATAATTTCCAACTTAGCAGGGGTATTTGCACCACTTGGGATGTTTCTGATTTTGAATGGTATTAAAAAAACACACATAAAAAAACAATGATTAAAGTTGGAGCTGTTGCTGAGAATTAAGAAGTGAAAACCTTCATTGACTTGATTATAGTAGACACATTTAATCATTCAGTTTCTACATCGCGTGCCAAATATGCAATAAAAAGCAAGTTAAATTTCCTGTTAAGATTAAGCACATCTAATCAGTAAAATTTAGGTTTTTTAACCTCGCATATTAACATGCCCTATTTGCATATTCCAGTATTTCTTGAGTTTATCAATGTTACAACAAGAAATAGACAGTTACTGGAATTTACCCACAAGTAATAAATTACAGTTGTTCTGTAAATTAGAACAGCTTGCAACTACTAGACAAGGTGAAAACCTCGCATTCGTATGAAAAAAATTTCCCATACGGTTTTTTTGCATATTCACGTTCGGGACATGCCCCTGAAGAAGGATCAAATGCCGGACGGAAATCCGGTCCCAATTTTTTTAAACTAACATTTTTAATATAAATTGCAAAAATCCCTTTTTTTGACTCTAATGATTTTTTTTAGATTTTTGTTGGTCATTCTAAACAAAAAAAGTTTCTTGTCATTTTTTTGTAAAGTTGACCGTTTCCGACTTATAAACAATTTAATGTTTGAAAAAACGCAGAAACGGTCATTTTTAAGGTTGAAAAGCAATGTTAAAAAATAAATTTTTTGAGTTCACCAAAATTTTTATATAATCTTGGAACATCCATTAACAAAATCCTGAAGAGTAAGTGCAGATTATTTCATTCCAAAGCTTAAAGTTTTAATTGTTAAATAGACGTTTTTACCCGGGCGCGGGCCCTTTCTCAGCCGCGGGCTGAGAAAAACCCCATCGGCAGTGGGGTGGTGATAGGGGGTGGTAGTGGGGGTGGATGAAGAAAAAAAATATTTTGTACATACACTAAATCACAATTTTTTTTCATCCCCTTTAATAAGAGGTGGGGGTGGCTAATGCCAAAAACTTTTTTCAGACCATAGCTTCTCTTGTATATACTAAATGCCAATTTTATAGACTCTTACCTGCTTGATTTACGTATTTACCCCGAATTTACCCCAATTTATCCCCAAACCCTTCGACGGAACAAGATGAAAATATAATCTAGTTCCAGATCTCGTTAAAGTACCTATGTGTACCAAATTTCAAGTCAATATCTTAAACGGTTCCAGAGTAAACGTGCGCACAAAAAAAGTTAGACAGTAAGAAATCTTTTCTCGCTCAAACTTAAAATCTCGACGTTTCATGACATTCTAAGGCTATTTGAACAATAAAAGTTTTTTAAATTTTTTTTGTCGTTACTATTATACTTCCTTTGGATGTGGAAGTAAAAATGTTTTTTGGAGAGATATAGGTTTTTTATTTCCACCCTCTAAGGGCCAGCCTATTCTGTCAGCGGAATTGTTTCACCGATGTTTTAAAATTCCATTCTGTTTATTTCGATTTCCACCCCTGAAACTATACCCTATTTTATCAAAAAGATTTAATTCACTAATTACTTCCACATCCAGTGGAAGTATAGTAACGACAAAAAATTTTTAAAAAAATTGTATTGTTCAAATAGGCTTAGAATGTCATGAAACGTCTGTTACGGTTCATTTGGCTCCTAAGATAATTAGTGAAAAATTAAATAGGTTTAGGTAATTTTTCTTTATTTAGTTATAAATATATTGTACATATTAGTGGTAAGTTAATGATTATTTAATGGATTACAAAGAGTCACTAAGACTGTTTATTATTGTTGGTACTTCTACAGTTCCCTCATATCCCTACAAAATAGAGAACTATTATTATTGGGGCGAATTTATGTATTTGTCTATATACTTACCCATTAGTCCAGTGGGAGCCCTAGTACATTCTGCACTATTCATATCTTGGCTAAATAATTATTTGTTTGATCCCTGTTGATTTTGAAACAATTATGATTTTCAAAAGGTTCTCTAAATTCTCTAGAGGTACTTATCCTGACATCTAGTAGACAGTGGATGAACTGTCAAATGGGTATCAACAAAAGTTCTATAATTTAGGAACTGTAATAGCTCAAATACATTTTTTTTTAAATAGGATTTTTAATTGATATGTAGATCCGCCGATTTCCGGTGATTAGAGGGGCCATTCTTAATTAATTGCTGGTTGTGACTGCATGAAGACGTTTTGTTCTGTGAACATCCACTCTGGGATTATTCTTTGTGCAGTGTTTTAATGTGATTTCAAAGTTTGGCAGTTTATATTTTTGGATTGTGACGATATTTTCGTGAAATCGCACCTATTTAGGGATTATTTCAGCAATTATTGTAAGTACCCCCTCATCCATGTGATTTTATAAATAGTAATTTATTTTTTCTTCACGTGTAGTGATTATTCCACCCTCTCTATCATCGTTTTTCACCATCATCTAACCATTTTCGTGGAATAAAGTGGAACACCCTTCAAGGAAGGTATGTTCAAATTTTTTTTGTAAATAGTTAGGTAATTAATTTTTCTGTATTTTATTTATAAGGGTGTTAATGGAGGGCTATTGTTACGGCTATTATTTGATGTTTTTCTGGTGAGGAGTTCTGAGTGCTGCAGATTCCATTCTGAAAAGAAAAATAATAGTCTGGGAGCCAAGTCTCTTTTTGGGGAATATTTTTTTTTTCTGTCCATTCCGGCGTCCCTGGGCTACAACTTACCTTCGTAGAAGTCCTGAGGCGAGGAGTCACCCGAAATAGGAGGATACACAAGTTAAGCTAAAGAGCCATCATATTTTTTTTAATATTTGAAAAATTATATATATATTTTTTTATTTACCTAGTAATTAACAAAATCAAATTAATTCACATAAGGACGTTAATTAGCCTAGTGCAAGTTTGTATAATTGCACTTAATCTATAGTATAGTTTCTTAAAGTTCTGGTTAACTTTAGTAATTTTATTTTTTTTGGAAAATTTTCTATTACAACTTTGAATAGAAATCACCTCTTGTGAACAAAATTTTATAATACATTTTTTTTATGTTTTTGAATGGTAATCAGTTTTACAAAATGGCGATTTATGGTTATAATTAGTGAGATTTAAGATGTACGGCGGAAATTAGTATATATGCATATATATTTTAGTTATAGCTACCATTTGATAAAAAAAAATACCAGTTATTTTTGGGATGGTTGTTTTATGTGAATGCGCTTAAGCTTAAGCAACACTAAAACTGCAGTAATTTATTTTTCGACGGTTTATAATAAGTTTTACTTAATTTCTGCTATTTAGGTAAAAAAAAAAAAAAAAAAAAGGAAACGCATTTTTTTTGTATTGTTCTTTAGTTTCTTTTGGATAATCTAAAAAGCAAATATTTGATTAATATAGAAACTGATACGATATACTATACTAATTCTATCCTCTAGGTTAAATATATTATTACAACATATACCGGTTGTCCCCTATAGGTAATTACTTAAATCTTGACTTTATTTTTTTTTTCTCTATGAGCCTATTTATTTAGCTTATAAACTTCATCATTTAAATATTTTCATTAGTCTGGTCAACTTTTAATTTTTTTTTGGTCATTTAGAAATAATTTTTTTTAAGTAATTTTGTTTGATTATAACAAATCTTATGCAAGCATATTAGGTTATAATTATCATTTTAGTCCCTTTTTTACATATTTTTAAATATTGGGCCACATTTTTTTCGCAACACTTCGAGCTTTATATTTAGGTAATTTTATTTGTTTTGTTTGTATATCTGCTGAATACTATTGAATATTATTGAATACTGTTGTAGTGTTTTATCCGAAATTTAGTAATAAACTTCCATTTAAATTCTTAAAGTAAACTTGTCATTTCTTTTGTGTGTGTAGAATCTCTGTTTAGTAAATTGGGGGATTTTCAAGATCTTTTAAGGGTATTTGCAGGGGAATTTAATTTACTTGGCGCCCATTTATTAAATCAACTTATTATATGACCCCGCCCGTCTCCACTGATAGTTTGGCCGGCGAATACTCATCTGTCAACTGACAGTTGCTTTACTGTTACCTAAGAGGTCTGGAGGGGGTAACATTTTGGCGCCCAACGTGGGGCCCGATCTTGTTTTTTTTGGAAGGAAAAAAATTTTTTTTTTAATAACTTGTATTCAGCAGATACTTACAAAATATTTGTTATATATTTTTGATCATCTTTATTTTGACGTTTCTTTTCTCGAAATATTTGCGTTATATAGTGTTATACTGTGATAAGTGTTTTCGAATACAGGGTGGCACGATTTGTGATATACAGGGTGATACCTTTTATACTGTGACACTATTGTGTAGATGTGGTGATGTATATATTTTATGCTCATATATAGTAATAATATAGTGTTATAGTAAGGTCTGGTGTATTGATATATACGTGAATATTTACGAAGACAAGATGCCGAGAAAAATGCAAGTTAACCGACTTGATAAAGAAGAACTCGTATATGAATTAACTGTTCATGGTATTGCGACGGGAAATTGTGAAGAAATGCGGCGTCGTTTATCTCAAGCAATACAATTGGAAAATGATGGAGATAGTCTTAAGTATCCGGAATATCCTTTCACCTTTGAACAAGATCATGAGGAGATTAAGAAGAAATTGGATACTTTGTTGGGCATGGTTGCACAATTCAATAATGGAAAAGGCAGTAATGAAGCTCTGAAGTTACAGACAAAATTTTACCACGTTCTTGGAAGATTGGAAAATATGGTCTGTGATGATGCGGAAAAACAACAGAAGAAATCAGAATTGGTGGCTTTGGTATTGTCTTTAATGGAGAAGTTTAATGGAAAAATTGAGAAATTTGAGAAAAATCAAGATTCTATGGTACCTCCTTCACTAAGCTTTGTGGAAGGACAGGTCGGTGCCAATACTTTTCAGCAAGACATAGCGCACGCATCGAGATCATCTTCACTGGGTGATGCAAATCAGTCTCATGTCGTTAGAAGTCCCCATGGTCATGACGAGGTTACAAATAAAACCATCCCTCCACATAAATGGAACCTCCAAAAATTTTCTGGAGATAAGAAAATTGGAATGTCTATAAATGCTTTTCTGGAAGGAGTCGAGGAACTTAGAGTGGCCCGTAATGTCTCCAAAGAAACCTTATTTAGTGCTGGTATTGACCTATTCTCTGATAAGGCCTATCAATTTTACAAAGAGTGCCGAGATAGAGTAACTGATTGGGATGAAATGGTAAGGGAATTTCGATCTGAATATTTATCGTCAAACTACGAGGAAGAATTATTTGAAGAACTTCAGAAAAGAACTCAACACTCTACCGAATCTATAGGTGTATATTTGGCTGTGATGGCAAGTTATTTTAATCGTTTGAGATGTACGATTTCGGAAGAGGCGAAGTTGAAAATTATTTTAAAGAATCTTCACCCATTTTATTTGGAGCGACTCAGTGACCCTCTACCAGCAACTATAGCTGATTTACGTACTTCATGTAGAAGTATGGAGGCTAGAAGAGACATGATCAATAAGTATGTTGAACCTTCTTCACGACGTGGGAAAGCACTTGAAAAGGATTTGGCTTATTTAGATATAACCGAAGATGTTAATGCCATCGAATCGACTTCTTAAACACAATCTAGTGGAACATCATCTGGAAAGGGAATCATTTGCTACAGGTGCAAGCAACCAGGACATAGAGCGATTGGGTGTGCCTTGCCGAAAAAGTTATTCTGTTTTAAATGCAACAAAGAGGAATATACTGTAAGAAATTGTCCAACATGTAAGAAGACGGGAAACGGCAATCGACGTTCTTAAATGGTCGAATTAAGGACGTCGGCATTAGCTCGGAACCTTCGACTAAAAATTTTCAACAAGTACTCGACTTCATATTGGACCATGCTCAAAATGATGAACGCCCTTACCTTAGAGTAAGCGTAATGGGAAAAACGTTACTTGGTCTATTGGATTCTGGAGCTTCGTCCACTATCATAGGTAGCATGGGTTGGAAACTTATAAAGGACTTAGGATTTGTGCTCGATACAACTAGAAAAATTAAATGTAAAATGGCTAATGGTGATCTTTTGGAAAGTGCAGGTGAATGTGAAATACCTTTTTGTGTACGGGATAGATTAAAATTGATTAAGACCTTGGTAGTACCGGACCTTCCACATACTTTGATTTTGGGAACTAATTTTTGGAAGTATATGGGCATAGTCCCGGATTTATGTCATAATGAATGGTATTTTTTTGATCAACCAGTTTGTCTAGACGAAGTAGACCACTTGAGAGGTAGGACCGCCCTCTCCACTTTGCAACAAGCACAGTTACAAGCACTTTTGGACAGAAGTAAAGAATTAATGGGAGACCAGATCGGATGTACTGACCTTGCGGAACACGTCATCGTTACCAAATCTCCCCCGATAAAACAACGCTACTATCCAGTCTCACTAGTGATGCAGGCAAATATAGATAAAGAATTAGCAGACATGATGGCACAAGGTATCAGAGAAATCGAATAGTGGTTGGTCTTCACCAATATTACTGGTGAAAAAGAAAGATGGAGGCTACCGTTTCTGTGTGGATTTTAGAAAATTGAATTCCGTCACAGAGAGGGACAGTTATCCTCTACCTTATATAACGAATACCTTGGATAAACTCAGAGATGCACATTACTTGTCTTCTCTAGATATTAAGTCAGCGTATTGGCAGGTACCGGTCGCGGAATCTTCCAAACCGTATACCGCCTTTACAGTACCAGGAAGAGGTTTTATACCAATTTCGACGTATGCCCTTTGGATTACATAACGCGCCAGCTACTTGGCAGAGGTTGATTGACCATGTGTTGGGCCCTGATTTAGAACCTCATGTATTTGTATATCTAGATGATGTGGTGATTGTAACACAAACATTTGAGGAACATTTGTCAATTTTGGATGAGGTATTTAGGAGGCTAAGAGAAGCCAAATTGACTGTGAGTTGGGAGAAATGCCAATTTTGTAGGCCTGAGATGAGATATCTGGGTTATGTGATAGACAGGAATGGTCTACATGTTGACCCCGACAAAGTAAAGGCCATGCTCCAACTTCCTGTTCCTACCACCGTCAAAGAAGTACGACGAGTTGTTGGAACTTTTTCATGGTATAGGGCGTTTTATTCCTGATTTTGCCACATTGGTATCTCCATTGACTGCACTCCTTAAAAAGTCAAGAAAATTTATCTGGACAGAAGATTGTGAAGAAGCTTTTCGCCAAATCAAAGAGTGTCTAGTTTCAGCGCCTGTACTCAGTTGCCCGGATTACAGCTTACCCTTCGTTATTCAGTGCGATTCGTCAGGATATGGAGTCGGCGCAGTTTTGACACAACCTCACCCTGATGGTGATAGGGTCGTTTGCTATCTTAGTCGTTCACTGACCAGACAAGAAAGAAATTTTTCCACGACAGAGCGAGAATGTTTAGCAGTGTTGTGGGCCGTGGAAAAGCTGAGGCAGTACATAGAAGGTATACCGTTTACTGTCATAACTGACCATTATTCGTTGATCTGGTTACAAAATCTAAAAGATCCTACAGGTAGATTGGCCAGGTGGGCAGTACGTTTACAACAATTTGACTTCAAAATTATTCACAGGAAGGGAAAAGAGCATATTGTTCCGGATACTTTATCCAGGTCAGTTCCTGTCATTGATTGTGTAGAAAAGGAGACTGGTACGGTGGCAGATAAGTGGTACAATGGTATGATGGCAAAGGTTCAAAAGGAACCACTAAAATATCCGAATTGGAGGATTTCAGATGGTCAACTATATAAATATGTTAAGCCCAGTTATGTCGAATTAGTTGGCCCATCGGAGTGTTGGAAGAAAGTGGTTCCAAAAGAACAAAGAAAGCTGGTCATATCTGCGGCACACGATCCTCCGACAGCGGGTCACATGGGAGTCTTTAAAACGTATGTAAGGGTTACCGAAAAGTATTACTGGCCTAAATTACGGAGTGAAGTAGCCAAATATGTCAGAAGCTGTACAACTTGCTCAGCTTATAAACCGGATCTTAAAGGTCCGAAAGGCCTGATGACGCAACAGCCACGAGCGCACTCTCCCTGGGAGATAGTATCGACGGATTTAATGGGACCACTTCCAAGGTCCAGTCGAGGTCACCAGTACATTCTCGCCGTAACGGATTCTTTCAGTAAATTCTCTGTAGTTTTTCCTCTTAGGAATGCTACAGCTAACGCGATTATCAAGAAAATTGAGGAGGATATATTTTTAATGTTTGGCGTGCCGAAATTACTATTGTGCGATAATGGTCAGCAATACAGGTCTAAACAGTTTCAACAACTTGCAAGTCAATACGGAGTAAAAATTAGATACAACGCTTACTACCATCCCCAGGCTAACCCAATAGAAAGATTCAATAAAACCCTTAAAACCATGCTGGCCATGTATGTGTCCGATAGTCACAGAACATGGGATGTGAATCTAGCGAAAGTTGCCTGTGCCACGAGAACTGCAAAACATGAAGCTACTAACCATACTCCTTACTACATAAATTTTGGAAAAAATATGGTATTACATGGCGATGAATATGTGACAAGGATGGACATGGATAATGACGAAAATGTGCAGAAAGAAGACCGACAAGAAGCATTTAAGAAATTGTTTGAAGATGTCAGAAAGAGATTGGATACGGCCGCAAAGAAAAGCGAAAAGACATATAATTTGAGACGAAGAAATGAAGAATTTATTGTTAACCAACAGGTTTGGAGGAAGAATTTTGTTCAGTCAAGTGCCGCCAACTATTTTACAAGCAAGTTAGCTCCAAAGTATATTGGTCCGTTTTACATCAAGAAACGCGTTTCTCCATGGACTTACGAGCTTAGGGACGAACAGGGTAAATCAAATGGTATATGGAATGCGAAAGATTTGAAATCAGCTAGCGCTGGTGAAAATTTACAGGGGTAAATTTTCTTCACGCAAGGGGAGAATTTGTTACGGTTCATTTGGCTCCTAAGATAATTAGTGAAAAATTAAATAGGTTTAGGTAATTTTTCTTTATTTAATTATAAATATATTGTACATATTAGTGGTAAGTTAATGATTATTTAATGGATTACAAAGAGTCACTAAGACTGTTTATTATTGTTGGTACTTCTACAGTTCCCTCATATCCCTACAAAATAGAGAACTATTATTATTGGGGCGAATTTATGTATTTGTCTATATACTTACCCATTAGTCCAGTGGGAGCCCTAGTACATTCTGCACTATTCATATCTTGGCTAAATAATTATTTGTTTGATCCCTGTTGATTTTGAAACAATTATGATTTTCAAAAGGTTCTCTAAATTCTCTAGAGGTACTTATCCTGACATCTAGTAGACAGTGGATGAACTGTCAAATGGGTATCAACAAAAGTTCTATAATTTAGGAACTGTAATAGCTCAAATACATTTTTTTTTAAATAGGATTTTTAATTGATATGTAGATCCGCCGATTTCCGGTGATTAGAGGGGCCATTCTTAATTAATTGCTGGTTGTGACTGCATGAAGACGTTTTGTTCTGTGAACATCCACTCTGGGATTATTCTTTGTGCAGTGTTTTAATGTGATTTCAAAGTTTGGCAGTTTATATTTTTGGATTGTGACGATATTTTCGTGAAATCGCACCTATTTAGGGATTATTTCAGCAATTATTGTAAGTACCCCTCATCCATGTGATTTTATAAATAGTAATTTATTTTTTCTTCACGTGTAGTGATTATTCCACCCTCTCTATCATCGTTTTTCACCATCATCTAACCATTTTCGTGGAATAAAGTGGAACACCCTTCAAGGAAGGTATGTTCAAATTTTTTTTGTAAATAGTTAGGTAATTAATTTTTCTGTATTTTATTTATAAGGGTGTTAATGGAGGGCTATTGTTACGGCTATTATTTGATGTTTTTCTGGTGAGGAGTTCTGAGTGCTGCAGATTCCATTCTGAAAAGAAAAATAATAGTCTGGGAGCCAAGTCTCTTTTTGGGGAATATTTTTTTTTTCTGTCCATTCCGGCGTCCCTGGGCTACAACTTACCTTCGTAGAAGTCCTGAGGCGAGGAGTCACCCGAAATAGGAGGATACACAAGTTAAGCTAAAGAGCCATCATATTTTTTTTAATATTTGAAAAATTATATATATATTTTTTTATTTACCTAGTAATTAACAAAATCAAATTAATTCACATAAGGACGTTAATTAGCCTAGTGCAAGTTTGTATAATTGCACTTAATCTATAGTATAGTTTCTTAAAGTTCTGGTTAACTTTAGTAATTTTATTTTTTTTGGAAAATTTTCTATTACAACTTTGAATAGAAATCACCTCTTGTGAACAAAATTTTATAATACATTTTTTTTATGTTTTTGAATGGTAATCAGTTTTACAAAATGGCGATTTATGGTTATAATTAGTGAGATTTAAGATGTACGGCGGAAATTAGTATATATGCATATATATTTTAGTTATAGCTACCATTTGATAAAAAAAAATACCAGTTATTTTTGGGATGGTTGTTTTATGTGAATGCGCTTAAGCTTAAGCAACACTAAAACTGCAGTAATTTATTTTTCGACGGTTTATAATAAGTTTTACTTAATTTCTGCTATTTAGGTAAAAAAAAAAAAAAAAAAAAGGAAACGCATTTTTTTTGTATTGTTCTTTAGTTTCTTTTGGATAATCTAAAAAGCAAATATTTGATTAATATAGAAACTGATACGATATACTATACTAATTCTATCCTCTAGGTTAAATATATTATTACAACATATACCGGTTGTCCCCTATAGGTAATTACTTAAATCTTGACTTTATTTTTTTTTTCTCTATGAGCCTATTTATTTAGCTTATAAACTTCATCATTTAAATATTTTCATTAGTCTGGTCAACTTTTAATTTTTTTTTGGTCATTTAGAAATAATTTTTTTTAAGTAATTTTGTTTGATTATAACAAATCTTATGCAAGCATATTAGGTTATAATTATCATTTTAGTCCCTTTTTTACATATTTTTAAATATTGGGCCACATTTTTTTCGCAACACTTCGAGCTTTATATTTAGGTAATTTTATTTGTTTTGTTTGTATATCTGCTGAATACTATTGAATATTATTGAATACTGTTGTAGTGTTTTATCCGAAATTTAGTAATAAACTTCCATTTAAATTCTTAAAGTAAACTTGTCATTTCTTTTGTGTGTGTAGAATCTCTGTTTAGTAAATTGGGGGATTTTCAAGATCTTTTAAGGGTATTTGCAGGGGAATTTAATTTACTTGGCGCCCATTTATTAAATCAACTTATTATATGACCCCGCCCGTCTCCACTGATAGTTTGGCCGGCGAATACTCATCTGTCAACTGACAGTTGCTTTACTGTTACCTAAGAGGTCTGGAGGGGGTAACATTTTGGCGCCCAACGTGGGGCCCGATCTTGTTTTTTTTGGAAGGAAAAAAATTTTTTTTTTAATAACTTGTATTCAGCAGATACTTACAAAATATTTGTTATATATTTTTGATCATCTTTATTTTGACGTTTCTTTTCTCGAAATATTTGCGTTATATAGTGTTATACTGTGATAAGTGTTTTCGAATACAGGGTGGCACGATTTGTGATATACAGGGTGATACCTTTTATACTGTGACACTATTGTGTAGATGTGGTGATGTATATATTTTATGCTCATATATAGTAATAATATAGTGTTATAGTAAGGTCTGGTGTATTGATATATACGTGAATATTTACGAAGACAAGATGCCGAGAAAAATGCAAGTTAACCGACTTGATAAAGAAGAACTCGTATATGAATTAACTGTTCATGGTATTGCGACGGGAAATTGTGAAGAAATGCGGCGTCGTTTATCTCAAGCAATACAATTGGAAAATGATGGAGATAGTCTTAAGTATCCGGAATATCCTTTCACCTTTGAACAAGATCATGAGGAGATTAAGAAGAAATTGGATACTTTGTTGGGCATGGTTGCACAATTCAATAATGGAAAAGGCAGTAATGAAGCTCTGAAGTTACAGACAAAATTTTACCACGTTCTTGGAAGATTGGAAAATATGGTCTGTGATGATGCGGAAAAACAACAGAAGAAATCAGAATTGGTGGCTTTGGTATTGTCTTTAATGGAGAAGTTTAATGGAAAAATTGAGAAATTTGAGAAAAATCAAGATTCTATGGTACCTCCTTCACTAAGCTTTGTGGAAGGACAGGTCGGTGCCAATACTTTTCAGCAAGACATAGCGCACGCATCGAGATCATCTTCACTGGGTGATGCAAATCAGTCTCATGTCGTTAGAAGTCCCCATGGTCATGACGAGGTTACAAATAAAACCATCCCTCCACATAAATGGAACCTCCAAAAATTTTCTGGAGATAAGAAAATTGGAATGTCTATAAATGCTTTTCTGGAAGGAGTCGAGGAACTTAGAGTGGCCCGTAATGTCTCCAAAGAAACCTTATTTAGTGCTGGTATTGACCTATTCTCTGATAAGGCCTATCAATTTTACAAAGAGTGCCGAGATAGAGTAACTGATTGGGATGAAATGGTAAGGGAATTTCGATCTGAATATTTATCGTCAAACTACGAGGAAGAATTATTTGAAGAACTTCAGAAAAGAACTCAACACTCTACCGAATCTATAGGTGTATATTTGGCTGTGATGGCAAGTTATTTTAATCGTTTGAGATGTACGATTTCGGAAGAGGCGAAGTTGAAAATTATTTTAAAGAATCTTCACCCATTTTATTTGGAGCGACTCAGTGACCCTCTACCAGCAACTATAGCTGATTTACGTACTTCATGTAGAAGTATGGAGGCTAGAAGAGACATGATCAATAAGTATGTTGAACCTTCTTCACGACGTGGGAAAGCACTTGAAAAGGATTTGGCTTATTTAGATATAACCGAAGATGTTAATGCCATCGAATCGACTTCTTAAACACAATCTAGTGGAACATCATCTGGAAAGGGAATCATTTGCTACAGGTGCAAGCAACCAGGACATAGAGCGATTGGGTGTGCCTTGCCGAAAAAGTTATTCTGTTTTAAATGCAACAAAGAGGAATATACTGTAAGAAATTGTCCAACATGTAAGAAGACGGGAAACGGCAATCGACGTTCTTAAATGGTCGAATTAAGGACGTCGGCATTAGCTCGGAACCTTCGACTAAAAATTTTCAACAAGTACTCGACTTCATATTGGACCATGCTCAAAATGATGAACGCCCTTACCTTAGAGTAAGCGTAATGGGAAAAACGTTACTTGGTCTATTGGATTCTGGAGCTTCGTCCACTATCATAGGTAGCATGGGTTGGAAACTTATAAAGGACTTAGGATTTGTGCTCGATACAACTAGAAAAATTAAATGTAAAATGGCTAATGGTGATCTTTTGGAAAGTGCAGGTGAATGTGAAATACCTTTTTGTGTACGGGATAGATTAAAATTGATTAAGACCTTGGTAGTACCGGACCTTCCACATACTTTGATTTTGGGAACTAATTTTTGGAAGTATATGGGCATAGTCCCGGATTTATGTCATAATGAATGGTATTTTTTTGATCAACCAGTTTGTCTAGACGAAGTAGACCACTTGAGAGGTAGGACCGCCCTCTCCACTTTGCAACAAGCACAGTTACAAGCACTTTTGGACAGAAGTAAAGAATTAATGGGAGACCAGATCGGATGTACTGACCTTGCGGAACACGTCATCGTTACCAAATCTCCCCCGATAAAACAACGCTACTATCCAGTCTCACTAGTGATGCAGGCAAATATAGATAAAGAATTAGCAGACATGATGGCACAAGGTATCATTGAGAAATCGAATAGTGGTTGGTCTTCACCAATATTACTGGTGAAAAAGAAAGATGGAGGCTACCGTTTCTGTGTGGATTTTAGAAAATTGAATTCCGTCACAGAGAGGGACAGTTATCCTCTACCTTATATAACGAATACCTTGGATAAACTCAGAGATGCACATTACTTGTCTTCTCTAGATATTAAGTCAGCGTATTGGCAGGTACCGGTCGCGGAATCTTCCAAACCGTATACCGCCTTTACAGTACCAGGAAGAGGTTTATACCAATTTCGACGTATGCCCTTTGGATTACATAACGCGCCAGCTACTTGGCAGAGGTTGATTGACCATGTGTTGGGCCCTGATTTAGAACCTCATGTATTTGTATATCTAGATGATGTGGTGATTGTAACACAAACATTTGAGGAACATTTGTCAATTTTGGATGAGGTATTTAGGAGGCTAAGAGAAGCCAAATTGACTGTGAGTTGGGAGAAATGCCAATTTTGTAGGCCTGAGATGAGATATCTGGGTTATGTGATAGACAGGAATGGTCTACATGTTGACCCCGACAAAGTAAAGGCCATGCTCCAACTTCCTGTTCCTACCACCGTCAAAGAAGTACGACGAGTTGTTGGAACTTTTTCATGGTATAGGCGTTTTATTCCTGATTTTGCCACATTGGTATCTCCATTGACTGCACTCCTTAAAAAGTCAAGAAAATTTATCTGGACAGAAGATTGTGAAGAAGCTTTTCGCCAAATCAAAGAGTGTCTAGTTTCAGCGCCTGTACTCAGTTGCCCGGATTACAGCTTACCCTTCGTTATTCAGTGCGATTCGTCAGGATATGGAGTCGGCGCAGTTTTGACACAACCTCACCCTGATGGTGATAGGGTCGTTTGCTATCTTAGTCGTTCACTGACCAGACAAGAAAGAAATTTTTCCACGACAGAGCGAGAATGTTTAGCAGTGTTGTGGGCCGTGGAAAAGCTGAGGCAGTACATAGAAGGTATACCGTTTACTGTCATAACTGACCATTATTCGTTGATCTGGTTACAAAATCTAAAAGATCCTACAGGTAGATTGGCCAGGTGGGCAGTACGTTTACAACAATTTGACTTCAAAATTATTCACAGGAAGGGAAAAGAGCATATTGTTCCGGATACTTTATCCAGGTCAGTTCCTGTCATTGATTGTGTAGAAAAGGAGACTGGTACGGTGGCAGATAAGTGGTACAATGGTATGATGGCAAAGGTTCAAAAGGAACCACTAAAATATCCGAATTGGAGGATTTCAGATGGTCAACTATATAAATATGTTAAGCCCAGTTATGTCGAATTAGTTGGCCCATCGGAGTGTTGGAAGAAAGTGGTTCCAAAAGAACAAAGAAAGCTGGTCATATCTGCGGCACACGATCCTCCGACAGCGGGTCACATGGGAGTCTTTAAAACGTATGTAAGGGTTACCGAAAAGTATTACTGGCCTAAATTACGGAGTGAAGTAGCCAAATATGTCAGAAGCTGTACAACTTGCTCAGCTTATAAACCGGATCTTAAAGGTCCGAAAGGCCTGATGACGCAACAGCCACGAGCGCACTCTCCCTGGGAGATAGTATCGACGGATTTAATGGGACCACTTCCAAGGTCCAGTCGAGGTCACCAGTACATTCTCGCCGTAACGGATTCTTTCAGTAAATTCTCTGTAGTTTTTCCTCTTAGGAATGCTACAGCTAACGCGATTATCAAGAAAATTGAGGAGGATATATTTTTAATGTTTGGCGTGCCGAAATTACTATTGTGCGATAATGGTCAGCAATACAGGTCTAAACAGTTTCAACAACTTGCAAGTCAATACGGAGTAAAAATTAGATACAACGCTTACTACCATCCCCAGGCTAACCCAATAGAAAGATTCAATAAAACCCTTAAAACCATGCTGGCCATGTATGTGTCCGATAGTCACAGAACATGGGATGTGAATCTAGCGAAAGTTGCCTGTGCCACGAGAACTGCAAAACATGAAGCTACTAACCATACTCCTTACTACATAAATTTTGGAAAAAATATGGTATTACATGGCGATGAATATGTGACAAGGATGGACATGGATAATGACGAAAATGTGCAGAAAGAAGACCGACAAGAAGCATTTAAGAAATTGTTTGAAGATGTCAGAAAGAGATTGGATACGGCCGCAAAGAAAAGCGAAAAGACATATAATTTGAGACGAAGAAATGAAGAATTTATTGTTAACCAACAGGTTTGGAGGAAGAATTTTGTTCAGTCAAGTGCCGCCAACTATTTTACAAGCAAGTTAGCTCCAAAGTATATTGGTCCGTTTTACATCAAGAAACGCGTTTCTCCATGGACTTACGAGCTTAGGGACGAACAGGGTAAATCAAATGGTATATGGAATGCGAAAGATTTGAAATCAGCTAGCGCTGGTGAAAATTTACAGGGGTAAATTTTCTTCACGCAAGGGGAGAATTTGTTACGGTTCATTTGGCTCCTAAGATAATTAGTGAAAAATTAAATAGGTTTAGGTAATTTTTCTTTATTTAATTATAAATATATTGTACATATTAGTGGTAAGTTAATGATTATTTAATGGATTACAAAGAGTCACTAAGACTGTTTATTATTGTTGGTACTTCTACAGTTCCCTCATATCCCTACAAAATAGAGAACTATTATTATTGGGGCGAATTTATGTATTTGTCTATATACTTACCCATTAGTCCAGTGGGAGCCCTAGTACATTCTGCACTATTCATATCTTGGCTAAATAATTATTTGTTTGATCCCTGTTGATTTTGAAACAATTATGATTTTCAAAAGGTTCTCTAAATTCTCTAGAGGTACTTATCCTGACATCTAGTAGACAGTGGATGAACTGTCAAATGGGTATCAACAAAAGTTCTATAATTTAGGAACTGTAATAGCTCAAATACATTTTTTTTTAAATAGGATTTTTAATTGATATGTAGATCCGCCGATTTCCGGTGATTAGAGGGGCCATTCTTAATTAATTGCTGGTTGTGACTGCATGAAGACGTTTTGTTCTGTGAACATCCACTCTGGGATTATTCTTTGTGCAGTGTTTTAATGTGATTTCGAAGTTTGGCAGTTTATATTTTTGGATTGTGACGATATTTTCGTGAAATCGCACCTATTTAGGGATTATTTCAGCAATTATTGTAAGTACCCCTCATCCATGTGATTTTATAAATAGTAATTTATTTTTCTCTTCACGTGTAGTGATTATTCCACTCTCTCTATCATCGTTTTTCACCATCATCTAACCATTTTCGTGGAATAAAGTGGAACACCCTTCAAGGAAGGTATGTTCAAATTTTTTTTGTAAATAGTTAGGTAATTAATTTTTCTGCATTTTATTTATAAGGGTGTTAATGGAGGGCTATTGTTACGGCTATTGTTTGATGTTTTTCTGGTGAGGAGTTCTGAGTGCTGCAGATTCCATTCTGAAAAGAAAAATAATAGTCTGGGAGCCAAGTCTCTTTTTGGGGAATATTTTTTTTTTCTGTCCATTCCGGCGTCCCTGGGCTACAACTTACCTTCGTAGAAGTCCTGAGGCGAGGAGTCACCCGAAATAGGAGGATACACAAGTTAAGCTAAAGAGCCATCATATTTTTTTTAATATTTGAAAAATTATATATATATTTTTTTATTTACCTAGTAATTAACAAAATCAAATTAATTCACATAAGGACGTTATTTAGCCTAGTGCAAGTTTGTATAATTGCACTTAATCTATAGTATAGTTTCTTAAAGTTCTGGTTAACTTTAGTAATTTTATTTTTTTTGGAAAATTTTCTATTACAACTTTGAATAGAAATCACCTCTTGTGAACAAAATTTTATAATACATTTTTTTTATGTTTTTGAATGGTAATCAGTTTTACAAAATGGCGATTTATGGTTATAATTAGTGAGATTTAAGATGTACGGCGGAAATTAGTATATATGCATATATATTTTAGTTATAGCTACCATTTGATAAAAAAAAATACCAGTTATTTTTGGGCTGGTTGTTTTATGTGAATGCGCTTAAGCTTAACACTAAAACTGCAGTAATTTATTTTTCGACGGTTTATAATAAGTTTTACTTAATTTCTGCTATTTAGGTAAAAAAAAAAAAAAAGGAAACGCATTTTTTTTGTATTGTTCTTTAGTTTCTTTTGGATAATCTAAAAAGCAAATATTTGATTAATATAGAAACTGATACGATATACTATACTAATTCTATCCACTAGGTTAAATATATTATTACAACATATACCGGTTGTCCCCTCTAGGTAATTACTTAAATCTTGACTTTATTTTTTTTTTCTCTATGAGCCTATTTATTTAGCTTATAAACTTCATCATTTAAATATTTTCATTAGTCTGGTCAACTTTTAATTTTTTTTTGGTCATTTAGAAATAATTTTGTTTGATTATAACAAATCTTAGGCAAGCATATTAGGTTATAATTATCATTTTAGTCCCTCTTTTACATATTTTTAAATATTGGGCCACATTTTTTTTCGCAACACTTCGAGCTTTATATTTAGGTAATTTTATTTGTTTTGTTTGTATATCTGCTGAATACTATTGAATATTATTGAATACTGTTGTAGTGTTTTATCCGAAATTTAGTAATAAACTTCCATTTAAATTCTTAAAGTAAACTTGTCATTTCTTTTGTGTGTGTAGAATCTCTGTTTAGTAAATTGGGGGATTTTCAAGATCTTTTAAGGGTATTTGCAGGGGAGTTTAATTTACTTGGCGCCCATTTATTAAATCAACTTATTATATGACCCCGCCCGTCTCCACTGATAGTTTGGCCGGCGAATACTCATCTGTCAACTGACAGTTGCTTTACTGTTACCTAAGAGGTCTGGAGGGGGTAACACGTCGAGATTTTAAGTTTGAGCGAAAAAAAATTTTCTGTCTATCTGTCGGTCTGTCTAACTTTTTTTGTGTGCACGTTTACTCTGGAACCGTTTGAGATATTGACTTGAAATTTGGTACTCATATGTACTTTAACGAGATCTAGAACTAGATTATATTTTCATCTTGTTCCGTCGAAGGGTATTTAGTATATACAAGAGAAACTAAGGTCTCAAAAAAAATTTTGGCATTAGCCACCCCCATTACCACCCCCGCCCTATTATTAAAGGGGATGAAAAAAATTTTTGATTTAGTGTGTGTACAAGAAACAGAAACCTCAAAATATTTTTTTACTTCATCCACCCCCACCCCACTACCGATGTGGGGTATCGTTTTATGGGTTTTTGGGGAAGAGGATTTCAAATATTATATTATTAAAGTTCCATAAACAATTATTTCCACATACAAAATTTTTTCGTTGTGAGTGACTTGGATAGAAAATCTGGATGTGGAAGTAGTGATTCCTTGGGCAGAGGTTTTTTCTTTGATTCGGTGATCGAATTCTCTACGAATCCAATTTCAGAATTTTACTTAGTTATTTTATTGGTATTCATTATTTTTTTTGAAAAGCGAGCCCCGATTTTTATTTAAGCCCGAAGATATACTGCGGCTGAGACAAGAAATGCGTGTTTTACAGGAAAAAAGTTTTGAAGTATAATTTTAGGATTTTTATGTACAATGTGTACACATATATTTAATTCATATCAAATGGGTATCCGTGTAGAAAACCATTTTCAACACGTTTGGATGTTTCGGTATTGAGGGAGGGGTGGTTTCAACCCCGAGGGTCGTTAGGAAGTCTGGTTGCTAAATTTCACAGAACATATTGAGTTTCCTCAAAAAAAAAAAACAATCCAACAAGTCCTCGCATGTCTGACAACGAAAAATGGGAAAAAAGGGTGGTCTTTTGCATTTAGGGGTAGTTCGAGGGGCGATAGGGACCGCGCGACTATCACCATTGTATTGGCTGCCCTCAAAAATGGTCGCTACATGTGCACTTTTGGAGTTTTTGCAACTTTGGCATGGACTATAGAGGAAGAACCCCAACGTTTTTGAGAAAAATCGATCAGTAAACAAAATGCAAACATGAAATATTTTATAAAAAAAAATGCACGTGAAGAGTATTGTAACATCTTTGATAAGATTTTATAATCACAAAGATACTGCATAGTATACTGACCAACGTTTCGACAGTTAAGATGGTATCATCAGGAGATCATTAAAATTGCAAGTATGGCACTTAAATCTACAATCTTATCAAAAACTACAATACTTCACTTTTTTTTATTTACTGATCAATTTTTTAAAAAACGCTGGGGTTATTCCTCACTAATTTATTGTCCTAATTTCAATAAAATCGGACTTTTCACCTTTAACTTAGCTTAATCAGGTTGTGCCTGTAGTACTTGCAATAAACTCTCATCTTCTTGGGTATTTTTATTTTCTTCACAATCACACTGATCGTCGAATAGTCGTTTCGGGGGCCGTTTCTGCCAACCATAAGCCTTCTTTGAAATCGTTCAGACCTATTTGATGGTCCAGGAATGGCATCATTATCACTTACAGTAAATTTCTTGATGGGACTGCTGTTTTTTTCAAGATTTTAGTTTTTTTACTGTATAATAAGAATAAGACAATGTCTATTTAACCTTACCTCAACATACAATAAATACCTCCTTGATAAAAATAATCATCTGCTGTGAAATGAAGTGAACAAACCTTCATGTCTTCATGTACTTTGTCACTGGCTTTCCAATTTTTAATTTTATTATTCAGGCTTTTAGCCTGTCCACAAAATTCTTCCCCCCAAAACTGTTATCCATCTTCACGCGGTGTTTGCCGGCTTCGGGAAACAAATGTTGGGTTTTCTTTATCCAAGACGAACACTGAGGAACTGAACAATATTAATTCATATTGTTTTCAATTTTAATTGAATCCAATCGACAATAAAAACATCGCAAAGCAATTATGACACAAGCAAACAATGAAAGTTTTCACTTATCATCTCACACAAAGTAGTTCGTAATCGGCACTGAAGGTGGCGTATCGCTTATTTTGAATCGCGTATAAGAGTTAAAAAGCGAGATAAGAAGAAAGGAGCATTAAAAGAAGGCCTTCAACTGGGAGACGAAGGAAAAATGACGGTTGAATACGATCAACAATGAATAAATTATCTGCGTGGAAAAGCAGATACATTTATATTACATATTATATTACACCACTACTGTCACTGTCCTACTTACTTTTGCACGGCAGTGTACATTGTTTCATTTTTGTTCTAGGAAAAAAATGAAAAATATTTGTATAAGTGCAAAAATAGGCTCTTTCTCCAGGACGCGTTGCAATATATAATGTAAGTATTGTTATACGCTTGAAGAAAAAATTAATTTTTTATTATGTAGCAACATGTCAATTATTGCCCCGATACAAACTAAGCTATCAACTGTACCATTTTTTTTGTTATAATTTTTATTTTGGAGAATTTTATGCTCTACCAAAAAAGTACGTAGAGATTTTTGCCGTATTTGTGCTTAGACTATTATACCTAAGAAATTTATTCAATATTTTCTAGTTTAAATTTTAAATTGCCGGTAAATTTTCATGGCAAAAGAGAGACAGGTCATTCATCAGAAACGACGACGTGCAAAATAACCATATTACCATAAAATCTATATTATGTATTCTAACTGAACTCAGTGGCGATTATGCCATTACTCTTGAGAAACACAATGTTATATGGGCATATTGCGGGCATCGCATCATCGGTAAGAACGCGGAGAGCAGAAATGTCCAACTAGAATAAAGTATGTAACTGACTGCAGAAGAGTAGTTCCATTTGTTCTAAGAAAAATAGTTTATACACTCAAAGAAAATTATAGGTAAATTCAACCAAAAAGAGCATATGAAATCGCGCCTATCTAGTTTCATAGTTAAATCAATCAGAAAAGAATAGTCATGCAACTTTATTTGTTTTCGGAAACAAATAGTAGTTTAATAATCATATCTTCTTGAAACAAATTAAATAGTACAATGACATTTTTTTATGTTCACTAACCATTTTCAATTTGGTCTACAATTAAATAGTACAACGACTTTGTTTTTTGTTCACCAACCAATTTTTAGGTTGATCTACACTTTATTGTATGATGAAGTTTTTTTTGGTTAGCCAAAATCTCAGTACTGAGACATCAGACCACCCAAACCAAAGATTAGAGATCGTTTATAAGATCTATCGAAATATATCGGTGATCCCTGAGAGAATTTGAACAATGCAATCATGTTATTAATTTTCTATAAATTCATAAGAGTATAAGATAATGCATGATTGATTATTGTCAGTGATTTGTATGTGGCGTCATCTGGGAATAATTTCTGTAATAAACTACGTGGTAAGCAAGCAAATTTTATGGTCATTCTTTTAGAACTTCTAGAAGACGACAATAATATTGGTTTGTCTACCAAACACAATAATGCAGCGAACTAATAATGGGTTAGAATTACAATTCGATAATAGTTAAAAATAAAATATACTATTATCTAATTTAATTTGACAGAATTCAACAAAATAATAGTCAGACGAACAAAATAATAGTCTTATTCATCTATTTTTTAAGTTAGTGTTTGTTTTGTTGTACGACAACTTTTTATTAATTAAAATAACAATCACCTCTTGTTTAAAAATACCATCAATATAGTTTGGTTTAACAAAATTAACGATATTGTTAGTTAACCATTTTTTTTTGTTGAATTTACCCAAACTATTCATTTGAGTGTAGGAAAACGTTATTTAGTCGAAAATATGGAAAAGCATTTACAACTTTTCACTAGGGGATTTGTTTACTGATAAATTTTCGAAAAAATGTTGGAACGATGTTTCCAATTTTCTGTGAATGACAAATATCTGTGATAACTACAAATTGCTGACATGTCATATACCAATAAAACAAGGTTATGTATTCTTTAATACAAACTTCGGAACCATCTATCTACAAAATGTTGGGAACTGATGAAAAAGAATTTGATGATGCATCCATCTAACCATCTAACAGGCAACTACAAAAAAATGATGCTTTGTTGTTAACCGTGTCTTACAGCAAAGGACGGACGCCCAAATATAATATGTGTAATATTCTAGGAGCTAGTGTCGAAAAATGAAAAATTTATCAAACCACTAACCGAAGTGGTTTGATGATAGTATTCGTCCAAATAAACAAACTTGTCTCTTGTGAACATAGGCCTTAAGGGCCGGCAATTTATATTGCGGGCCTGTGAAAAATGGAACGTATTTCATCATAATCAAACCACTAGGTTCTTCGGTTTGACTGTAGTTGTAGGTGAAAGGAACGCACTGATACAGTCGGCGAGAGTTCTTTCATTGAGCGCTGCGGTGCGCGCACTCAGAAAAAAAAAACCCGAATCGCTTTGTAATCAAACCGGCCAAAGTTTGTGGCAAATGTTTTCGATTGTCCAAAAATTAAAGAAATACAATTGGCGGGAATTTTGAAAGAGGGGAGGAAGAGTTATTGGGGCAATTATGAGCACAAAATCCAGGTTTACACAGTAAATGTCGTCAAACAAGGAATTCAAGCCAAAAACTATCGCCTAAATTTTTACATATTCCAAACACCCTACAAAACATTATATTATCATCGGCGAGAATTTTTATCAAAACTACCCCATTGGGAATCGTAGTAACGTTAACTATGGTGAGACGTTAGGTGGGTATGGGGACCGGACCTATACGAGATCACCAAGTGCAGCAACGTAGCGCGCGGTGAGGACTTGGATGGGTGACCGCTTACCCTCGATCGGACCATCTAAGGGGCACCGCGCAGCGAAACAACAGTTGCTAGGGCTATACAAGGTGAGCACAATAAGCCCAGGAGGCTGCAGTGCCCCCAGAGTAGTTAACTATATTTCCGTCTACGATTCACCCCCAATGGTGTAAAGAAATCTTATTTTGGGCCAAAAAAGGGTAAATTTATTGTTTTTCTTTCATTTTTGACCTACTTCTACAAGTTACGGAACCCATGATAACAAGGGTGTTTTCTACCCTTCCGATCATTTCCTACTCTGATCTTTTTTCAACTCTTTTACTAATATACAAACGCATTGCACAAGGTTTCATCAAAATCCATTCATTAGCACTCAAATTAGAGATTTTGCTCATTTTAGCGCTCCGTTGACTGGACTACCTCTATAGTAGAAAAGTATTGATCCTACATAAAAATGAATAGGAACTTATTCGTAGAAAATTTCATCTAGTTTAATTTTGTATAAGACAATTTTTCGCTAGAGGTCATAGTTTTAACTGTAAAAAAATTGGCCATTACACGAATTATTTCCCCTATTCGGCTTTTTTTGTACTTCTTTGACTGGATTAATTAGAGTACTCTAAATTTCGCGATTAATTTATTAATTCATTAATTTATTTTGGGTGCACAAGAACATTAGAATATTGTAGATATATCTTATGCACTCGAAATAACTTTAGTTTTAATTTGGAATCATTATTTTGAGTAATTAATAAAGAGAAAACTGATAAAACGGAAAATGACGTATAAGTCGAGTATCCTTATTAACCCGATTTTTATTGACGTGGATTTTTATGTTTCAAGATGACCAACAAAATCCCGAACTCCCTTTTTGTCGTCATTTCGTTCCAACTTTTCGGTCGTTGAGGTGTGTATAAATAAAAAAAAAACTTCTATTTTGTCATATTCTTTTGCGATTTTCGGGTCTTTAATATTATTTGAGACAATTTTCGTGATATGGAACAATTCTCCAAGAAATGTATCCTTCAAAACGACTCTCCTGCATCGTATTCTCCAGAATCCTTTCTTTCTTTGGCCATTATCGGAAACAGGATAATATAGAATGGTTGATAGGTCAGGGAAACTAGATGACAAAAGACGAAGAGCACGCATTCCAAAACGTTGTACAGATTTTACTAATGAACTGTTCCGAAAGAGCTTCAGTGTGCAATTGCGACTGACTGCGCAATGGCGTGCCATACAGCAAACGGATGGCAACTAGAATAATACAAAAACGTATGTCAAGACGTTAAAGCATTGATTAATTAATCAATGGTTAAAGTGAAAACAGATTTAGGTACAATTAAAAATCATATTTTTGTTCCCATTAATGTAATCTTTCTGTTCCTTTAACTATTATTGAAGCATACACACGCAGCCCCAAGTTTTTTTCTCATCCGGTGATGTTATTTACCTTTAATTATAAATTAAACCACTACATGACAATATGAAATTATCATAATCTGATTGTCCCGTAGTGAATGATTGATTGCAACAAACTATTTGATTACTTAATAACGAATTACATTGCTCCGAATTAATTAATTATGCCCTGTTTTCGGGGCTGGGTATATGGATAAAGTTAATCAAATGCCATTTAACCGGCAAGCAAGACATTTATTATTAATATGTCTGTCATGCGGCCTTATGATATTCTAAAGGTTTTGCACAAGTTTATATCATAATTTATACTAGCTATATTACTTACGCTGATGGCAAGTTTATATACGTATCTGACACGGGGATAATTTTATTGAACTACCCAAGTTTAAAGGTGGCAGTTCGTGTTTAGGAAAATGATTTCGTAAATCGACAATTTCTCCTATGTCCCTGATGAACCGATTGAAAAAATTCTGTGATAGACTTTTGGAAAAAACCTGATAGAATCATACCAGACTATTGAAATCATCAGAAATGATTCTTTTTGACTTTTGCACGAGAAAATATTTCTTTTCCTTCTTTAGTTTTCAATAGCCTAGTACCATTCTTTAAAGTTGTCTCCAAAAGCCCATTAAACAATTTTTTGTATCGGTTCAGAGATATAGAAGAAATTGTCGAATTACGTTTACTGTACCGCGCGCCCACCTTAAAGGACGATACTCGATATTTAGTTGTCACTTGGCTAACTGTATAACTTTTTACACATAAAATCAACATGGATATATGAAAAACAGAAACACCGATTCAGCTGCAATGAACTTTGTTGTTGAACTCTTTAAAGCAATTGATAGTAAATTATCTGCCTTGGGACTCTTTATACAGTAAAGCTTTCGATAATGTCAACCATGAACTATTGCTCGCAAAATTATTTAGATTTGGTATTACAGGTGTAACTTTAAATTTGATTAAATCATATCTTCAGGGACGCATACAAAAAATTCAATTTCCAAATGCAAAAACCGCTGCCCAAGGAATCACTACTTCCACATCCAGATTTTCTATTCAAGTCACTCACAACGAAAAAGTTTTGTATGTGGAAATAATTGTTTATGGAACTTTAATAATATAATATTTGAAATCCTCTACCCCAAAAACCCATAAAACGATACCCCACATCGGTAGTGGGGTGGGGGTGGTGATAGGAGGTGGTAGTGGGGATGGATGAAGTAAAAAAATATTTTGAGGTTTCTGGTTCTTGTACACACACTAAATCACAATTTTTTTTCATCCCCTTTGATAATGGGGTGGGGGCGGTGATGGGGGTGGCTAATGCCAAAATTTTTTTTGATACCTTAGCTTCTCTTGTATATACTAAATACCAATTTTATGGACTCTTACCTGCTTGATTTACCTATTTACCCCAAATTTACCCCCCAACCCTTCGATGGAACAAAACGAAAATATAATCTAGTTCTAGATCTCGTTAAAGTACATACGTGTACCAAATTTCAAGTCAATATCTCAAACGATTCCAGAGTAAACGTGCGCACAAAAAAAGTTACAGACAGACCGACGCGACAGACAGACAGACATTTTTTTTCGCTCAAACTTAAAATCTCGACGTTTCATGACATTCTAAACCTATTTGAACAATAAAAATTTTTTAAAAATTTTTTGTCGTTACTATACTTCCATAGGCTATACATATTATGATTCTCAGAGGAAAGTTTTGCTATAGTTTTTATTTTCTCACCCTTTGTATTTTGTGGGTCGCTGAACACGAATTTGAAATTTGCAGGCAAAAATTTGGCCCGGAACTCTGTTTTTTTTGGGACTTTTTGCACAAATTTTGGCACTATTTTCAGTTTTTGGCCTATATCTCAGAAAGGAAGCGTTTTCTCGACAAGCCCATTTTATACAAAATTAAAGTAGACAAGATTTCCTACATTTTTCACATCAAACGTTTTTTTGGAAGACTAACCATTCCACCGCTAGAGCGTGCCAAAAAAAAACATGTTCCCGGACCCAGTATACCTTACATGAATAATGAATATAGGGAAAGTAATTGAAAAAATGGAGACAAACCAATGAAATGCAGTTATTACTAAAGTAGTTATGTACAGTGTATTATAGTCAGTAGTATAATATATACTCATATCATTATAATGATAAATGTTGCGGATGATGAATATCGCTGCCATCATAAATTGGACTGCCTTAATCATCTGGAACAAACAGGAGATGTTATTTTATGGATTTATTTAAACTCTCAGATATATGCAACTTGTACATTCATATTAACTACTTCAGACAGGTACATTTATGCTCCAGATGTGTGATTGTCGTTTTTGGGGAAGGAAATATTCCATACCTTCGTCCTCTTTGTCCACACTTTCTTCGATGGTCTCAACAACCGGGGAGAAGGTGAAGCCCAGGGTGGCTATTCTTGAGCGCGAGAGAAATTGTTACTCCCCGGCGAATTTATTCCCTCGCCTTTCACTTGACATTCCCCTACTTGAAAAACATGTATTCTTGAACAAAGGGAATAACGAGGGACCGGTGAAAGTTTGAGGGAAAAGTCTACAGTGTTGTCATATTGTTCTTCACAATATAACCAACCAGAACTCTCCTTTATCTGATATTTATCAGCTGTGGTGGCCAAAAATTGTTTGGTGGTGGCGTGACAGTTGACAGATCAAAAACATATTTATTATTTATTCTAGTGAAATTCTATAACTGTCAAATGGCAACTGACTGAACTTTTCGTAATATTATTGTTTATATGTATATTTTACATACAAAATGACAAGTTTTTGGTTTATTATTAATTGTGGAAGTGTGACAATCCAAATCTATGCCAATTTTTATAAAATAACCTCCATTTACAATCAGAAGAAGTTGGGGGTTAAAAGACTGCAACTGATTTCAAACAATTAAAAGAAATGATTTTACAAGAGTCTTCTAAGGATTTTATTAGTGGTATGTTGCATATTAATGTAAGAAGAATTTGATTTTTAACGTGAGTGTATGTTGTAGGAAAAACAGCCGTATTACAAGACCATGATGATATATCCAATTGAGCATCCTTTCTCAATAAGGGATATAATTTAAAACCCATATGTGAAACTGAAACTGCTTATGATAATAATTACTGCTGCTCAAACAAGCAATAAACAATTCAGGGTAAAGAAAATCAACATTTTATATTGGTTTTGTCAGTATTTTTAATAATTATTGTTTAAATTTTAGTTGAGCGAAGGTGTGGAGCTGTACCAAGAGAGAGAAAAGTGCAATGGCAGAAATTGTTTTAAAGAAGAAAATTTGCAGGCTTCATAAAGATATTTGATGAAGTACATAAATTAAGAAAGGAAATTCCAGAGTACCTACCCGCTGTCAACAAGTGATGCAATGTGCCCTTTTAAAATATATCGTGTAGTGTTTAAAAACTGAATGTTGGACTATTGAACATTGAAGAAGTATAAAATTAAAACTTTGAAGTGGTCTAAGTTCAGTGAACATATAAACAAAGTCTGAATGGGCTATGAGTGTTGAATTGTAGCTATAAAAGCCCTTTTTGTTATAATATATAAACTATGAATGTTACTTTTATTGCTTAGATAGATATTAATATAAAGTATACACGTTATGTTACAATCATTTATTTTTTTCTTACAATATAAATTATAACTTTCTTCTCGATTATCCTTAGAAGTACTAATAGACCTTGGACAATAAATTATTTAATTAGTAAAAATATTGTGACGTGTTTCCACCCTTAGGAAACCACCCTCGCAAATTCCGTGGGTTCCAAAAATTATAACAAGAGATGTCCACTAACACACTTTATTAAATATTTACTGGATACTTCACAATACTATTATTAATTTAAATACACTTTACTGACTAAAATCACAATGTTTATCACTTTGTTTATCTTTGAAGTCTTAACCTCACTTTCTATACTTTCTGAACTTCTGAACTACTCGCTGAGAATGCGGTCGGTCTTTTATACCTAAAAATGACAGATCTCGATTTTTCTGTGATGACGCCACCATTCTCTAGATAATTCCAGATGTCACCAGAACTAACTTCTGGTAGGTTTCTCGAGTAGGTGCAAATACACTACATTCATTCAGACATTCGATCTGTTGAAGTCTGTCTACTTTTTAGTAACATAACCTTAAATTTTAAGGGGTGCAACATATTACACTGCCCCCTCCTTAAGCCTGAACGTCCCGGTCAGGCAATTCAGCCTCTTTCACATACTTTGCCAGTCTATCCAAGTGTACGATCTTCATCTTGGACTTTTTGTTTCGTTGAATACGATAGACGACATCATTAATTCGGGTAATAACAGTATAAGGTCCTTCCCAAGGAGGTTGAAGTTTCGGTGACTTCCCTTTCTTCCGCTGTGGGTTGTACAGCCAAACCAGATCTCCTGCCTTGAACCCTTCTGAACTACCCTTACGGTCGTATCGAGCCTTCATTCGGTCACTGGCTATGGTGATTTGGTCTCTAACCAGCTCATGAACATTTCTTAGCCGTTCACTCATTTCATCCACATAGCTGTTCACAGGAAGCTGTTCTCCGCCTGGTGTTCCGAAAATCAAATCACACGGCAGTCTGATCTCATGTCCAAATACTACACGGGCTGGTGTTTGTTTTGTAGACTCGTGGATAGCAGCTCTGTATGCCATGAGGAAGAACGGTATGTGGAGATCCCAATCACGTTGATTCTTATGAACCACTTTAGAGAGATGTTCTTTCATGGTCTTGTTATGTCGTTCCACCATTCCATCTGATTGCGGGTGAAGGGCTGTTGTCCGTGTTTTGTGTATCCCCAATAACTTGCAGATTTGCTGAAACACCCCCGACTCAAAGTTCCTCCCTTGATCTGAGTGCAGCTCCAGGGGTACACCAAACCGACATATCAAATTATCTACCAAGACTTTGGCTACAGTGACGGCTTCCTGGTTTGGAATTGCATAGGCCTCTGGCCACTTACTAAAATAGTCCATGGCAACCAGTATGTACTTGTTCTCATCCTGGGTTACTGGGAATGGGCCGGCTATATCGATCGCGATCCTCTCGAAAGGAGCTCCGACGTTATATTGCTTCATTGCACCCCTACTTCTAGTCTGTGGTCCCTTACTGGCTGCACAAATTTTGCAATTGCGACACCAAGCTTCCACATCTTGACGACTATTTACCCAATAAAATCGTTCTCGTACTTTATTCAGGGTCTTATTAACGCCGGAGTGCCCACCGGATGCTCCATTATGCACTTCCTGAAGTACTTTCGGTACTCGACACCTGGGAATCACTAGACGCATAACAACTTCCCTGCCATCCGGGCTTTCCCAAGCTCTCTTTAGCAGCCCGTTCATGACTTTAAGTGAATCCCATTGGGCCCACAAAGCCTTCAATCCAACTGCCTTATCCGAAACATCCTTCCACGCTGGTCGAATTCCTTTCTCCTTTGCTCTCAATATAGCCCCAATTTCTGTGTCATTCAGTTGTTCTTGTCTCAGGGCTTCGGTCGTCCAATCGTCCGGAACCTCTATTTTAATAGTGTTGACGGCCACCGTACCCTGCAATTTCTCAACGTGGCGGCAGTGCTTGCAATTTTCCTTGCATGGTCTTCTAGATAAAGCGTCTGCGTTCTTATGAGATCTTCCAGGTCGATGTTCTATTTTGAAATCATACTGTTGCAACCGTTCTATCCAACGAGCCAGTTGACCTTCAGGGGTTTTCAACTGCAACAGCCATTTTAATGCAGCATGGTCGGTCCGAATCTTGAAATGTCGTCCATAAAGATATTTATGAAAATGGTCCACTGATTTAACGATGGCCAGTAACTCTTTCCGGGTTACACAATAGTTTCTTTCCGGTTTGGACAGCACCTTGCTGAAGTACTCGATCACTCTTTCCTGCCCATTCTGGATTTGAGACAGTACACAACCGACCGAAGAATTGCTGGCATCCGTGTCTAAAATAAAAAGTCCTTCCCGTTGTGGGTACGCTAGCACAGGACCAGTGCATAGAGCTGCCTTCAATTTTCTCCATGCCGTTTCACATTCCGGTGTCCATTGGTACTGCACTTTCTCTTCTGTCAGCCGGTGTAATGGCTTCGCAATTTCTGCAAACCCTTCCACAAAGCGCCTATAATAAGTGCAGAGGCCAAAGAAGCTCCGTACTTCATGAACGTTAGATGGTCTTGGCCAATCTCGTACAGCAGAAATTTTGTCGGGGTCTGTTTGTATTCCATCCGAAGACACCACGTGACCAAGAAATTTGACTTCTTTCTGGAATAGCAGGCACTTCTTCGGGTTCAACTTCAGATGGGCATTCCTGACTCGCCCAAATACTTCTTGAAGATTTTTCAAATGTTCTGTAAAGTCCTGTCCCATAACAAGCACGTCGTCAAGGTAAACCAGGCACGTCCTCCAGGTTAGCCCTCGCAGTACGAATTCCATCAATCTTTCAAAGGTAGCTGGCGCATTGCAAAGTCCAAAAGGCATCACGGTAAATTGATAAAGACCACTGCCTGCTGAAAACGCTGTCTTCTCCTTATCATCAGGATGAAGCCCCACTTGCCAGTATCCACTCCTAAGGTCTAACGTAGAAAACCATCGTGAGCCTGCCAACGTGCTTAACGTGTCATCAATTCGTGGTAATGGGTAACTGTCTTTCTTTGTGACATCGTTTAATTTCCGATAATCGACACAAAATCTTAATGTTCCATCCTTCTTGGCAACCAAAACTACTGGCGATGACCAGGGACTCGTCGACTCCTCAATGACTCCATCTTGTAGCATCTTGTCTATCATTGCCGAGGCATCTTCTTGTTTTGCTAATGGAAGCCTCCTAGGTGGTTGTCGAATAGCGGGCGAGTCGCCAGTATTTATCCGATGCTGGACTATGTCTGTTTTTGTAAGGGCCTCTGTATTCTTGGCAAATACTGAACTTTCCTTTTCTAGAAACTTGATTGCCTCCCTTCGTTCATCCTCAGATAAATGCTCCAACTGGGTACTCAGCAAGGTCAAAACTTCCTGGTCTATTTTCGTAGACGAACTTCCCTCTGTTTGTTCCTCGCACCTTGCTACCCATGTGACCGGTTCATAGGAGCCAATTGGTTTGCCTTCCTTAATTGTCACTGAGTGGGAATTTAAATTAACGACTCTAATTGGGATTTTGTCTTTAGTCCGGGTTAAATTTCTCGCCACAATAATATTGGGTAGGGACTTAATCGATTCGTCATCTTCAACTAGGCCAACACGGTACCCTCCAGGATTTCCTTCTAAGGCAGCATCGATCATTTGTTCCGAATGAGCAGGAATCTTAATCGTCTGTGTTGTTAACAACCTTGCTTTATGGAATTGGTCGTCTGCGGTTGCCAGAATAAATTCCTCATTTCCAATTTTTAAGACTCGCTCCCCTACGTCAACAATGAATCCCTGCTCTCCCATGATGTCCAGACCCAAAATGAAATCATCCATAATGTCAGCCACAATGACCTTGTAATTGAACCTCAACCGTCCAACCTGCAGTTCCAAGTTGACCTCTCCATGGACCGCAGCCCTGTCCCCCGTGGCTGTTCGAATGATTACTCCATTTTGCTTCTTGTCAATCTGCAAGCCTGACATAAACCCTGGCCGCACTATTGATGACGTAGCACCGGTGTCAATAGTAAACACGCATTTTCTTCCATTCACATATCCTTGCAACAACAGACTGCTTGGAATTCTTTGGAGCTGGGAAATCTTTATTTCTCTGGGGGCACCGCATTCCCTAGCCAGCACAGCCCCCTTGGTGCTGGCTATCTTTAGTTTTCCTGCTTCTCTTCAACATTCACAGCATTTACTCGACTCTCCGAGTTCTGCTGTCGACAGTCTCGTTTCATATGTCCCACCTTGCCGCAGTTGAAACATTTAATACCTCCGCTCGGCTTTCCTTTATTTTGTTGTTTCTCCTGCTTTCCGAGGCCATCCAATTTATCGCATAATTTGGTGAATATTTTCTGCATCTCAGTCAGCAAGGGGTTCTGGTTCATTTCTGGTTGCGATTCTTCGAGAGTCACAGCTCGAACTCTCGACCTTGGAGTATCCCTGTAAGCGGCTTCTACTTCGAGTGCACGCACCAAAGCTTCGCTACTACTTTGGTGTCTCGTCAGCCTCAGAACTCGCCTGACCTCTTCGTCCCTTATACCATCTAAAAAGGCCCCCACGGCTAATTGTTCCTGGAATTCTTTAGGTGCACTCGGATACGCCAGGTGTGCCAGTCTCTCTATCGCAGCTTCAAATTCTTGTAAACTTTCCCCAGCTTTTTGCATCCGGGATTTCAGCTGAGTCTGGTATAATTGGGCAAGGTGTTGATTGCCATACCTCAAGTCTAATGCAGCCTCCAAGACTTTAAAGTCCCTTTGTTTCTCAACTGGGATGGTTTGGAGCAACTCTGAAGCTTGGCCCCTTAATGCTAGAACTAATGCCATGGCCTTTTCCTCATTATCCCAATTGTTCGCACACGCTGCTGCCTCAAACTGCCTCTTGTACGTCGTCCAGGAACTTTGGCCATCAAAAGAAGGAGGTTTTAGTCGCTGTCCTGGTGATACCACTTGCTGGCTTCCTCTATCTCTCAACTGTCGTTTAAGCCGGTCTATTTCTCCTTTGACTTCTTCTTCGAACTTGTTTACTTTCTCTTTAACTTCGGTTACTTCTCCTTTTACTTGACTGACTTCTGTCTCGACTACTCCTACTTTACCCTCGACCTTGTTTATCTCTTCTTTGACTTCACATTTTAGTACTTCATTGGCAGAAATTATAGCGTCCTGTTGTATTTTGATTTGTTCATTTAGAATTTTCCTTAATTCTTCCTGGCGTCTTTCTTGCTCCTGTTTTTCCTCTTGATGTCGTCTTTCTTGTTCTTCTTTCTTCTCTTGCTGTCTTATCTTCAGGTCTTCCATAATTTGTCTCAATTCGTCTTTCTCTTCTTGACGTCTTCTTTCTTCATCCTCTTTTTCTTTCTGACGTCTTGTTTCTTCATCCTCTTTTTCTTTCTGAGGTCTTGTTTCTTCATCCTCTTTCTCTTTCTGACGTCTTCTTTCTTCATCCTCTTTTTCTTTCTGACGTCTTATTTCTTCATCCTCTTTTTCTTTCTGACGTCTTATTTCCTGATCTTCCATCATTTTCTTTAATTCGTCCCTTTCTTCTTGACGTCTTCTTTCTTCCTCTTGACGTTTTTTCTCCTGTTCTACTTTGTCTTCCTGCCGTTGCTGCGCCATCATTTTTTGGAATTGTTCGAATAAGTCCTGTATTTGTTTATCGGATGCCATACTTCTTGTTGTTACGGGCATACGACGAAATTAAAATAAAATAAATTTAACTGTCACGTCAATATCGGTAATGGAACTTTTCAGACAAATCTCGAAATAGCACGAAAAAGTCTTATCCAGAGTCTTTTGTCACTATCCAGATCAGAGAATTTAATAATCTCCACTAATGTCCAAATAGAAAAGTTCTAGAAATTTTCACGCACTAAATGAGTCTTTTTCAGTGTCTCTATCACTTCTCAGTTCAAAGGATTTAATTATCGCACTAATGTCCTAATAAAATGTTCTACAATGTCTCAAAAATGCACTTAAACACTATTTTCCTGTTCGAAAATAACCCTCGAACAATGTCCAGTAAATTAGTCCTGTGTTAGCACTAACTCTCGAGAATACTTCTCGAACACTCCAACACAACTTCAGAGCTCCTCTTGTCATAAAATTCCGCTTTCTGACACCAATTGTGACGTGTTTCCACCCTTAGGAAACCACCCTCGCAAATTCCGTGGGTTCCAAAAATTATAACAAGAGATGTCCACTAACACACTTTATTAAATATTTACTGGATACTTCACAATACTATTATTAATTTAAATACACTTTACTGACTAAAATCACAATGTTTATCACTTTGTTTATCTTTGAAGTCTTAACCTCACTTTCTATACTTTCTGAACTTCTGAACTACTCGCTGAGAATGCGGTCGGTCTTTTATACCTAAAAATGACAGATCTCGAGATAATTCCAGATGTCACCAGAACTAACTTCTGGTAGGTTTCTCGAGTAGGTGCAAATACACTACATTCATTCAGACATTCGATCTGTTGAAGTCTGCCTACTTTTTAGTAACATAACCTTAAATTTTAAGGGGTGCAACATATTACAATATTTTGTTTTGCTTTCAGTTACATGCACGTACACCTAAGTACAAGTTGGACGTAATTAACTATTCTGATTTACTATAACAATATATAGTAGTAGAATGATAAATAAAACATAATAAAAAGGGAATATTTAATAAAAAAAACAATATATGAAAAATAAAATTCTTACAGAAATTACAATGGATTATATAGTCCAAACTACATTATAGACGAAGAGTTAACTGATGGAAGAAATTATGTACATCTTATTACATAGGTAGGTACCTCAAATAGTTTATAGCACCTCAATCTTCATTGCTTAATTTATATGGTGTCTTCTTAAAAAAAATTACAGCGGTTAATACCTCGACCATAGCCATATTTACTGTTAAAAAACTAAAAGGAAATACTTCTTGTCGCTAAGTAGTGAACATGTTTTGTCTAGACTAGCAACATATTCACAGTAAGTACTAAGGAACCATCTGAATCTGCAATAGTCCAAGGAGTCAATTGCTATTGTTCACGATGCTACGAGTTTATAACCTGAAAAATTAATTTGTACGTTAGCAATTATTTATAAAGCAACGTTTAATTAGGCAAGTATATATATGGAAAGAATGGTTGATCACTGATAACAATTCTTACCTTTGCAACAAGCTTTTATTCTGTAAATTTCTTGCAGAGTACTTCTTTCACCTAACCACAAACAGCTTCAAGACTTGAATGGTTTGAACTCATCCCTTAGTCATCCTTCCGTCTATGTAAACCAGGGTGTATTAAATAGGTGGTCCGACGTACGACCACAGTAGAGAAAAGACCAGTAGTCCGACTCAGCCGGAACAGTTGTATAAGATTTTCAGTGCGCATGCGATGCGCGTGGGCTTAAACTATTCGATGCGCAGTGGACGGCACGACGACAGTGGACGGCAGTGATGATATAGGGTGGGGCGGATGTTTATTTTTGTTTACGTTTACGTTTCTGAACAGTCGCCACTGGCGACGAAATGCGCGTGGGATACAAACAGTAGATGCGCAGTGGATTAAAAAAAATAAAATCGAGTACAACAAATATCAAAGGGACCGCTGCGAGTGAAACTACTGGTCTTTTCTCTACTGTGGTACGACACTTTCCTATTATAATAATGGCTTCATAAGTGCATGGTTACTATTTACTTTAGTAGATGGCGCGAGCAATAAGGTCCTACAATTACCTGGGCATGTGCATCGTATAACTAACATAACCTCAAATTTTAAGGTTTTTTTCATTTATTCTCATTTTTAATGTTTGTATAGGCATTTTTAGCTTGGAGCCATACTGGCTCCAAGCAATTATTTAAAAATTCACGCAAATAATTTTTCAATATTGTTGATTAATAAATATAGACTGCTAATTATAGGTTAGATTCCTAACCTGCAGAAAGTGTCTTATTTTATTGTGACAAACTATTTAAAACTTCATACACATTGCGTTGAACTTGATTTTGGTTGAAAGTACAGGAACCAGGTAGAAATTTTAATAATAGCACCACCTATTTAATACACCCTGATGTAAACCAAGTAATTCGCAGTATGAATATGTGTAATATTTGGAAATACATCAATATTTATACTAAAGCATTTTTTTCTCAAAATATTAGGATTTAATTCGATGGCAACCTCTACATCATGCGACAATTTTGCAAAATACGAACTAACCCTCATCCTGATGAACAAAATTGCGGATATAAAAATAAACGAACAAAGATTTGATCCGTTTTTCCTAAAATTGGAATATTTTTCGCATTTTCAAACTGTTCCTTCGCATCTTCTAAATCATCCAAAACTTGTCTAGCCACTAAATCTTCGATATCCATTATTTAAATAAAACCGAATTAATATGACAAGTCTCCACACGCACGATCATAACCTACAAAGTATTTAAAAAATGATTTTCTGCTTTCCCTCGACTTTCTCTTGCTAAAAGTAAGGGAATAAGTAGGGAGTGTTTTCGTTTACCTGACTGGGGAAAATAAATTCAAGAATACAAACTTTACATGAGGGAGTAGAAAATGATTATTTTCTCTTACACATTCTACTCCCCCAAGTTCAAGAATAGCCACCCAGTTCGTCCCGTACTTCGACGTCCAATGGTCTGTCCTCAAGGGTATTTGTTAGATCTGTCTCGATTGTCACATTGATGCACAGATTGTTGCAATCGAGGCCTGCTTTTTTGCAGCTACATTTTTTTGCGCAGGTCTTGACGCATCTGCATGACACCAGACGCAGCAGTTCGGGAGGAGCAGGGCTTGTAGGGAGGTGATCGGTTCCAGGCAATTTGTTGCTCGTTTCTAACCCCAATCTTCGGCATTTTTCTCAACCCCCAGCCATTGCTGCATCTGGTGATACACCCTAAAACTGTGCTGTGTGGCTGCAGCAGCAGCTGATGGTGGTAGTGCAGCTATTTTTGATGAGGTCTTGAAAGCTGCCTTCTTATAATTAATGTACCCCAGACTGTTTATCGACGGTTCAGTCTTTCCTGTGTAGCCGTACACGTTGACCAGGAATCTCTCCCCTGCTGCTGCAATGCTTTCTGGAGTTGCCTCAGGGTTTTTGAACACACTTACAACATCGGCAAGGTGGGGGTTTTTGGTGAGAATTTTCACAAACTTCAATTTCCCTTGGTTGTAAGGTGCTGAAGTCGTATCACACCCACTCATTGCGTGAAGAAACATGATGTGTTCTTTAATGGTTTGGTATTGCAGAGACTAAATACATCGTCTTATAGACGTTCGGACGCCACCTTTACATTTCCAGATCTCAGAAACCATTAAATCTACAAAAATTAGAAAAAACGAAATTCATCCTTAATTTAGTATCATTCTTTCTCAGCTTCAATCTTTTTATTTATTTTTTTTTAAAAAGGGTGCCATCCACCCCCTATAAATTAGCAAGTCCTCGCATAATATAGAAACTTCTTTTTTTATGCATTTACTATTAAGCTGCCGAAAATGAACGAGATCTAATTCATATGACATTATTCCGAAGTTAAAATCTCTAGTATTTCGGTTAATTATTGCTATAAAATTAAATTTAAAAACGCCAATTACAGATAGTTTTGTCAGAAACAACTTCCATTTGAGCTATTTTTTTGTAAATGCCATATTTCCCGAGTAAATAGAGAAAAATCGATTTTTTAATTAAAAATACCTTCTCACCCCTTTATAGGTTCCCGCGGATCCGTAAAACTTAAATTTTTTTGTTTCGTTAACGTTGGCTTATTTTGAACCTATAACTAAAGTTTAAGTTCTGCACAAATTTTTTTCGAGTTAAAGTAAAGTTTTCCTGTACTAATTATTAATATTTCTAAAATATATTAACATGGAAGCGGTAAAATTTTCTCACTTATAAATACGTCTCTACAGGATGCCCTGTAATTTAATCCAAATATATTGCGCAATATAAACACACGGTTCGCTAAATTAATAATAACAATAATAATAATTTTATTCACCACTGAGATACAGAAATGTATATATGGCAAGTCAGTTTTATAGGTTAATATAGAATAAACAATTAAATAGATAATCACTACAATATAAAATTCAAGTTAAGCAAAACTATGTAATGACTAGTCAAATTGAATAAAATAACATAAAACAAGTAAGTAAAGAACATAACACTATTATATATCATAGACAAACAATTTTGAGATTATTAAAGGATAATGTCCGTCCCCAATTTTACCCATTCAAATACTCATTTGTACTAAAGGAACCACCTTCTAAAAGCAAGTCTTTGACTGCGTTTTTAAAACTATTATACTGTGAAATCATTCTGATTTCTTGTGGTAGATTATAAACAATACTATACAGTTGTAACGTGGAGAGTGTTTAAATGTTGCTGTCAGGTGATTTGGTATGCTCAACAAATCACCATGCCTTGTATTATATGGATGATACTGATTTCTTTTTATATAACAGAGGCATTTAAACGTAAAAATGCATGGTGACGTGAGGATTTTTTTGTTTTTGTATGTTACTCTGCAACTCTCATTAGAAGAGCATCAAAAAATGACTCCATATCTAATACGACTTTCAGTTAGCAAAATAAATTTTTTTTACAGTGTCTCTGTTGACTATCTGAAACAGATGTTTAATAGCAAAACAACTACTTGCACACTTGTTACAAATATAATTAATATGTGATTTCCAGTTTAGGGATGAATCAATATGTATTCCAAATAATTTAAAGTCTTTCACCTATTGAATAGTTTTGTTTTCGAACCAAATAAGAGGGCTAGCAGTGTAATTTGAACCTATAGGATGAAACTACATAAAAAAGATTTTTTTCCCTGTTTATTATTAAATGATTATTTGTAAAATCTTGTGAAACTGATAACAAATTGGAATTATATTGGCTATATTTTTGTCAATTTTTGCAATTGTAATATCGTTTGCTAATGCACAATGCAAAGATGTTACATGTTGGTTTATGTCATTTATATATAATAGAAATAACAAGGGCCCCAGAATACTGCCTTGAGGTATACCTAAACTAATGCCAAGTTTAGTAGACTTTGCAACAAAATAATCAACAAATTGTTTCCTGTTTGTAAGAAGGCTATTACGTTGACCACGTAGACCATAACATTCTAGTTTACTTAGAAGAATGTCATGATCTACGCAGTGAAATGCTTTTGTAAAATCGATATAAATTGCATCAACTTTTTTCCCATGTATAAATTACAGTACACATACGGTGCTATTACCAGTTAAGTCGATAAAATTATCGACCCTGTTTAACCATTTTATCTACTCGTCTGTAGAAACCCTATTACTCTTTTTACATATTATTTTGAGCTAACTTCACTCCATTATTATCGAGTAGATATAAATTAATCGCTCTCGGTGGAATTTATCGATATTGGTTTTGTAATTGACTTTTAGGACAAGCTCGATAAAAAAATTATCTACATTAAAGTTATCGGTGGTCGATATTTTTAGCGATAGAGACTGGTAATAGCACTGGTAATCTAAATAGCTCAGTAATGCGGTAAACGTTGAATGATCTTTTCTAAAACCGTGTTGACTAGCAGAAAATATATTTTTTAGTTCTAGAAAGTTAACTATTTCATTAAAAATAATTCTTTCAAATATTTTTGAAAATACTGATAATAGATATGGGTCTGTAATTTGGAATGTCCCGTGGGTCGTTTTTTTAAACAAGCAAATGATTTTGCTCCACAACTGTTGCTAGTTATATAACCAACATGCATTTAATCAGTTAATTTACAGGCATTTAGAAAATGTTCGAATTTCGTACTAACTGAAAATCAGCTAAATTGATTGCCAAAATAATTTGGTCAATTATTGCATGTATTCTGTAGTGTAGTAAATTTACAACAGATAATCCAACACGCATTAATTTAATCTTCATTTATTTACCAATTATTCCAACTTCAATCACCTAGTACGTTGATTGGTCTAAATTACGAACTGCATGGAACATAATAATCAGTGTATTAACTAAATCAAACTTAATAATGTTGATAATTAGATTATCACGAGCTTTTGGAAGGTGAAAACTTTAATGAATAATTAGGTGTATTGTTCTGGGGAAGCATAATACAGGCTCGTCACATTGCGAAACCGCTTGTTTGGAGATAATCTACTGCTGAAAAGCATTGTTTAATTTATACACGGAGTACATTAATAGCGAGTCTCAATGAATCTCTTCCCTCAGAATATTAAAACATATTGGAAAAGTCTTCAGTGGAAGGTGGAAGTATAGTAACGACAAAAAATTTTTTATTGTTCAAATAGGCTTAGAATGTCATGAAACTTCGAGATTTTAAGTTTGTACGAAAAAAATGTCGGTCTGTCAGTTTGTAACTTTTTTTTGTGTGCACGATTATTCTGGAACCGTTTAAGACATTGACTTGAAATTTGGTACACGTATGTACTTTAACGAGATCTGGAACTAGATTATATTTTCATCTTATTCCGTCGAAGGTTGGGGGGTAAAATGAGGTAAATAGAGGGTAAATAGGTAAACAAGCAGGTAAGAGTCCATAAAATTGGTATTTAGTGGATACAAGAGAAGCTAAGGTCTCAAAAAAATTTTTGGCAATAGCCACCATTACCACCCCTACCCCATTATTAAAGGGGATGAAAAAAAATGTGATTTAGTGTATGTACAAGAACCAAAAGCCTCAAAATATTTTTTTATTTAATCCACTTATCTATCCTTATCCGCTTTGAGAAAGGAAACAGATTCTGACTATCCTTTTTCCGCAGTTTTGCTCTGATATCTCCAAAACTATTAGGTTTATCAAGATCATGAACATAAACAAAGTTGTTGTACATAAAATTTCTGATAAAATTGGTCCTATTCATATTTTTGATCAACCTAATAGTTATCGAGATATGGAGGGGAGAAATCTGTGAAATGTTAAAAATGGACAAATAAAGGTAAAAATTGCCTTAAATTTGTCTGATTTGAGTTTAAATTGTTAGGATTGAAGTGGGGGAGAGTTGAACAGGATGACGGCCTTGAATACAATGAAGAGCAGGTGGCTGCTTGAAGGGAGGGTGGCCCTACCGTTTTACGACCCTAGTTGTGCGACAGCGTTCCGTTCAGTAGGGCGTACCTATCTACTCGGGAATGTTGTTTAGTTTGGAAGTGTGCACTTTTTATAAACGCGAATTTTGTGTAATTGACTGTGAACAAATATAGTTCAGGAACGGCGCCATTGAAAGGGAGCGATAGTTATTTTAAACGAGGTAGTAGATTTTTTTATTTTATCTTGTATATATTGTAGAGAGGTTGTTATATGGAGCAAAAGATACTGAAAACTTGAATGCCTTACATCGCGTTACTTGAAAACAATTGGTAATCAACCCGTACATGCTAACTTCAAACTAGCCGCACTTCCACCGACAGAGGACGCTGCACGGGAACACTCTTTACGAGTGTACCTTCAAGTGCAGCTCTGGCATGGTGTTGCAAAAGATCCTTTGCAGCGGGGTTGGAAGAAGATTGGAAGGCAACTCCGCCCAGTGACTACATCAATGGCTGCGGCACCAGATAAATTACTGCGGCTTATTTCCTGTTGTTGCACGATGATTGCACTCGAAAGTTCAGGAAGAATGGTCTGCAATGTTCAAGAATGTGCATAACAGGTGTAAGTCTTGACTACACCAATAGAAATGAACCTGAAGAGTTCGATGTTGAGCAAATGTTAGCGTCAGATGATGTTCTTCTACTAGGAAAGGACTATGATTCAGATGACAGTGAAGAAGAGAGCAATGATGATGATAAAATCGAGTAAGTTTGAAAATAATTTCTGATCTTGTAATAATCTTGAAAATATATTATTATCTTGTAATAAATGTAAAACACATCAAGATTTGTATTTTTTACGTTTCAAATCTCAACTTTTACTGTTTCTTACATTTAACCGTCTTCCCGTCCCCCCTCCCCTCCTCCCGTCCCCCTTGGTACTATGGTTACCATAATTTATTACTTATTCATGCTCTACTTCAATCCAAACAATTTAAGCTCAAATCAGACAAATTTAAGATAATTTTTAGCTTTATTTGTCAATTTTTATTATTTCACAGATTTCTCCCCCCAATATCTCGATAACTATGAGGTTGATCAAAAATATGAATAGGACCAATTTTATCAGAAATTTTATGTACAACAACTTTGTTTATGTTCATGATCTTGATAAACCTAATAGTTTTGGAGATATCAGAGCAAAACTGAGGAAAAAAGATAGTCAGTATAATTCAGTATTCATTATTTGTCTTGTCGGTCTTGTAGTAAAATAAAGAGAAGAAAATTACCTACAATTTATGTCCTTAACATTTTTTTGTATGTCGTATGGTTTACACGCAAAAGATTGTTGAAATATCTTGGACTTGATAGAATTGTGGGTGGTGATTTTGAAACTGTTAAAGTCTACAGGAAACACAGAGTTTTGCCACTGGCAACAATCAAGGATGTAATCAAAATAAGTGATGAAACCCATCAATCCTACGAGTATTTTCCAAAAAATCACAATTGCTAAACAATCTGATGAAGAACTTGAAGAGTTCTTAAAATATGAACTGTGCCCTTAACCGTTGCCTCTTTTTGACGACTATGGTATGCTATGGTATGAGAAAATGAACCAAGTCTGCTTTGTACAAAGCATTCACATCAACTGAATAGGCAAATCTCCAAGCGTGTTTGTACGTCACAGATGGAGGATACTTGCTGCACAGAGTCGTGTGGACCAATCATTTTCATCAATTTGGGAAAGTTATGTTTCATTTATTAAGTCCAAGTACAAGGACAGTGCTGTAATCGTCTTGGATGGTTACCCTCAAGAAGGTACTAAATATGCTGAGCGAGCAAGAAGATCACGCAAACATATGTCAGTAGATGTTACGTTCGATGAAACAATGATCCAGACAGTGCCACAAGACAAATTCCTACGCAATATGAAAAACAAAAACCGTCTCATCTCAATGTTGAAGGGCAACTTTGCAGCAGCTGGCATTCACACAAAGCAGGCACTATAAGATGCGGATACACTTATTGTAACCACAGCAATGGATCTCGCACAACAGCATAACTCTCTAGAACCTCTCACAATTTTTATCGTTTTATTCAGTTTCAGCGCACCAAAAACCTAAAGATAAACACACTTTTTAAATGTATAGAACAAGTGGAATTTCAACCACTCATGGGCCTTGTAGGGGGTGCTATGAGGTGACTGGGTGGTTCAAATCAGTTTTTATCATCATATTCGGTTTCGGCGCACCAAAAAACCTGTTTTTCAAACTTTTAGAACAAGTGGAATTTCAATCCCCTAGGAGGGTTGTAAGGGGGTGCTAGGGGAAAACTGGATAATTAAAACCTTTTTTATTGCCATATTCGGTTTCAGCGTCCCAAAATACATAGGGTTTCGACTTTTTCTCTTTTTTGTGTGCCTGTGTTATTATTAACATTGATAATTATAAATGTTGTTTTATAAAAATTGTTGGAAATGGCCACCTTCATTTAATAGGCATGCTTCCGCCCGTCTTCGCATCGAAATGCGCACTCGTTCAAGTATTAATAATAATAATAATAATAGTAATAATTTATTTTCCTTTTTGACAATACAGAATATCGCATAGGAATAGTCACATAAATCTTATGTATTCAGAATGATATATAATATACATTAAGATTGAGAGAATTCTGCTACTGAATAGTAACACTTATCTAATAAAAACATTTTTAATTTCCCTCTAAATGCATACATTGTCTCGCTAAACTTTATTTCATCCGGTAAGCGGTTGAATATTTTAGGTCCCATCTCCGATTAAAGAACTTATACCTAGATACATAATGGTTACCTTTTCTTCATATACCTTATTTGCTCCTAACATAGTCACATTATATGTCCATTAAAATGGATAGATGAACATCACATCCCATAGGCAATAGAGGCGGGTATGTGTAGAAGGGAAAATGTACAATATTGTACCTATTTTATTGTGATAATTATTGGTTAACTTCTAGGAATATTAACGCAGATTGAAAAAATACAATAGGTAAAGATGTTTTATTCAAGGGAAATATGCATTGGAAGGATATTATTTATAATATTAAAACTATAAACTGAACCTCATCATGTTACGACTATGATCTACTTACTTATGAAACGATCGATTTCTGCAAATGGCACAGCACTGTTGCATGTTGCATTAAATTGTCACTAAACTGTCTAAATATGAACAGAGAATATTATTTAGGTATTAGGCAAATCACAACTATAAAAAGACTTCTTCACCACATTTTGATCGAAAAACACGAAAAACACTTATTAACATTAATGACGTATACTGTCAAAACTGTCAAACTGTGATTATCATAATCGAACTGAAGCCGACCGTGTACGAGCGGCCGCGAATACGCCGATGGGCCAATCAGCAACTTATGGGAAGAAGTGCCTTAGATTGGGAGTCTTTCGGGATCATAAAATTCATGCCATTATGTATCTAGATATAAGTTCTTTAATCGGAGGGTCCCATTGTCCTGGGAGATTCACAAGTAATTTTAAGTCTGGCATAAGGCACATGGATCTCATATTTCTGTCTGGTATCGACATTGTGGTATTCACTGTTTAAAACAAACTTATTCCTATTTTTAAAAACATACATATAAATTTCGAAAATTTACAAACATGGCAAGCTAAAAATTCCAAATTCCAAATATCTTTACAAGTGTGAGTGGTCGGTAAGCCGGCGATATATCGCAAGATACGTTTTTACGCAATAAAAACATTTGCTGCTAGGGTGGATTGTCCCCAGAAACAGACACCATACCTCAAGCGTGTATCAACTTGGGCATAATATACATTAATTAATTGTTCTTTATTTAAAAACGATCTGATATTTCTGAAAAAATAAGTTATTGATGATATTTTAGATATCAAGACTTCACATTGATGTTTACAGTTTAAGGTTTCATCCAGGTATATGCCCAAAAGCTTTATACTTTCCTCATTATCGATTTTGGTACCATTTATATCAATATTTAAACTATTACATTTCTCTTGCGTGGTGTGAAATCTAATTAGGTGAGTTTTTTCTGCATTGAAATATAGAGAATTTTGAGAAAACCAATTATTCAAATTAGTCAATAAATTATTAGAATTATCTTCCAAAAGATTGTCCCTAGGATTAGATATTATAATAGACATATCGTCTGCGTACATTGTAAAATGTGCATTTGACGACAAAGAGTCTATATTTATTTATTTGAATACAACCACCCCACAGGTAACCAATTACATGATGGACTATATCATTAATATATAATAAAAACAATTCCCGGCGTATTCCTTTTGTTTCACACGAAACAACTATTCGCTTTCTTAAATCTTCTAAAGTGTTAAAGGGAGTTTTATACAACCAGGGTTCTAAGAAAAAGAAATCCAAACTATTGAGATCGGAAGATCTTGTTGGCCATTGCTGAGATCCTCCGCGACCTATCCAACCAATAGGATAAACCACTTGTAAATGGTTGTGAACAATTCCACTGAAATGAACAGGAGCTCCATCGTGCATGCGCCGCATTTGATTCCTTAACGCACACAGGTGGTTCTTCTTGAAGAAAATGCAGGTAAGATTGTCCATTAAGGCGTCTTGCCAGAAAAAAGGACCTATAATATTATTACCAATAATTTCTACCCCTATATTAACCGAAAATTGTTCTTGGAAATGGGTTTCGGTTATGGAATGGGGGTTTTCGTCCGCCCACACATGATTATTATGGACATTTTGAATAGCCTTCCTAGAAAAATTAGCTTCATCTGTGAACATAATTCGTGGCTCAAACTGTGGATTTAGTGTACCATTCTGAAGGTACCACTGACAGAAGTTCACACGCTGTGGAAAATCTCTGGGAAGTAATGCCTGTATTCTAGTCTTAGAATATAGTACGGATACAACAAAAATTCACCAAACAATTTGATGATAAATATTCAGAGCTCTAGCAATCTTCCTCGTACTCGTCTCAAGATGTTCGTCGATTTTCTGCCCCACCGCTTCCCCAATTTCGGGTGTTCTGACAGTTCGAGGTCTACCTTCCGAAGTACATTTTTGGAAAAAAACAGTTTCACAAAGACGGTGATGAGTGTGATTTTGTATTAGACCACAAGCTCATGCTAAATTTTCAGGGGGTCATATGATACCGCTTGAAAAGGTATAATTTTTGTAGTCCTACAGAAATAAATCACTTTGAGCCCCATGCCGTACATTTTAGGTGGGACATGGGAAAGCCGCGGAAAAGTGAAAATCGTAACCCACGGGGGTTGCATTTTTTCAAACGATCCTGTACGGCTTACGTTTATTTGGACTGTATTTATATCTGTGACTCTTAAAAAGAGAATGCCGTACAAAAATAATGGGACGGAAGTACAGGAATAATTTCGCTTTCCAAAAAGTGACCTCTATGTACTAAGGTGATACGATACCATACGGCTTTTATGAAATTCGATTTTTATATTAACAAGGATGAACTTTTTTGCTATGCCGTACAAATTAGTTGGACCATGGGGTGGCCAACGCGAGATCAACCCCCCTTCCTAGAACTCTATTAAGGGTGGTGATTTGATACCACATAAAGCTTGATTATTTTAATACTATTTTATATAATAATAATTTTTATTACCATGCGGTACATTTTAGTTGCTGCATGTGTCTGGAAAATTGAATTTCCCGTCCTAGAGTGAGATTTTCTGAATAAAAAAATATTGTAAGACTTTATTACATTCGAGCAATACTTTATATTGTAATAATTCAAAATTAATGGACCTGAAACGCAAAAGGATTTTCCGAAAATTTTCCGCTGTATTATGTCGAAACAGTGCGTAAATAAATTATACTTTATAAAAATTAATATTTATCAAAAGATATAATAGAAAAGCTGAAAAATATTATTTTCTATTAGGGCCCTAAGGTGGCATTTGCTCATTTGCCGCCCAGTTAGATCCGCCACTGGAGCGAGACCCCAAATTTGACACATGCTATACAACTCTCGAACATACAAAAACAGACAGTTGATTCTTATGTAAAAACACCTCACAAAACATATTTTTGAGGTCGCGTTTTGTTTTGGAATTGCGAAATTGGAAAAAATTGCACTTTTTCATACTTTTTACGAAAATCACTATTTTCGCATTTGTAATGTTCCCACTCCTTTATATCTGTTATTCGTTGTCATAAAAATGTGATATTTTAGTATTGCAATACTCAAACATTTCGCTTTCCAACGGTGTATGCAAAAACAATATATGTTTTGATGTGACTGAAAAATAAATAAGTATTAATGAAAGAGTTACCACTTTTGTACACTTTACAGCGATAAAGTGTGGATCGAGGTAACTTTTTTATTTTTCAAAATAACTGCATACTGTAAGCGAGTAAGGTCTAGCTAATGTAATGAGGAAGTTTTTTATTTGGAGCGTTTTTTCATAAAATTTATATTAAATGAGAAAAAAACCGTGTAACATGAATCATTCATCATTCAGAGACAGACTGCAGTAATTCCGAAACTGACAGTGGAGATTCAGATAGTGAATATTAAGATTACTTCAATAACGCAATCAATTAGCGTCATAGTATTCCTTCGAAAATTTTGCCACAACTTTTAAGTTGGAAAAAACGTTTACCTAAAAATAGACTTATGAAAAATGCTAAAAATTTTTACATTACGAAGACTGTAACACATAATTTTTTCATAAGGTTTCCAAATAAGTCAACCAAAAAAAGAAATTTTTTGGTAATTTGTACATATTTTTTATAATGAATTACGTTACATTGTATTTTAAATTTAAAAGTGATATATACCAATTTCTTACTTTACTTCAAGAAAAATTCGTCTCTAAAAAATATATTTGGTTCTGGTATTTCATTGCGGCCCATCTAAAATGTACGGCATTGTGATTGTTTATCAACTTTTGCTATTTTCAATGATATTTTGCGAACGCCGTACGGTATCTAATGACCATAAAGGGTCGTGTAAATTGCATGAATAACGTAATCTAGTGTCTAAAATCTCAACAATGAAAATGTACGGCATGGACACATTTGCATTCTTTTATGGTTAAGGAAAGGAAAAACGATGTAAAGTTGAAAATATATCCATTGTATTATAAAATAGAGGATTTTTAATTTGCATAATTTTTAAAAAATTTCACTTGTTTTGAAATTTTCTAATTTTATTATTGTCCATTGTTTTTTGTACGGCTACTAAATAAAATAAAAATTCTAACCTATATTAATCCAAAAAATATATAGCCGTACAGTATGAAATAAACTTACCCTAGAAAATGTGAGTTTTTCCCTTTCTCGGGGGTGATTTTTTTATTTACATTGATAATACCCATTCTTTTTAGACGGGTCATTTTTTTTAAAGATTTTAAATGTCGCATATTATTTTGGAATTGATTCCGTACAGGATCAAATCACCACCCTTAATAGATGTCTAGGAAGGGGGTTGATCTCGCGTTGGCCACCTCATGGTCCAACTGATTTGTACGGCATAGCAAAAAAGTTCATCCTTGTTAATATAAAAATCGAATTTCATAAAAGCCGTAAGGTATCGTATCACCTTAGTACATAAAGGTCACTTTTCGGAAAACGAAAATTATTCCTGTACTTCCGTCCCATTATTTCTGTACGGCATTCTCTTTTTAAGAGTCACAGATATAAATACAGTCCAAATAAACGTAAGCCGTACAGGATCGTTTGAAAAAATGCAACCCCCGTGGGTTACGATTTTCACTTTGCCGTGGCTTTCCCATGTCCCACCTAAAATGTACGGTGATTTATTTCTGTAGGACTACAAAAATTATACCTTTTCAAGCGGTATCATATGACCCCCTAAAAATTTTGCATGGGCTTGTGGTCTATATGTTTGTGTGATTTAAAAAACGTCATGTTCTCTTGTTTAAATAGTTGAAAAGTGACTTGATGAAAAACAAACAAATAATACCTATTACTGAAATTATATTTAAATGACAAATAACGTTGGAAATTAAATTAGTCCAACATTTACCCTGACAGGTTGAAGAGATTCATTTAATATACGTATATTGATCGGAGAACGCGGCGGTTATTTAAGATAGTATATCTGAAGGTTGTCAGCCAAAAGATTACTTCATTTGAGCCTCACTTAAGGTTTGAACGCGAATAAGTAAATTACATTTTAATCTGGGTTTTAACGCGATATGTAAAATGGATTTACAAAGCGAAACATTTTTCATGGAAATGTGATTAGGATTATGGTTGACAAAAGCGGAATTATGGATGATTTTCTCTCTCTCATTTTAGATTTATTCCAACATAGTTTCATTACGTTAATAAGAACAGTGAAAAAAATCGACATTTAATACCTATCCGAATGGTTTCTGTTAAGCTGAACTTTCTTTAGTGTCATTATACAATTATTATTTTTATTTGGTACACAAGATTTATTCTTAATAAAATTACACCAAATTTTTTACAAGAGATATTCAAAGTGTTCATCACCTTGCTTCCAGACACCTCTTACTAAGGCTGGAAAAAATTACGATTAAATAAATCCAAAGTACCAATTTTTTAAATTTAAATCATTCATTTTTTTTAATTGATTTCATTTTCTAAAGAGAATTCATCAAGTAATTATAATTTATAAAGATTATTTCACTCATTCATTAAAGCGATAGCCAATGAGAGCCCGTTTTTTCACAACATTGCACCAATCAAATGTCATTATTAGTGGTAATCCAAACTAGATCGGCTTTTGGCAGTACCAACATGAAAAAATTATCGCTCTAATTTTTTGTATCGACGCGTCGACAAATATCGTGGTAATACTGGTAAAATAGGACCGCTCGTGCTTTTAAATTTTATCTATAAATTTCTTCTATAGCTTATTGCTAATTGTTAACGTGACTTGTAAATTGTAGTATTGTATTATATACGTAGTAATATAATAATATCAATATAACATAAACACACTACATAAGTAGATAACTCCAAATTTGTGTGGAATATATGCGCTAGGGACAAGTTATACATAACTTTAAATGGATTATAATAACGTAATTACAAAGTAATAATTATCACAAATTAAATACAAATGCCTACCGAGCAGGCAACTTAATTATTTCATGTAAAACACAAATGTACTTACGTACGGTAATCCATCACAAAGTAAAGACACGTTAATAATTCGAGAAATCAAAACTATCCACTGTATCCTACATTACGATAATTCATAACACTTATGCCAACTCAACTCTCAGAGTATAAATACCCTCTGCTTAACTTAAATTGAAAATAAGAATTAAATAAGTAAATATATATATATATATATATATATATATATATATATATATATATATATATATATATATATATATATATATATATATATATATATATATATATATATATATATATCAATAAACACTTCGTATAATAATTTTGTATATTACACTGTTTGGCAAGATTCTATGTAGCGTTTAGCGTTACTGTTACTAGATGGCGGTACTAGAACCATATTGCATGTCTCTTTAATCAATTTAAAATAGAACATAAGTGCGGAACATTGGTAGTGCTCTCTTCGTCTTTATGCGTAATGTGATTGGTCGAGGCATGCCTAAGAACTGTTTACAGTGAAGACTCTCAGCAGTTTTGGACAAGTCTATGCATTACAATACCTATGGTTTAAGGTATATTGATTTTTTTATTGTTATCACAATAAAATCATTAAATACACTATATGGCAAATACATAAAACAAGGAACAAAAGTAATAACTCTTCCCCACGACTCTCGTAGATGAATAAAGCTGGTAATTCGCCGGCGCAGCACCTCTCTTCCTACAGAATACACTCGCACGGACTCCCTCGGTTTCCCAGCGAAACATGTGATTTTATTCTACTACTACTACTAGAAAAATATGGGGCTATCCGCATTGAAACTTAAACGATAGCTTGACTATAAATTACATATATCGAGATCAGTACTTCTCTTTAAATCTATGGTCCAGTACTTACAAACTCTTACATAACATTGACGTCAGCACGTCACAACAATAAAAGCAAAAAGGGGCAAAAGAAAAACGGCTAAAAATACGAAACCTGACATTAGTTCAGAGATCATTAATTAAGTTCTGAAAGATAGTAAAGATAAAAGCTCACCTCCAACCGCTGAAACAATAACAAATTGGAGACGTTCAAAACAAGTGTCTCAGATGGCCATCCAAATTTTGACCAAGATGGCATCGCAAACTCTGAGATACCATATATCCGTATATTCAACAAAGGACGACGTCCTGTTCAGCCAAGCGTGTACAATTATCCGTATAAATACGCAAATTATCAACAATAATTTCTCTCAACACACGCGTCAGCTGGCTATCTTTTAATATCACAAACCTCTCTGCTTGCCGTTTTCCTCCCTCTTAGCTTTAAACATGCCTACATCAAAACCTCATATATACCGCTAACTATTTAATTCACCACCTAGTGAAATTAAACTATGACCTTCACCAACAGGTGTCTCCGATAATCTAAACTAAATTTTTTAAAATCGTAGAATCTAAATAGTAACACAATATTTAATAAAATTTTACGAAACCGTAACACTTTTTTTATTGTATTTTACTGTTATCTTGTTTCTATTTCTACCTATATATTGAGACAATATTCACCATCGCCACAGAACTCGACTGGAGCTAGGAAAGCTGACCGTATTAATTAATTCTGAAAGAAATTAAATTTCACCCACCGCATACTTGAAATTAAAATCTTAAAAAAAGCACACCGCTGAAAGCCCTCTGTGAAAATAATTTGTATAGTGTCAGCAGTAAAATGAATTTCAGTGCGCAAAGGTAGGTGAGGTCTTAAGGACATTATTCATGAGAGGTTTTAATCAAGATATTGCGCAAGTGACGCAGAGACATGGGAGTTGATTTTATCACTGAAATGAACGTTCCTTAGAAAAAAAATGTGTAAAAATATTTACACAAAACTTCCCTTTCTAATGGGCTTTTTTATTACTTGTTTTTTCATTTAAGTGATAACCCTGTATTTATATTGCAAAAATTAAACCCTTTTTAATAACGGCACATTGTCTATCAAGTACTCTCATTTTTCAGCATTGTCCATTCATTGTGGAATTACTTTAACAAATTACTAGGTTAAATCCGCCAATATTCGACAGAGGGTGCATTTTTGAAAGTGTGAGGAAATAATGGTAAGTGCTTTCTTCATTCCAAGCCCACGACCCTTGTATTTTGAAAATAAGCTTTACAACTAACAAGATTCAGCTTTGTCTAGCTACATATTATTCACGATTCAAATAAAAGTTCTCAGGAGCTTCTGAAATAGATAAATATGCAACAGGATTAGCTTTGTAACAAATCAAGTTTGATTGTCGATAAATTCGTTACCTTCAACCTGTTGCCGTACAATAGGCTAAAGTCATATTTTATTCGGTTATTTTATATTTCTCAGCTGCTGAGTTTTTGCCCCAGGCTATGAGATACAGCGACCTAAATTCCCTGTTTTGCTCAGATCCTTTGTCTGCAGCATAATGGGATTTGAGTAGGTAACACATAAGCTTTGGCAAATCGTATTTTAAAACTGATATAGATTTCGATGACGTGAAACATGGATGGTTGGGCTGTACGGCTTGGCAGAATAATGACTAGGAGATAATTTATCAAATGAGGTGACAACAATGGAGTTGCCTTTTACGGTGACCTTCGCCCAGCGAGTTTGGCAGATGTAGTTAGTTTGGACTTTCGGTCCTGCGAACAATATTATTCAATGTACTTCGCAGGAAATTTGTCATGTGATTTGATTTACTGTTTCCAAATAGCGAAGTTTGTCGATTAATACAAGTTATTCTGGAATTTATTACCCATTTCTTATTTAACTTTATACAAGGTAATTTCCCAATATTTCTTATGCTATTTATTGCACATACAAATTTTTCAAAATTGTTGAAGACAGAGAATCACATTTTTAGCTTTCATTTTATTATGTGTTTGATATGAGAAAGTTTTCTAGTTTTCGCCATCTTTCTTTACGCCTCTGAGACATGGACCGTTAGCAGACAGATGGTGGCAGGCATATGGTGTATTGATGCTTTCGAAACAAGGCTTTAGGTAACGGTAACCGAAACCAAAATACATTTTGGTTTTGGTTCCAGTTTCGAAATGTGGGTCTGGAGACGATAGCTACAAATTTCCTGGAAATGAGTCGTTTGACCGAACTGATGCAATAAACCCACACAATTTAATAAACAAATACTTGGATTCATTACTAATTATATCTAATAATGATCACTTGTTAATAATTAATCCTCCAAAGTCGTTAGTTATTCTTTTTACTAGTAGTATAGATAGGAATAAAATTATAAATAACTATAGGTAGATACTTAATTCTTTTAAAAATCATACAAAAAACTTTATCAGATTATAAATTACGATGCAATTATTAAAAAAACGTTTCACATCACTGAAAATAACATTTCCTTACGGAACTTATTTGATGTATGATGTAAAAAAATACTATACCATTCCTTGATAGTAAATATAGTCCATGTCAAGATAGTGGTGATACAAGACGTATACAAAAGGTCATGGCAGGTTAAGAAAAGTGTCCGTGCCTTTGCAACCTTTTTGCGTGTGGTTCCTTCCAGTGATGTGTCTTTGCGTAAGATACTACCACAAAAAGTTTTGACCTTAAAAACTTCATAATATTTGGGAAAAAAAACTTTTTCGAAAATCCGAAAAAATTTTTTTTCTTAATCAAGTGAACCAATTTGTTTATATTTCGCATATATTGTAAATATACTCAAGACAATTTATTAATGATATTTTCGGGAAACCTTTTCACGAAGAAAACTAAAATTGATGCTTTTGAATTTTTTGAAAAATTTAGTTAGCGACCACCTCCATTTTTTCACTAATTATACACCATACAATAAGCTCTAACATATATTTTTCACAAAACTCTAACGCAGTCAAATTGACAAAGATAATGTTACGTGCTTACACCCCCTTAGTGAACACCCTGTGTCGTGGGTTCGGAAATTATAACACCAGGGTAACACTAAACAATAATGTATTTACTTACGTACTAATTACAACAAATAAAGAAAAAGAGTATAAACTGGTTTGAAACTCGATATATTAATACATATATAAATGAACAACAACTGCTTGGATTACACGTATTGAAAATTTTTTGGAGCGGCCTACGTATTTTTTTGAAATAACGAGATGTATTTTTCACAATACATATATTTTCTACAAAGCTCTATCGAAACGGTAATACATAAAAAAATTATGTGTTTAATAATAAAAATACATAATAAAAAAACATGTTATGCTAATGATATATGATAATATTAGTCGTCTTCGTCACTGTCCTCATTTATCGTAATACTGATATCTTCTGCGAATAATTCAGACAGTTTTACTGATGATTTCGGAATATCGTCGAAAAACCTTTTTTTTTTGTGCGCACGTTTACTCTGGAACCGTTTAAGATATTAACTTGAAATTTGGTACACATATGTACTTTAACGAGATCTGGAACTAGATTATACTAGATTATATTTTCATCTTGTTCCGTCGAAGGGTTGGGTTAAATTTGGGGTAAATGGGTAAATCAAGCAGGTAAGAGTCCATAAAATTGGTATTTAGTATATACAAGAGAAGCTAAGGTCTCAAAAAAAATTTTGGCATTAGCCACCCCCATTACCATCCTCACCCCATTATTAAAGGGGATGAAAAAAAATGTGATTTAGTGTATGTACAAGAACCAGACACCTCCAAATATTTTTTTACTTCATCTACCGTCACTATCACCCGCTATCACCATCCCCACCCCGCTACCGATGTGGGGTATCGTTTTATGGGTTTTTGGGGTAGAGGATTTCAAATATTATATTATTAAAGTTCCGTAAACGATTATTTCCACATACAAAGTTTTTTCGTTGTGAGTGACTTCGATAGAGAATCTGGATGTGGAAGTAGTGATTCCTTGGGCAGCGGTTTTTTACCTTTATACAAATTGTACTTTATAAACAATATCTACATCTGTAAATTGTAAACAAGCGTTTCACTGAACTCCTTCTTTTTCAGGTCAACCTTTCTCAGTTTCAGTCAACATCTATGAGCTGAATCGGTTACTGAGTTTAAGGAATTTCATAAAGTTCATCACGTCTGATGAGAATGTTCTAGAACATCCCAGAAGAGAAAAATTATTAAAAATACAATTAGAGCATAACTAAACAAAAACAAAAAGGCACAACACGTGACGCCCAAAATTGGACTCACATGGGTTCAGAGAAAAATAAAGCACAACAGGTGGCGTTCAAAAATTTTTCACTTAGAAAAAGAGGAAAAGTATATTATGGTTATGGAAAAGTGTACCGAAAATAAAAGTATATTTTTGGTTCAGGAGTGCGCCAAAATTGACCTTAAAAATACTTTTATGAACAAGGAAAAGAAGACATTATACTTTTTAAGAAGTACGCTAAAAGTATACTTTGAAAATATTTTTGAATATTTTTAACTTTTTATCGCTTCACGAAACATGATGAAAGTGGAAACACAGTCATTACGGAAATAGTTGTGAGAAAGGAGCGTAGCGTCTACAGACAATTATTAGACAAAAATCAGCCAAAATGGACAATGCCGGTTTCTCGAATAAAACATCTGCAGAATCAGCAGAAAGCTGTGGTAGCAAAACCGAATGAAGGTCTTTAAAGATGGCAAAGTTATAGAGAAAACCGCCTTGTGCATAAGTAAGATAAAAAGGTCATTTCCAAAAAAGTCACTTAAAAGCGAAGTTGTGTCACATCCCATATATTGAACCTATATGGGGCCAGTACGTCGCTGTTAAGGAGACAGGAAAGCAAATTAAACTCATATATCGTTGAACTCAGTTCTGTAAATGATATAACACTAAAAGGAACCTTAAAACTAACCACTAGTATCACAAAATTTTGAAAAAGTAAAATATTTTTATATTATTTTCAGTCAGTCCCAAAACCAACGTGCCTACATAAACTTCCGAAGAAGTTGTGTGAATCTTTTTCCCTAATAGATTGCTATAGCACGTTCTCAATTAAATGGCAGTTGCGAAACCAAAGCCATCACTCGTCCTTGCCCTACTTGTGGAGGCATTTCATTGAAACATGTAGATTATCTTAGATATGCTATTGCAAAACCCTGATTGTATTAATTTTTGAGTCTAATCAATAAACTGTATTATTCAAACTGTTGCATTTTACTGATTGAATGATTATCTTTAAGTCTTATACCTCGAGGGCTTTTGTGTGTTAGATCGGAGTTGAGTATCGGGTGTGTCCTGACACCAAAAGTCTGTAACTCAATACACCGATCGGCTCACGGCTCGAGAGAAATTTTCCATGAAAGTAAATCAGATATCTCTAAGCAAAAGATAAATTACAGTGTTATATAAGAAAAACTCATGCTAAAATTCCACGCTACTGAGGACAACATCGTGTCAAGCATATACCAACTGACTATATTATGTCTAACTACTAAATACTGGCATGTTAAAAAACTCCCACTCCTAGTAGAAAGTTTTACTAAGACTTCAAAATACGTAGAAGAAATATATAGGTCGGATAAATTCCATCCCATATGAAGCTTTCGATAACTCTATAACAATTTTCTTACTGGACTATAACAATGTACCCCCATGCAGAGAAATTATCTTTTCCAAGAAGTGGAGCGGAAATGGAAGAATCATGAGTTAATTTTCACTGATGGATCCAAAATTATTAACAATATTGGCTGTGCGGTGTACTACCCCAACCAGGATATCAAATTAAAATTTAAATTACCGATGCACTCATCAGTTTATAGTGCAGAATTGTGGGCTATAAAGGAGGCATTTTCAATATGTGTTCAGACAAAAGCCAATTTGTAATTTTTCCGATTGCAAAAGTGCTATAGATAAACTTAATAATGCAACACCATCAACGCCTATAAATCATCTAGTTTCAGAAATAATATATCTAAATGACAAAGCCAACAAAGAATTTAAAACAATTAATCTTGTATGATTCAGAGGTCACGCAGGCATACATTATAACGAAATAGTAGACAAAATGGCAAAAGATTCAGCTGAAAATGGGGACAAATTATTGAATGTTAAAACTCCAAAAGACGATTTCTTCGCTAAAATTTCAATAGTAAATCGACAATTATGGCAGCACCGTTATGATAATAGTGAGAAACGGCAATTCTATCGAAATATCCAACCCAAAGTAGCTACATATCCATGGTTTAACAAGGTTTCCAACAGAAATTTTATCCAAACAATGTGTAGAATGAGAAGCAATCATACTTTATCACCCCTTTATAAATTTAAAATGGGACTCTCCGATCATCTGTACTGCATATGTGAAGAAACAGCTGATTTAAATCATATAATATTAGAATATTTAATGGAAGAACAAAATAGAGAAGATTTATACCGCACGTGGAAAAAAACAAAATTCCACGCCCGGTAAACATATCAACATTATTAACGGAAAACAGTCAAAATATCTACTGGTATCTATATTCATTTTTTAGAACTATAAATATTGTAATTTAGTACTGGAAAAACTATTAACATAAATTATATTGATATAAATAATGAATGTGTATATATATATAGATGTGTGTATGTATGTACATGTGTACATTAGAATATGTAGGTTAATTTAGATATAAGAGAATTGTAAAAAAAACATATTTAAAAAAACAAAAGAAAAGAGACAATATTAAAGACAAAAGTATACATGCGTAAATAAACAAAAGAAGGAAAAAAAAAGAGGTAATTTTAAATATATATGGGTACATACGTGCAGATAAAAATAATTAAAAACATGAGTACTTATATACAGTGTGTCCCAGGAGAGATGTAACAAGAGGTGTAATGGACCAAAAATTTTGGAATTTTGGAATGGTATTTGGGGATTGAGTCCTGCTTGTTGTAAAACTAAAGTATACCAAAAATGACTTGATTTGGTGTTCTACAGGGTGTTTTATAAGCAAAGTTGTAAAAATCACCACTAGTAAAGTACCTTTATTTTTCAAAATATGAAAAAAATTCCACTAAGAAAAGTTATTTAGAATACAATTTTATACCTCTATACCAAATTTCAGGAATATAAAATTATTTTTTTGAAACTTCCCATTTTTTGCGAGTTTTCATATTTAAAGTTGTGTAGGAGCAAATGTTAATCATCCACTGCTTTTCTCATAGCCTACTTTTAGCTTCTACATAACTTTAAATATTTCCTATGCAGTTTTAATTGAATGGTTCAAAATAAAATACTAATTTATTGAAAAAATGGGAATTTTCAAAAAAATAATTTTATATTCCTGAAATTTGGTATAGAGGTATAAAATTAAATTCTAAATAACTTTTCTTGGTGGAATTTTTTCATATTTTGAAAAATAAAGGTACTTTATTAGTGGTGATTTTTACAACTTTGCTTATAAAACACCCTGTAGAACACCAAATCAAGTCATTTTTGGTATACTTTAGTTTTACAACAAGCAGGATTCAATCCCCAAATACCATTCCAAAATTCCAAAATTTATGGTCCATTACACCTCTTGTTACATCTATCCTGGGACTAGAGATGGCACGTGACGTGAATTTCACCGTGTCACGCCGTGTCACGGCGTGTCACGACGTGAGCGTGTACATTTAAGGTACCAAATCACGGAAGATTTCGTGAGTGTGCGTGAGTCAAAAGATCCCGTGCGTGAGCGTGCGTGAGATAATATTCACGCCGTGACACGACGCCCCATCTCTGCTTTAAAACTTCAACCTGTCGTGTCGTGACAAGAATAAGAAGCGAAGCAATAGACGGAAGACGGAACACGAGCGCGAGAAGGGAGGGAAAAGGACAGGAGACAGGATGAATGACGCAACATTCAAATCAAACTGCGTAATTGCAATCTCTCTCTACTGCATTCGCCAGTCGCCTAGCCCTCCTGTCCTGGTCTGGTCACTCTGGTCCAGAGATGGGCACGTGACGTGAATTTCACCGTGTCACGGCGTGTCACGGCGTGAACGTGTACATTTAAGGTACCAAATCACGGAAGATTTCGTGAGTGTGCGTGAGTCAAAAGATCCCGTGCGTGAGTTTGCCTTAACATATATCAGTCGTGCGTGAGTGTGCGTGAGTTAAAGGTTTAAAGTCGTGAGCGTGCGTGAGCGTGAGTCAATTACGACTCACGCGCCCATCTCTACCTGGGACACACTGTACAAAGTAAATAAACTAAAAAAATAAAATGTATAATGATGATAAACAATGTAGTACCTAATACTAATGATAAGAAAATAATATTGTGTATAGTATATAAATAGGTAGGGAAATTTTGAATCATGAAAATGATATTTAAATATTAAATAAGGACAAAAATTGTATGTATTCATGTACAAAGAGCCTGGCTAGTTGGTTTAATCCAGTGCCATCAGACCAAACACACACACAGTGTTATATAGATAAGCTAGAGTGCATCGCCTGAGAAGCCATATTGAGAGAGAAGGCAGTTAGTTAATAATCTAAGGTAAGTACAGCTTTTACCTTTCACGTCTGTCAAACATTTCATAAAAATATATAGAACATGCCTGGAAGAGGAAAACCACATACGAACAAGGGAGAACGCGATTGGCGCCCTTTAATAAATAAATTGGTGTCGTGTCCTTCAAAAGCTGTGTGTAAGGTTCTTCCACAAGAACTTTGATCACGACACAGAAACTAACGAGGTAACATCTAACAGCATACAATAGGTCATAAATCAGAAAAATTAGAAAGTGGTGACAAATAAAGAAGAGAATACAAATTATTTTTACTCATCTATCCCAGGACTGAGGGCCTAAGTCGTACTCTAAAAGTTGTAACGAACCACCCTGAGAGTGTACAAATGTTCAATGTTTTAGAGGATGCGAGTGTCTCCTCAACATATGTGTAAATATTTGTTGTGACCTTTAAACTTAAGACAGCAGGGACGCCTATATTATCAGAATTAAAAGATCTCTCAAATATTTTGTCACTCGATATGCTCCTGTTTGAAGGAATTAAACAGGTGGTTCTACATAGGAGAGGGAAGCAATAACAGCTGATGGTTTCATGTCAAAAGATCGACCCGTCTCTGGATTTTTTCATGAAATTATTTTATTGAAGAAACTCCCGTCAGTAAGGCTAGCCAGAAAGAAAATGTTTTTGAAGAAAATTGGATTTTTTTCGCATATTTCATCTCAAAACTCTAAACTCATCGTTACAAGTTCTGGCTCCTTTTTAAAACGTAAATATAAGCTCCTTCAACAATAGAATAGCCTTCCCGTAAAGTTCTTAGTGTCAACAAAAGTACCATAGGCTCTTAAATATACAGGAATTTAACACTTTCGGCTAACTTGAGTCCGTACCGTGCCTCAGATGTATTGTATCATTATTATCTTTCTGGCTGCACCTCCTGACGGCCCACACTTTCTGGCGATCTTATTTTATTCATTCTAAACATAAAATGTGTACACAAAAAAAAATGAGCCTTGTAACGATGACATGATTTCACTGATTTTTAAACAGTGATCGTGACGCTCCTGATAGGAGGTGCCCCGCCAGAAGTCGATTTTATGAATCGTCATCATCCATTAAACCATAAAAATATCTCAAAGTTCATATAACGATGAGCTGCCGAAAAAGCCACCTAGCTCCCGCTCTATCTGTTAAGTTATAATGTGCTGAAACTTCGCTATACCATGTGCATAAAACATGAAAATAAACTAAAAAAACAATATTCCACCTATTTTAGTGAACAAAACACACAAATAGAGTTGTCCTAAACAGTTTTCAGTAATTTTTTGAAACTAAAATGGGTGAAAAAGATATTTTTCTATTATACGAATATAGGTATTTCGGTTCACCCAAACTGTTCTAACATTAGAAAATATAATAAAAACAGAATTCCACCCATTTTAGTGAAGAAAACGTAATATCAAATTTCAGTGAATATACAGGGTGTCCCACTTAAAACTCTCGGCGCCATTTTCTCGATAACCAAAAGCGATATTTGAATTCTGTAGAAGGTATCTACTAGAACATATAAATGACTTCAGTTTTGAGTAAAAATAGTTATTGTACACATTGAGATATAGATGACGTTGCGATGCAAAGAAATTTTTCGATCCTAGGAACGATGAAATGAGTTGTATGAAATGAAGATTTATATTCTAAGCAACTTTTTTAATATGAACAATTTTCGAAAAATTACTGGTTTTCGAGATATTTGAACTTCAATGTAATTTTTCAAGTACCAAAAATCCCATTTTTTTTTCATATGTCTACAATTTATAGTGTAAAATTTAGTAGAACATACAACATAAACATGACGCAAAAATTAGACAATACACAATAAACAAAAATGTCAAAATCTTTAATTTTCAAATAGCAGTTGCAGCCCCACCTTTGTTTTACTTGAAAAAAAAAAAAAAATTGTGCTTTGAAATAAATGTTTCATTACCATCTAAATGAGCCTGATTCACTATGAAAAATGTCCCAAAGGACTTATTGTCTAAAATGTATTTTAAAAAAGTTATGACGATTTTTATATTCAAAAAAATTGTATTGAAGTTCAAATACCTCGAGAACCAGTGATTTTTAGAAAAATTGTTCGTATCATAAAAGTTGCTCAGAATATAATTCTCCATTTCATGCAACTCATTTCATCGTTCCTAGGATCGAAAAATTTCTTTGCATCACAACGCCATCTATACCTCAATGTGTAAAATAACCATCTTTACTCAAAACTGAAGTCATTTATAGCCTATGATAGTCTATCATATCTAGTAGATACCTTTTACGGAATTTTACGGAATTCAAATATCGCTTCTGGTTATCGAGAAAATGGCGCCGGGAGTTTTAAGTGGGACACCTTGTATATTAAACCCTCATTTAGTAATTTTTTGCAACTAAAATGGGTGGAAATATTTTTTTAACATTGCAAATACAGATTCAGCAAATATAGTTCGTGATATAGGGAATAAACTTCGATATACTTCGACCACGCCCCCGCCCCATAATTCGTGAACGCAGGTTCTGAAAGTAATCGGTATAAACGAATACCAATGCCCTGCGTTGATCTACGACAAGGCGTGGTTTATTTGCGCTGATACACGTTTACATATCACGAACTACAATTGCCGAATCTGTATGCAGATATCTTTCTTACAGAGATATAGATATCTAGTGTTATGGTATTAAATTAGTCTTTATTTAATTTATGTAGGTATGTAATCATTTTACTGAATCCCCGCGTGCATGATCGCAGAAAATTTTTCTCGCACATGAATTTCTTTGGAGATTACAAGTGAGAACTGTTTAAGGTATTTTGTTTTAAATGGTACACCCTGTATATATTAATATTACAATACAGAAATCATTAGTTAGTTATTGTTATGAAACTTTAATTTTACTTTTATTTAATAAATTGTATACTGTTCTATTTCTACAATCATATAGTATTTGATTAATTTTACGTTTAGCCCTATTGAACTATTCAAAAACAAATGAATAATGTCAAATATCATAAAAGGCATTAACTTGTTTTTTTGTGGTTTTACAAGAGCTTTCGCAAAAAAAATCTTTTCACAAATTTAACATGTTCCGAGCCATTGCCTTGTTTACAAATCGAGGTTATTAATTAAAAAGCGTATGACCACGAGTCTGCAAAGTTTCGGAGCTAACGCAGAATGCTGAAGTATTTTTATCGTTCCCGAGAGGTAAAAAATTATATTTAGGAAAAGCGAGCTTTTATAGCCGTATGGAAGCTATTGTGTCTGTAAAGTATGCTTCGATGTTTTTTTTATACGTTAGTAATTATTACCTGAACTTTTTACCAGCCACGCGTTATTTTTCAATGGATGCGGTAGAGTATTGTAGTATTGTCCTAATTTTTCATTCACAAATTCTCGCAGGATTTATCTCTTCTGCATTCTGTATTTTAGATGTCAGCCAGAACACTGATTGGTTTCAATGATTACTTTTTCAGATAAAGGGTGACTAATAGGCTGTACGGTTTTGCCTGTGAGGTCAGGTTTAAAAAGGTTTTTTCCTTTACGTAATAATAAAGTACAGTTATACTAAAGAGTACATAGAAGCAAAAAATATGAAAAACTTACAAATGACATCTTCAGTTCTATATGACCCTGACACTTGCTTTTACCACCTTTACTTCTAAAAATTTAATATTTGAAAAAGTATCGCTAATTTATTTTTAAAACGTAGTATATTGATGATTTTGGAGTTACTGATTATGAATCTGAAGTTAGAATTTAAAAATTCAAAATGGCGGCTCCAATAGAGTGGATGGAAGTTTTTTCTAAAGCAAGTATTTTAAACGGACAAAAAACCTTTGAGCATCTAGGTAATGCTATATATTAACGAAGAACAATATATGAGTGAACAGTATTTTAAATATTGGAGGGATTCGAAAGTTGACAAACGGCGTGTATGGACGCATCGTAAGACGCTCCCGAAATAAGTGCTAAAAATCGTTCAAAACCCTGGTAAACTTAATCAAATTTAAGCCACCGGTGAGCCAAGAAATTTTGCGTAACGTGACATGTCATAATAGGAAAAAAAGTTCATATACAATTAATAAACTGAAAATTACTATTAGTGTTTTTTAAATAGTACCAAAAATAAAGTGTAAAGCTGTGCCTTAGTTGACGGTCGACGGAAATAGACCTATCTACATAGGTACCTAAAAGACCCTTTAAAGTGCTTTATTGCGTTAAAGAAAGCAATAAATATTCAGTATCAAAAGTGAACAACACGTGTTTATAAAGCGAAGCAATACAGACATATTAAACGTAAAAGTGTAAATAAATAAATAATAAATTTGTGTGTGCAGTGGAAAGTTTTTTAAGTGTATTAAGCTTAAAAAGAAGAGGGAATAAAAAACAGCAATCACAACGCCAGAAGCCACAGAAAGCTAAGCTATAAACTAATTTATTTTATTTTATTGAATTTAATTACTTTAATAACTTTATCAACTTAATCTCTATTAACTCAAAACCTAATATTTTAAATACTATTGAGTAAATTAGAGGCATACTATTATGTCAATAATACAAATAATAATTAATAGCCAAAACCGAATTTCTTTCAGCCAATCAAGAGAATTGCGCACGATAAAAATGGTGATAATAATAACCAGAAATAGTCAGTACTGCATCGTTATTAAAGTGTGGTTATACAGATTTCCTGTGTGAACCTTCAAGTGTGTTTTTCATAATTACTAAAAGTATTCAAACAAATTTAATAAAAATTGAACACGTAATGATCAGCGGCGCACTACTCTTAAAGGTTCTCATAATTGCTAAAAGTATTCAAACGAGTTCAATTTGGATTAGATCAGAAATAATCAATGGAGCACTGTCGGTGTGTAGCGTCCAGACTGAATCCTTATGGCACCTCAATGTAGGTATGTGTGATGCAGGTTTCTCTCAGGAAAATGTTTTCCAAGAAAATACACACAGAAAAGAGCAATCTTGATACCTAGAGCAGCGGAAACTCAACTCAATAAATAGATCATATCGTGGTAGGCAGGGAGATGACTTATAGTGTTCTGTCACCATGGATACCCATAAAAGCTTGTAAAAGTTAAATACAAAGTGACGACGTATATAAGTTACATTTAAGTTCGTATAAGTGAAAGTGATTGTAAAATAATTTATACCTCCGAATATTTTCAGCTTGATAAGAAATATTAGTTAGTGTTTAATTAGGTACACAAACCAAAACTTTCCACAATGCTTCCCTGTAACGCAGTAAATCGTAGGAAACAACTACTCAGCGGGCAAATACCCCGACCTGCATTGAATTACACCATCAAATCGTGAAGCACAGTGGCGTGCAGAAATTGAGGGATACAAGAAATAATATATATTTTTTTAATGGTGTATTATTGAATTTTTGAATTAATCTTTTTTTTCTGATTTAAAAAATATGACATATGATAGTCCTATCTTTAACCGTTTTCGAGTTATTGAACATTAAATTCGTATTTAAGCTATTTATTATACGAACGAAAATTACAATTATTAAAGTAGTCTATGAAAAAGATAAGTATTCTGTTATTAAATATGTCAACGTTTCATATAATAACAGAATACTTGTCATTTTCATAGACTACTTTAATAATTGGAATTTCTCTTCGTATAATAAATAGCTTAAATACGGTTTTCAATGTTCAATTACTCGAAAATGGTTCAAGATAGGACTATCATATGTCATATTTTGTCACTGTGCTTCCATTAACTTATTAAAGATAAAGAGGTACTGTTATAGCCCTACAATTTTCGTCCGAAATTTTTTATTCTCTCTAATAATAACGACAGTAAAGGGTGGCCTAAATATAAAGAATATTCTTGTACAGTACATCGTCAAACATCCTTTATTTCCAAAATAAAATGTTGCAATAATCAGCGGATGTTTTAACGACATTCTGTATATTTATTTATTTTCATACAAAAGTTTGCTGTCAACTAAAATTTGAATTTTCAGCTACAATTTCTCAACAGCGAGCGAGTAAAATTATAATTAAATTACTACAAACATATTCAAATTCACCTTGTATGAGTGGGATTGTGTTGTGTCAGATATAAAATTGTGATCGTGATCATAAGAAATTCTGCCGCTAATCAAAGAGAAACTGAACAGCGACAAAAATATACATTAATGTTGTAATGGGGTGCCTCTTCCCAGGCCTACATCATTTTGATTGACACATCAACAAAAAATGTCGGTTTCAGTATCAAATTTAAATATTTCAGTGGGATGTTTCACGCATATATATTTGCAAACACCTTGGTGTTACAGTAGCTCTCTTTTTATAAATCACGTCTACCAAACAAGGCCTACGTCGCATTTTCATTCGATTATTTATAAATAAAGCAAATTCCAAACAGGCATTATGTGTGAGGATCAGTTTTTACCATCTGAGAATGTCAGCTTTGCATATTTCATGTTTTCTAGCGGACTATATTATTTCTTTCGTATTTACATATTTATTTATTTATTTATTTATTTATTTATTTATTTATTTATTTATTTATTTACATATTAACATAAAAATTAATCTTTGGGAGGTAAGAAAACCTAACTATAGTATATTTTAACACGTTTTTATGTATCTATGTATGTATGTAAGTAATAATGTCTAAGGAACTGAATTTCACCCACTTCTAATTATTGTATCATGAAACTTGGCAATTGTGTGTAGCTCTGATGACAATACAATATAGTATACTCAATATTATAATATGTGCAAAATGGCGGATTATCATTTTCTTTACAACCCCCTTGATATGGGTATCAAAGGAAATAGTCCACAGTACATCGCCCTTTTTTTTTAATGATTAGTAACAGGCTGAATTTTTGTGAGTAGCTTCGTTTTGACGAGACGCCCAACTTTTCTCTCTGCAAAAATTTTCGGTAGTGGTAGCTAATAGCAAAAATTATTTTTTCTATTTCACACGAATTAGACAATTCGACAACCTGTCAAATTATTGGAGTGGTAAATTTGCTGTAGATTCCTGATTCCCGATTAGAAATTGAATATAAATTAAAATAAATATTAAGCTTGATATATGGACTCATATTTCGAAACGCTTCTACAGAAAGCTCAATATTTATTTTAATTTATATTCAAATTTTAATCGGGAAAAACCAGTCTATAGCAAATTTACCACTCCATCTGATAAAAAAATAAGACATACAGGGTATTACTGGAAAAATTGGAGTTATGACAAATTGAAATTCCATGAAATGGAAAAATGGGAAAAACATTTCTAAATCCAAGAAAATGAACGAAATCGGCCAATTTATTCAAATTCAAAGCCTACTTCGAAATTTTTTAAATTTGTTCCTGAATTCCAAAGCCAACTAGAAATAGCAAATAAATGCCATTTCCAAGGTTATTTTTCATCCGATTTTAAATCTGAAAAAAGCGTTGGAAAGGAAATTACACCTTTTAAATACACACTTAAATATACAGGATGCTATTTAAAATAAGAAAGTTGTAGCAATTTCCGGCCATACCGGAAGTGATTTTTTTACCACCGAATGGTCAAAATGTGGCCATTGATACCTATATTTGATTTCCCAAATTTCAGAATTTTATTTTTAAAACTGTAGAAAAAAGTGGGAGTGTAGGTACTTTCTGAGTCACCCAGTATATAAAATATACGTTTATTACTGCGGTACCATATACGATACATAAACCTTTTAGATTTACATTTATTAGTGGTGTGCCATATACGAAACAAAGACGTCTTAGATATACGTTTAATTGTGGGGTGTCATATACGGAATATAGACGTCTTAGGTATACGTTTAATAGTGGGGTTTCATGTACAAAACTCAAACGTCTCAGATATACGTTTATTGATGGTTGGTCATATACGATATATAAACGTTGATTGGGCGGACATTTAGAAGTATACTCAACGGCTCGATAAACTTCAATTACACGGGTGGTATAAACAAAAAAAAAAGCGTTTATTAAATGGTTTAGTGTTCACTAGGAATGTCTTATCGAACTCATAACGGTCTTTTTGAACTAGTTTGTGGCTCTGAAGTCTCTCAGACTCTTGAAAATGTCCTTAAAATAATTTTTTGCCAAAGTCGAAGTTTTATATTGGCTTAGACTTAGGTCAATTCTGGAAGGTTCTACAATATTATCAAAAGCATGTGTGAATTGACAATATTAAGTCATTCCACAATTAGTGGAACAGTAAATTATTATATTATACATCGAAACTCCCTGACAAAAATCATGCATAATTTTCTCCGTGCTACACATATCGGAGTGGCCCAGCTCTAACCTTTTTCTCCCGTCATTTTTTGCATATAGAGATAAGAATCAAAAACCGTTGCCGACTGAGTCTTATATTTTCATGTAGACTTTATGTTTATATTGGTATTTATTATTTGTACGTAAAAGTCGTCTTTGGTATTTATCGCGGACTCCCGATTTCTAAATAACACCATCAAATACTTTAATGAAAAAATTTAACCGTAGGATGATAGGTTCATTTAAAATTCCTATTTATACAATGATTAAATATTAGTTTTATACGTTTTCTATTTACTTCTTCACCGCAATGCTTAATCAATTTTTTACATAAGTTTTCCAACCATAACTAATGAGTAAATCGCACAACGCTGACGTCTGAAGATAAAAAAAACTTCCAAAACTTACTTTTATCTTATTAAAAATGGTTATGAGGACAATTTTTCAACAATCTTCTTTCCACGCTTTCCCGAGGTAAACGAAAACAGACCAAGCTTAATTGGATTTTTTTAATTCATAAAACGATGTGGCTTCAGGTATTCACTATGCTGATTTTTTCTGCTCGTTCGACAAAATTATTAACTTTAGGAATTAATAGACTACGTATAATAAAAAGGTACAGGTAAAATAAAATAAGACCAGAGACAATGTTTACAAGTATTATACAATGCGTTTAAAAAAATCTCGTTATAGCTTCTATAAAACTTGACGCTTTAACATAGAGTAACGAATTTTAGGATGCTTCAATGGAAAGTAAAATACTAATTTCGATCTAATATTGAGGACTTTCTTCTAAAAGATGGCGGCAGCCCAACAGTTTTAAGTAAAGTCAAAACTTCATTTGAATGAATTTTTAATACCGAATATACTCACTGTCTTTAAAATATTCTATCAAATTAACCTGAATTAAAATGAATAAACTTTCAATTTGTCAGAATTATATAGCGAAATATGTTATAATAATCTAACACTTTTAAATTATTATATGTGTAAATATTGGTAATAAGAACGTATATTATTAAACTCTTGGACTCATAGTGACTATATAAAATGGGCTAAGAAACATTTCACAGAGAAATAGTCTGTAGTATCTCAAATATTGGATAGAATTAACTTTATTATAGTTCTAGCGGTTTCAATCAATTTTGTATTCTGTCTTCCAGCTTCTCGACATCATGGTCACTATTTATAGTGATTCCAAAGTAAGTTTATAGAAATAGTGTGTTTTGTTGAAGGATTTTGATTCTGTTTGTCACGGCATTATGATTAAAGTAATGGGTTCAAAATACCTGCATGAGATTTGTGTGTTGCATAACGTATAGAAACCATGATTAGAGAATATTATTTAGGTATTACGCAAATCACAACTTACACACTTTTTTATTTATTATATTACCCACTTAATGTATATTGTTGCCCTAATCTGGGCACGCTAATATACTAGTTAGATAAATACTTTAAAACACTTATTATTGGAGACCAAATAATATTATAATAATAATAATAATAATAATAATAACGTTTATTTACCATCAATAAAAAACAAAATCGGGTTGTACATAAGGTAAGTAGTAATTACAAATAGAGAAAAAAATATAGTATAAAAAATATAGTATAAAAATAATATCAAAAGTTTTGTTCAAAATCAACTAAAATTGGAATTGTAAAATATGGGTACCTAATAGTAATGATTTACATATAGTGAACTTCGTAAATAAACAGGTAGAAATAACCCACAAAAGAAAATCTTGTGGTGGGTTTATTAACCTAACTTATAAATTTACAATCTTCGATATTAATATAGTTTTATTAAAGTACATATAAAATGCATTACTGATATTTAATGGTAGTTTGATACTGGGTGACGAATTTTTGGTGAGGTGACATATATTAAGTAGTTTATTATTTAAATTAATATTATTTTTATTTTATTTTTTTTTTTCAGGAACAGTAATTTAAGGCAGTTAATATATATTTTTTTATTTACTTTTTTTAATTTATTCATAATAATTGTTTTTCATATCAATTAACTTGTGCGAAAATGTTCTAGTTTTTGATAATAACCATGATTTGATTTTAGATTTAAACATGGAATTGGAATTTAATAGTCTTAAGCTAAGTGGTACTTGGTTGTATACTTTCGGACCTAGAAAGTAAAAGCATCGCTGGGCTATCGTTTTTGTTACTTTTGGTATTACAAAAGAGCCTTGTCTATACCTTGTAGAATAAGAGTGCGTAATACTAATTTTTGATTTAGATTTTTTCTGTTCCAAGATTAAAGAAGAGCAGTAAAGTTGTTTGATATCTAATATTTGTGCCAAAGAGTAGAGTGAATCACTAGGATATAATAAATTTTTAGAAAATATTATTTTTAGAATCCATTTTTGAATAGTCTCTAAGTTCTTGATGTGTACATTGTAAGCTCCTCCCCAGGCGATTATCCCATATCTTAGTTGGGATTCGACAAGTGCATAGTATATTGCTTTCATTTGTTTCAAATCTAGTATTTGCCTAAACTGTTTAAATTTGGATAGGAGACTTCTAACTTTTTGTACTAAAGTGTTTATGTGTTTGTCCCATTTTAAGTTGTAATCAATTACGATACCTAGATATTTCATATCTAAAGTTTGTGGAATCTCAACAGAAACATCCTCGCAGTCGATTTTAAGTGCGGGAAGATCAGGGATTTTAGTTTTATTTATGGCAAATGGTAAATACTTTGTTTTATTAAAATTTATAGTAAGCAGCCGAGAGTCGAACCATTTTTTTATATTTTTAAAGTCAGCTGCCACCTTCTCTAGGAGGGTTTCCCAGGTATTATCATAATAAAAAATGGCTGTATCGTCTGCGAAGCTTATTACTTGCCCTCTGGAACTCTGCAGAAATAGATTATTAACATATATATTGAATAATATCGGGCCAAGCACCGTGCCTTGAGGAACTCCACAAAGTACAAACCTTTCATCACTTATTGTGTCATTTATAGAGACCCTCTGAGTTCTTTGGGACAAGTAATTTTTAAAAAGATGGAAGCTTTTTCCACGAATTCCCTGGTCTTCGAGAGTATCTAGCAGTATACCATGATCCACTGTATCAAATGCTTTCGCAAGATCTACGAAGATACAAAGTGCAGGTTTACCTCCATCGAGGGCCTTGTATGCATTTGACGTAAGCTACATAATTGCATCTTGCGTAGATTTGCCTTCTTGAAAACCAAATTGAGCATCTGATAAAATCTTGTACTTATTAAGGTAATTAACTAATCGATTTTTTATTAATGTTTCTAATATTTTAGTAAAGTTGGAAATTAAGGAAATGGGCCGATAGTTTGAACATTCGGTTTTTTCCCCACCCTTATACAAAGGTTTAATCAAGGCTGATTTAAATACGGATGGCCATGTACCTATTCTAATAATATTATTAAACAGTAGGCAGAGAGGTTTTGAGATATAATCTACAATCATTTTGAGCGTTTTGGAAGATATTTTGTCATCACCTGGTGCCTTATTTAGTTTAAGGTTCAAAATAATTGTCTTAATTTCACTTTCATTAATTTCGGAGAGATAAAAGGAGTTACTCAAACGATTTTTAGGTTCATTAAAATTCTTTGGCTTTTTAATTTTGTTTGCTAGAGTTGGGCCTAGTTCAGAATAATATTTAACAAAAGAATTTGCTATTTGTTTAGGATCATTGATGATTCGATCGTCTATTTTAATTTCCTTAATACAATTTTTTTCGTAACTTTTTTTAGGGCATAATTCATTTAAGGTTTGCCAAAGATGTTTTGAGCTGTACTTGTTTTCTTCAATGACACTTTTGTAATGTTTATTTTTAGTTTCTTTTATTAAATTATTTAAAATATTTCTATAATTTTTAAAATTTTTGCGCAGGTCTGTGTCCTCTGGATTTGGTTGACACATTTTATATAATTTATTTCTGTAATTTATGGATCTAATTAAGGAAGTTGTTATCCACTTTTTTCTTTGTGCCTCGTTTTTGAATTCAACAGTACAGTCGGAAGTGAGATTTTTAATTTTTTCTACGAATTTTTTTGTTAATAAATGAATGTCATCCGTTTTAAAGTTAATATCATTCCATGTTTCCAAACGAAATTTCTCAATTAGCTTATTATAGTCAATAATATGTCTAGTTTCCATGTAGCTGGAATCTTTTACAGTATCCTCTATTTTAAACTGATATATAGTAGTATAATGATCTGTTATTAAAGTTTCAAGAATGATTGGTATTTGACTTGTACATATATTTTTTACAAATATGTGATCTAGACATGACTTAGATTCTCCTTGTACCCGGGTATTCTCGTTTATGGTAGATATAAACCCCTCCAACAACTATTCTTCTAGCTAATAAGTATTGAATTACATGATAGAATTTCTAGCATTTTAAAGCAAAAAAGTATATTGAAAACACTTAAATCATTTATTTAAGTTCAGTTATTCACACTGTTTTAATCTAATACGAAATTATCTACTTTCTGTAGGTATATTGGAAATTTAATCTGGTCACACTAATTTACTACTTAGGAAAACACTTTAAAGCACTCATCATTGGATAACCAATCAAAACAACTACTCTTCTAACTAATACTCACGAAGTATTGAATTACATGAATAGGATTCCTATCATATCAAAGCAAAAAAAAATATATTGAAAATATTTAAACCATTTATTTAAATTCGGTCATTCACACTATTTTTATTTAATATGAAATTATCTACTTTCTGTATATTGGTACCGAAAAAAGTTAAATTCCTGTACATTCAACTATGTGTGGTGCTTTTGTTAACAATGATAACTTTCTGGGAAGGTTATTTTTTGTTATGGGAGCTCATATTTATGTTTTAAAAAAGAGGAGGAATTCGCAAAGACGATTTTAGGGTGCTGAGATTAAATATACAATAAAAATCTAATATTTTATCAAAATATGGAACATTTATCTTTATGGCTAGTTAACCGAACTGAATTTTTATTCTGGGAACAGTTTTCAGTGTTCAAAATGTTTAAGTAAATATTCTCAACCTGAAAAACAGCGTGTAACGATTGCGTGCTATAAGTCCATTTTTTTAAAATTTTGATCTTTCGGGATGCGCGTCCTGACGTTGTACTTGAAATCCTACTCATTCATATAGTCGAAACATCGCAGAAAAACATGATAGAACTATGCATAATACTTTCCTTTTCATTTTTATAGAAGTGTTTTTCATTCTAAAGAGTTTTATAATTAAAATTCAAAGAAGAAAAAACATTCGAATCTAACTTGAGTTCCTTGAACGAAGCGTGTTATAATTGCCAACGCGTTGATAAAGGTAGTGTGCATTTGGTTTCAATTGAATCTTGAATCTTCCAGTCAATAACAAATAAAATGGTCATTTTTTTCAAGCACACCTGGTCCTGGTGATCTTATATTTATTTTAAACATAAACATTGTACGCACACAAGAAGTGAGCCCTGTAACGATGACAATTCTTCTGATTTTGTGAATCTTTATCTTCCATAACACAATAAAACTATATTTTGGAGTATAAAACGGTAACGTGCCGAAAAAAGCTACTGCACTGAACTTCTTGTATGACCAGCTCCTCCACCATAAATTTAAATTTCTATCAAATTTTAGAAATAGTCGAAACGTGGACAAAAACCACATACTAAACGACATTGCGTTTTAGTATAAATATTTGGTTGGATGCTCAATAAAAAAGTTCATCTACGTCGTCAAATAAGTATAAAACAGACACGAAGTTAATTTATTTAGAAGGAATAAAGAAATTTAATGAAATGGTAGATATTAAATTTTCAGTGAAGGATAAATTACTTATTGTTGTTATTATAAGACGAAATATAGAATAATGAGCTTTGGCTAGACGATGATAAAAAAGTTCCTCTTCTTTGTTTTGACGTCTACTTATTAAAATCAAGCCATCATCAGAATCCTTACGAGTAAATTGGGTAAATTGCTGCGTGAAGGTTTATTAGTAGGAGTACTTCACAGAATGCTTGTTATTACGTGCTCAAGCTCTTATAAGGGTCGACATCGTTATTGATTTATTTGTACCGGAAATATTTATTCCATTTTTAGGACAGTTTTAAGTCTTCAAATGACTATCTTTACGACTAATTTCGTAAATTCTTTACCTCTCAATTGATTCTATTTTTAACTGGGTGTTCCTCACAGTATATTATGCATCCCATAATAGGCCAGGCTAGATAAGTGTCAGAATTAAAAAAAAAAAAAAAGTCGTTACAGCAAACTGATACCAGAATATTTTAGAACATATCACAACTAAAGAAGGAAAAATATTCCGAACCACCTGCGATTTTCTGGGGTGAAATGGGGTGGATTTTTAGAGGTGAAAAACGTTTTTTTGCGATTTCTGGCTAAACTACGCATTCTGTCGAAAAAAGTTAAATGTAAAAGTTATAGGCAATAAAGAGATCTACAACTTGTGTAGAGGGTACTTTTATCCAAACCTCAATATTTTTCGAGAAATACGCAAAAAACCGTTTATTCGGTTTTTTATTTTTTTTTTCCACAAAAATAATTCGATTTAGCTCAAACTTGGTGAAAATATACCTTTTGGTGTCCCACATAAGCACTTTTTTGCACCAAAATATTTAACGGTTGTAGTTTAATTCAATTAAAAAAAAAGTGAAATTTTCAACTGCGATTCCTCATAAAAGTACTTGTCCGACAGAGTTCGGACACGGTTCATTTTTTTTGTTTTTAATTCTACTTTCAATAAATAAAAAATGTATTATAGTGCAATGGAAAAAATTGCCACAAGATAGAAAAATCCGAAAAAATGCATTTTTTCGTTGTTTGTTTTATAATTATGGGCAAAAACTTGTTATTATTTACTAAAATTAATATAACTTTGTAATATCAATGTATGCTACAAACAATAAGTAAAATAATTAATAATAATTAATTACAGCTAAATTACTTTAATTAATTAATTACATTTCTAAAACCGTAAATATAAAAATTTTCATATCATTGTATTAGTGAACGAATTCTGAACAACTTTCAAAATGTCCGTTTGTCCGTCCGCCCGTCTGTCTGTCCGTCCGTTCTTCTGTCCATCCGTTCGTCACGTTTCTTGTAAGCACGATAACTTAAGAAAGGGTTAAATAAAAAAAAATAAATTATTAATCATTTAATTTACAATATATATATATATATTTTCTTAATTTTTGTCCCCTATTAAACAGAAATCTCGCGAAATGTTATCTCTATAATATATTTTTTTTGTTTATGCATTTTACTAATATATATTTCATAATAATATATCTAATGAGTTGAAATATGATTCTCGAAAGATATATATCACAGACATGTTCACATATATATATCACAGACAGTTTTGCATGTTGTCGATGGAGGTTTTTTATTGCACAAGGTCATGTGGCAAAAAAATGATACTGTTGAAGTCATAAAAAAGAAATACCTTCAATGTGTTGGCAGTCATTACGGAGTAAATAGTTATATAATTTTTGAGGGTACCCTAATGTTGATAAGAGTTCTACGGCCACTTCAATTGCCACAAAAACCACTGAACGACTACGACGTCAAAAATCAGCGATGGAACCAAATATGAATGATTTTTAAGATCACACAGTTATACCGTTTTTGCAAGACAAATTTTTATATATTGAGAGTAATAAAAATAAATTAATACAAATATTATCACAACGTAAAATGTAACAATGTAAAATGTAAAATTTTTATAAGTATATTTTTCCTTTTTATTATGTATAATTATTATGTATTGTCCTGTAAATGGGCAATAAAGCTGTTATTATTATTATCACAAGAATTTCAAACAGCAGGATTCACATGTAAAAAGGCAGCAGAAGATGCAGATACCCTCATAATAAATACAGCAATTGAAGTCGCCGCAGATTATGATAATACTGCGATAGTTGTCTGCTTGTGCTTTTAAATCAATTGAATGACAGGAATTTGGAAATATTATTTCACAAACCATTCACAAGTAACACTCGTGATTCTTTTTATACTTCCAATAGCTTCAATGATCCATCAAAACGCAAATATTTGGCATTTGTGCATTGTTTTACTGGCTGTGACACTACTTCAGGTTTTGCAGGAAAAGGAAAAAAACCGCTGCCTAAGGAATCACTACTTCCACATCCAGATTCTCTATCCAAGTCACTCACAACGAAAAAACTTTGTATGTGAAAAAAATTGTTTATGGAACTTTAATAATATAATATTTAAAATCCTCTACCCCAAAAACCCATAAAACGATACTCCACATCGGTAGTGGGGTGGGGATGGTAGTGGGGGTGGATGAAGTGAAAAAATATTTTGAGGTTTCTGGTTCTTGTACATACACTAAATCATTTTTTTCCATCCCATTTAGTAAGGGGGTGGGGGTGGTAAAGGGGGTGGCTAAGGCCAAACATTTTTTTTCGAGACCTTAGCTTCTCTTATATACAGGGTGTCCCGAAACTTCCGCCTTCCCCTTTAGGTGCTAATTCTCCATGCAAAAATAGTAAGAAAAGTTCCTATAAACATGTGTCCGGAAATGCTTCCTAAGGGAGCTACGGCCCTCTAAGCATGACGCAAAAGTTGGTGTTTTTACTAATTATCTCGGAAATGATTTGGGACAACTTTATAAAACTTGGTTAACTTTTTTCGATTAATAAAGATTATTGTTTCACAATAAAATAAATAAATAATGCGCATTTAGCAAACGAATACGCAATATTTCGTTTAGACCGCTTTTACTCGAAAACGCTTGCCATATGGCTAATTGTAAAGAGGCCCTTTTTTATGCAGAATTAACCAGGGAATCATAATCAGGGATTAAAATACTAAAAATGTAAAATGGAAAAATTAATATGTAGAAACAAAGAACACCGACCCCTCGTTTCTCCGCCCCTGGATAAAATTAATTTTGGCTAATACTGTAAAACAATAACCTTTAATAATCTAAAAAAGTTAACCAAGTTTCATAAAGTTGTTCCAAATCATTTCCGAGATAATTAGTAAAAACACCTATTTTTGCGCCATACTTAGAGGGCCGTAGCTCCCTTAGGATGCATTTCCGGACACATGTTTACAGGAACTTTTCTTACTATTTTTGCATGGAGAATTGGCACCTAAAGGGGAAGGCGGGAGTTTCGGGACACCATGTATACTAAATACGAATTTTATGGACTCTTACCTGCTTTATGTACCCATTTACCCCAAATTTACCCCAATTTACCCCCCAACCCTTCGTCGGAACAACATGAAAATATAATCTAGTTCCAGATCTCGTTAAAGTACATATGTGTACCAAATTTCAAGTCAATATCTTAAACGGTTCCAGAGTAAACGTGCGCACAAAAAAAGTTACAGACAGACCCACAGACAGACAGAAATTTTTTTTTTCACTCAAACTTAAAATCTTGACGTTCCATGACATTTTAAGCCTATTTGAACAAGAAAAATTTTAAAAAATTTTTTTGTCGTTACTATACTTCCACTGGATGTGAAAGTAATTAGGTACAACAATAAAAACAATCCTACAAAGTAAAAATTTTGCTAGCTTAGCTGACATCTTTTACCAAAAAGATGGTGAAACTCTAGAAAATGCTGAAGAACCTGTTAGTTTTGTGGAATCAGATGAAGAACCATCACATTCTACAAAGAGAGCAAGACTTGATGAATACACATAAACATATTGTATGCATTATGTAAGTCAATTGTATATTTACTACAAAATGTAAATATATCAAAATCATGTATTAAAAAGTACATTTATTATTTTTTTCTGAAATCGATCGGCAATGTCTACAATTTCGGCGCGATTTCAGATCGAAAAATGCACAATTCCAGTATTTTAGTCCGTTGCTAGGAAACTATCAGAAAACAGACCGGAAAAGATCCGTTGCCAAGCAACGATCAACAAAACCGTACGGGAATGTTACTTTCCCGGCCTAGGGTTTTTATGTATATTTTAGACAGTAAATAAATACACGCAGACAAACCAACTCACATTAAAATTGCATTTATTAGTAAGCAGTTAGATTGTAATGAAGAAATGTTATGCATTAATACAAATTCCTTAATTTATAATAATATTGATTGTGATTTCAGAAAAAATAGTATGTGTACTTCGGAGTGAAAGCACATTCCCGGACGACGATGCAATTAAACAACAAGCATACTCAATACACAATACGCAATACACAATATATTATTACAAAAAACCGTTTAAACTATGTTTAATAATTAAAATTAACAAAGCAATTTTTATCAATTTTTACAATTTAAAAATTATTAACAATCAAAATTAAAAGTAATTACATTTAGATTATCAAATAAATAAAAATGCGGTTATTTATACGCCGTACCAATACCGTTACAATAGAAGCCATAGAAATCAAGATCATACTTTTTTGTTTGTTTAATAATTCAAACGTGGTTGAGGAATGCAATTAATTATTAATTATTTTACTTATTGTTTGTAGCATACATTGATATTACAAAACTATATTAATTTTAATAAATAATAACAAATTTTTGACAATAATTATAATACAAGGAAAAAAGGCATTTTTTCGGATTTTTCGATTTTCCGGCAATTTTTTCGATTGCACTATATACATTTTTTTTATTTATTGAAATTAGAAGTAAAAACAAAAAAAATGAGCTCTGTCCGAACTCTGTCGGACAAGTACTTTTATGAGGTTGAAAATTTAATTTTTTTCTTTAAATGGAATTAAACAACAACAGTTAAATATTTTGGTCAAAAAAATAGTGCTTATGTGGGACATCAAAAGGTATACTTTCACCAAGTTTGAGCTAAACCGAATTATTTTTGTGGAATAAAAAAATTAAACCTCCTAATTACCTACTACAACTTTTACATTTAACTTTTTTCGATAGGATGCGTAGTTTAGCCAGAAATCGCAAGAAACCGTTTTTCACCCCTAAAAACCCACCCCAGAAAATCGCAGGTGGTTCGGCTAATTTTTCCTTCCTTAGTTATGATATGTTCTACAATATTCCACTATCAGTTTGCTGTAACGAATTATGTTGCTGTCCAACCCTTATCTAGCCTGGTCTATAACTGGGATACAGCCCTTTGGATATTTTATTGTAATTAATAGAAATAAATTAATTTTATAAAACTCGTGACTAAATTTCCCAAATTCCCTTTAATTATTTTAAACTTTTATCTGCTGAATAATGTATTTTTGTTACGTTCATTCTCGTTCTAGCACGACTGACGATTTGGTTTGGCAGGTAATGAATTTTTACTGGCCGTTACCGAAATCTAGAATCGCCGAGTAAAAATTAACAGAGGCTGCAAAAGTTTGAATGTTCAGCCTTGTTGTTGATAACATGAGTGGGAGCTCCCATTTAACCTGCTTCATTCATTACAAATGTCACAGTGTAAAGTGTAAATCATTTGTTTAATTTCACAGAGAGTATAACTAAATGGAGGTAATCATTTGCTAACGGAACAAAAAACGCTTTAATGTTGAAAATCGCAGCTCCAGCCTTTACATATGTAAATTTGCAGGAAAGTGTATGTTCCTACTGTTAAATACATTATTTATTACTTAAAATAATCGGTACGCGTTTTTCTGTGGTTAACTGTAAGTTTTCCTTTAGCACTACCCTTTTTATCATATAATGCTTATGCCCAATGTAAAATAAAAATTTGTAGCCATTAATCTTAGTCCATTGTCGTATTTCTTAATGGTGAAAAAATGGTCTTTTATATTTTATTAAAGTACTATTCTCAATTTAATTAGCTTTCTGCGATTATTTGGCGACATGGAAACATCCTAAGAATGTTCTTACAACATAATTATAAAATCATTTATATAAAGGCCCCATTATCATCTTGTAAGGGTTCGCGATATACCCTTACAAAGCTTCAAGTAATTTTACAAAATATAATTGTTGTATAACGATTACATAAATGTTTGCCTAGAGCTGTTATAAAACTTATTGTTGCTAATGCCGTACTAGCAGGTGATATAAACGTTCTTATAACTAATTATAAAGCAGTTCGGTTTATACAGATAATGAATGTATAAAGAACTTTTATGTAGCAGAAATTCGCCTTTGCAGTATTTCACATGTTGTAGCTATGGTACGTATATAATTACCGCCAAACTAACCAAAGACCTGCATGGGTTTGTAATACACTGAATTATCCTCTAAAGCAAATCGCGGCCTAAACTAAAAGTGTTTGAGATTGTAGAGCAACTGCATAACGACATAAATTGTTTTATAGCAAAACCTGCAGCAGTCCTTATATAACAAAAAAGAACATGTAGCTATATAATAATTATATAAAGAGTTAAATTGTTCTATAGGATAATCTGCAGTAGTTTTTATATTATATATCGACTTTGTCGCTATATAATGGCTACATAATGAGTCAAATAGTTCTATTAGGCAATCTGTTAATTACCTCCAATAGAACCGAATTAATCTTCAAGAAAATAGTATTAGTATTGTTTTATTTGATTAATTAAATTTAAATATGTAATATTAAGGTACTCTGTATCTCTTCTAGCATTGACAGTATCGCATTTTTTAATATTTATTAATTAATTCTTGGCGAATAATTATATTGTATAATCACGATTTTGGTGTCTTTCAAACTTAATTCATAATTAGTTAAAAAACGGTGTTTTACTAAAGACACGGGAATCATATGATTTTTTATGTCTCTCTCATGTTCCTTAATTCTAGTTTCTTCAGATTTTCAGGTTTGACCGACATAACAATTTTCACATTTTTTGCTGTGTATTTTATACACAATATTCGACAATAGTACAAGAGGCGTAAATACATCTCTTTATTGTATTTTCATTACTAAAGACAACGGTTATCTTTCCATTATTTAAGGCTGGTGTTAACTTTTCGGTGAGGTTTTTAATATACGATATCTTGAAATACTTAGTTACTAGTTTCTTAGTTCTGACTTTCTCTAATTTTACTTGGTTATATTTTGTTGATATTTTTATTAACGATGCTGAATAATTATTTTTTATTAAATATGATTTTAATAATTGCATATTTTTATTAACATATACGGGGCTAAAAACATTCTTAATATTTAAATGTAAGTTTTTAATCATATTAAGTTTTCAATAATCATATTATTGGAAAGTTTAAAATTTTTTAAATTTATATGAAGCGGTGGTCGTTTTTGTATCAATTCTTTTCCTGTTTTGTTATGCCAAGAACAAATATCAAAAATAAAATTGCTATTCCAAGATCACTTGTTTATATGTAATTTGAACGCTTCTAATCTGTGATTTATTATTTTCTGGACAAAAATATACAAGTTTCATGCATGAAAAATAAAACTATAGGCAGTGCATACCAGAGATATACAAATGAATCAAAACTGAAACACAGATAAAACAATTATAGAGATTCAGTTACCTGTGCGGAATAAATTTACCTCAAAGATAATAAGATTTCCCGAAGGCATGTTTCCCCATCGAACTAAAAAGATTATACAAATCTTAAAATAAATTCGAGAACGGGAACAATGCTTCGCATTCCTCTCTTTATGAATTCTAGAACTGGAGATTAAACTTTCAAACTGCATCGATCTCATTGTTAGACACAATGGCTTTTCCGTGAAGGTAACTGAAATATTTCTCTACATATTGTATTGGAAGTTCTGGATACATACTTAAAAACTTCAGTAATAAAATATAGCATTTCGCACAAAACAGACAAAGTAATCTGTGAACAATCAAAAACGAAAATCTTCTTTTGATAACCTATATTATTGTTATACTAGAAACTTTAGGTAATCAGGTTGTATTATCCAGATTTTCTAACCAAGTCTCTCACAACGAAAAAATGCTTTATGTGGGAATAATTGTTTATGAAACTTTAATAATATAATATTTGAAATCGTCTACCACAAAAACCCATAAAACGATATCCCATATCGGCAGTGGGGTGGGGGTGGTGACAGGGGGCTGGTAGGCGGGTGGGTGAAGTCACAAAATATTTTGAAGTTTTTGGTTCTGGTACACACACTAAATCACATTTTTTTTCATCTCCTTTAATAATGAGGTGGGGGTGGTAATGGGGGTAGCTAATGCAAAAAAAAAATTTCTTCTCTTGTATATACTAAGTGCCAATTTTATGGACTCTTACCTGCTTGATTTACCTATTTACCCCCCCCCATTTACCCTCAGCCTTCGACGGAATAAGATGAAAATATAATCTAATTCCAGATCCCGCTAAAGTACATACGTGTACCAAATTTCAAGTTAATATCTTAAACTGTTCCAGAGTAATCGTGCACACAAAAGAAGTTACAGACCGACATCACTGTGGGGGAAATTCCGGATTTTACTGTTCAAAAATCTCTAGAGACCTTAATATCCATCGGATCGGGATTTTCTTTTAAATTAAAGGTAATTAAATTTCCTACACATCTGTCGAGGCAAATTTTAAATGACTCGGTCAACTTTTATTAATGACATATTAACAAAAAACTGTAAAAAAAAACATTAAAAATTTAAATAATGAACCAATATCGCTATATTCATATGCAAATTAATTTTTTTTGTCTACACATAGTACATAATATAGTAGTAAATTCAAACTGCCAAATGCATAATTTGACAGCTGACAGCTGTCAAAATGATAAAATTTTTATGTCATTAATAAAAGTTGACCGAGTCATTAATTTAAAAATTTGCCTCGGCAGATGTGTAATTATCTTTAATTTAAAAAAAAAATATCCCAATCCGATGGATATTAAGGTCTCTAGAGATTTTTGAACAGTAAAATTCGGAATTTTCCCACAGTGCGACATACAGACAGACAGAAATTTTTTTTCGCTCAAACTTAAAATCTCGACGTTTTATGACATTCTAAGCATATTTGAACAATACAAATTTTCAAAATTTTGTTTGTCATTACTATACTTTCACTGGATGTGAAAGTAAAACTCTAAAATGAATTTATTTACGAAACACCTACCTTACCTAATAAAAAGTGAGAATCTAATTAACATTTTTTTTACAATCCTTATAAATCTCTGACAACCATTCAATCATTCAATCAAAATTAGTTTATTCAAAATTAAATTACATTTTCTTTCTCCAGACATTCCTACCGGGGCCCGTCAGATATCCGCGGCGCCAGTCGTTACGGAAATTGAAGGACTGGGCGGGGCGAGTTCAGGTAAAGCTAAAAAAGAACTGAAAAACTACATAATATCTCTGCAACATAAAGTTAATTAAAATTAAACGTAAAAGGGCAACTTAAAATAAATATTTCGACATATCTGTCGAATAAAAAACGCCATCTATGTCAAGATTGTGATGCCATTAACGATTTTTTTTAATGCAATGAAAGTTGGCTCTAACTTTCAATGCAAAATATTTTATCCAAATAGAATTTTTCCGTAAAATTAACAGAAAGACCTACTATGATTTATCTTCTTTTATTTTCTTCTTTGATTAACTCTGCGAGTTAGATCCCATTTTAACTGCAATTTGATAAAAATCCATTTTACGACAAGCAGACCGAGACTGCAGAAAATGAATTTTTTTTTGGTATATTACACCTATCGCAAACTCAATCCGGGGACACATTGTATACTTCCACTGAATGTGGAAGTAAAAATAACATTGATGACATTGCAATTTTGATATGGGTGACGTCACAAATTCTATAGGCATGTAATAGTACATTAAGTATTAAGGTCAGTAAGTGTTCTTTACTGGTTGAGGATATGTTTGGAGATCGAGACGAAGTCGAGACCATTGAAACACTTAATGACCGCAGTGCTTATGACATCTTTTGCATGCTCAAATATTGAATAAACTTAATTAAAATTAAAAAAATTAATATTTTAAAAATATATAAAACAAACAAGTCGTACATGAAAAAGTTTTCGCTTTGGTTATTATGAGACCGAATATTTACAACTTAAGATTCTTGTAAGTTGATTCAGAAGAGAACTTCTTTTAAACCCGAATTCTATTGCTCCAATAAATTTTAATAATTGTTCAAATTGTAGTTCTAATTTTGTCTTTAATAAAACTTGATTTTAAAATTTCTATATTTATTAGTTTACTTACCGCCTCCTGATCGGTAAGTAATTACTTACCGATCGCTAAGTAAACGTCACTTACAAATGTCCTAATCAATTCAGTAAAGGTGTCAAATTACCTGAGCGTGCAAAAGAAATGAAAATTGACCTGCTCGAGGAATTTTCAAAAATAGCCTATTCTCGAAACACACGTTATTTCATACTTCACCAGCATGTGCAATGTACATATGCATGCATTAGGATGGTTCTCAGTTATACTTGACGATATACTTTCCTTTGAATTTTTTTTTGGGCTTACTCACTAAAGTGGTTCCAATTATTTAAAAAAATAACATTATTTATCAAAATTTCAATTCGATCAGATACGTTAACCAGTGCTTCAGGGCCATTAAGAGGTAAGATGGAAAAAACTTCCAAGGTTGCAAAATAAGAACCATCCTAAATATATCCATAATATACATATACAACGTAATAATTGAACACACTCTTAACTCAATGGCGGTCTTAAAAACTGAAAATACACCCCTGCCGTAACTTTAATAAACTGTCTTGATGAAAAATGTTGTAACATGAACTCAACTTAGAATCTGCTTCTTACCTTTGCACAAATTAATACCGAATATTCAGAATGAGCTAGGGAGGAAACACAATGTTACACATTTTTGAAGGGGAACAAATTGCCACCATTACAGAAGAGGCAGAATAAAAATTAGAAAATCCTAATATAAGGAAACCGCTCCCGTGCCTTTTAAAAAATATTTATTGTGGGCAAAATACCATTGCAAATTTAAAATTGGATTAATCGTTATAATTCTTTGTGAATACATAAATATAAAAATATATTGGCAATAAGAAATATTTACACTTAATAGTTTGCTTTGTTACAATTTCAGTGCAGTTTATTAGCTCAAATGGAAACTGATTTTGATTCACGAATTTTTACTGGGTGTATAATAATGTATGAAATACTTTTTAATAACATACTTTATAAAAGTCGGGTGAAACGGATTTTGCAGTAATAATAATAATAATAACATTTATTGGCCAAAGGATAACCGAGGTATATGTGTCAGTGCAGAAATAGTAAATATAGACATAAAGACAATGGAAAAACAAATATGTATTATTAACAAACAATTATATATTATTCTCATCCTTATTAGGTTACATATTGGTCTAAAAACTCACGTGTGTTATAAAAGCCTCCATTTATTAACATGGTATTTACTTTGTTTTTAAACATATTTGGGTTTTTGATATTTCTTATGTCAGCTGGCAATTTGTTGTACAAAATAATGCAGTTATAGGCAGGTGAGTTTTTAGAAGTTGACGTCTTGTGAGGTGACCGTTCCTAGTGTTATGGTTATGCGTGGATGAGCTAGATATGAAAAAGTGTTCGTTTTTTTAACAAATCTCAGACATTTAAGAATAAAAATACAGGGAGTAGTCAGAATTTTATGGTTTATAAACACTTGTCTACAGCTTTCCCTGTATTCCATGTTGAAAATTAATCTAATTAATCTTTTTTCTAAAATGAACATCCTTTGTATTTCGCCCCAATTGATTATGTTCAAAGATATGTGAGAGTATGCCAGAGCATAATAAATCTTTAGCAAGCCTGGATTATTAAGACAATCCTTCATTTGCCTTATGGCATAGTATGCCTTACTTAACTGATTAGCACAGACACTTTCAATTTGAGCATCTCAGGTAAGTCTGTTGTCTAATATTTAATCATTATTTATCATATTAGAACCAACGAAGATGGTAACGCATAAAAAGTTACGAAATATCAACCATTCAACTGTCCTCTCTGAGATTAATCTGGCAGAAAAGGGGATTCGTAAGAATAGGATGCTGGAAAGTAATAACACAGCCACACAAAAAAAAAGTGGTCTGGTCTGCAGGCCAGACCAGTATATCCGTTTGTATTTGAACCCGCTGAAACTGAAGCCGAAGTCAAAATTGTCAGATTGGCTTGTTTTTCACCTCTAATTTCAACCCCCCCCCCCCCCAAATGGTCTGTCCGGCGGACCATACCAGTGTATTCTTATTTATTTGGACCCTCTGAGACCGAATCTGAAGTCAGAATTGTCAGATTCGCTCGTATTTCACCCCCAACCCCAAAAAAACACCCCCAAAGCACAAAAAGTGGTCTGATCTACGGACCAGGTTAGTGTATCCTTATGTATTTGGACCCGCTGAAACCAAATCCGAAGTCAGAATTTTCAGATTGGCTCGTTTTTCAATTTCAATTTCATGGAGTTACTGGATACTAAAAATATTGTGTCATCTACATAAAAAATTATCACGGTGATGTACAAGAATTTGACATATCATTAATAAAAACTTAAAAAGAACAGGGGACCTAGAATCGAACCTTGTGATACACCAGAAGTATCATTCTTAACATCTGATTAGTATGAATCTATGACTAGAGTTTGCTTTGTTATATAGATAAGAGGAGATCCATTGATGGGCCACTCCGTACTCCGAATCTAAGGAGTTTCTCTGAAAGCAAACTGTGATCGACGGTTTCAAAAGTTCTGCCGAGGTCAAAAAATAAGGCTGTTTTTTTTTTCAATGTATCATAAATACATAGCAGTTGTCGATATTTTCGCGTTCAGTTAATGTTGACTAGATACTCAAAAAGATGGACGTTATTTAATACACCCTTTATAATATGAAGTATTTTACAGGCAATAAATTCACTGATTCCACGGCAAAACAAATATCAGGATTTCTGAACTGTCCGAGTTTGTTACGTTGTTCGCTGAAAATTATAATGGGCACTGATCCAACCCAACCTAGTTTTCCTTTGTATTATAGAATATTCCTTTATAATATAACAATAATCATTCGAACTGAATAATGGAAGCTCATTTAAATATGCCTTAAGGGAAATTACCGGGCAACCCCTTTCTATTCTCTAACTGCTCTGAAGGATTTGTTGTGTAATGGCCGTGGCATAAGTCTTAACGCAAATCTTTCGTAAACACAGAAATGAAATATTCATGTTTTTTATATGTCTGCTTCCCACCTAGAGGAGCAAAATTTCTAATCGATCCTAATATATATAGATGTAATTTATTTGTATGCAGGAAATTACTGAACCAATTGAAAAACGTCATTTTGGGTATTTAGGAGATAACTTACATACACTCAGTATTTAATAATTAATATGAAAAAACAAGAAATTATCTATTCTTCATATACCGTGTAACCACGAAATAACGCTCGCCCCTGATATAAATTTCAAATTTGGGCACGTCAAATAACGGCTAAATGTGCATTAATTCGACTGACTTACCATTTTCTGTCGCTTCCGGTTTTACAGGAAATGATGGAAACTTTAGATTTTTAAATGAAACACCCTGTATGTATTTACATTTTTTTTTATTCAGGAAGTCATTTTGCATACAGCTATGGTATATTGAGATAAAAATGTTGTGTTTTATGTGAATAAACAGCTAAAAACGTACTCTTCGCCAATTTACTGAGCTTTTTATATAATTGTTACACATTCTATAGGATACTCTTCGCAGTTTTCTTTTAAATAATGTTAGTTTTTGGACATCCTAAATTTTGTGATACCATCTGTGTTGTGAAAAAAATTATATGAAAAAAAAAATGAAAAAAAAAAAATATCCAACCTGTGTGGGATTCGAACACACGATCTTTGGATTGCAAGGCAAAAGTTTATGGAGATAACATTTCGCAAGATTTCTATTTAAGTACAAGCGACAAAAATTAAGAGAATTTTTTTTTAAATTAATTAATTAATAATTTTTTTATTTACTAATCGATTTTCTTAAAAAATAATAAGGTTCTTCTTCTAGCTAGCACTAACTTACTTTCCAAATTTCAATACAATCGGACTTTTCTTTCTTAAGTTATCGTGCTTACAAGAAAAGTGACGGACAGATGGACGGACAGACGGACGGACGGACAGACAGACGGACATTTTGAAAGTTGTTCAGAATTCGTTCACTAACACAATGATATGAATTTTTTTTTCTACGAGCGATATTTACGATTTAGAAATGTGCCGATCAAATACAATATACTCTTCGTTTTTCCGAAGAGTATAATAATACAAAAATACAATAATAATTATGACATTATTGCATGACATTTGTCTCATAGGCTCCTAAACATTTCGGAAATCGTTTTTCCAGACTAACTTATTTTTTTCAAATGGCACCAAATTGGCTCTACGTTATTTCTATAAAACATTTTATTGCCGATAACTTGGACCAAACACTCCATTGTTTATGCTCTTGCCAAAGTTTCTCTCATCACATTGGTGAGATGTTCCTGTGTTATAAAATTTATTTCCCTCCTAACTCGATCTTTCAACTCTTCTAACTTAGTTGGTAGTATTGAATATACACGATCTTTAATGTGGCCCCAAAAATAAAAATCTAACGGCGTTAGATCAGGTGATCGCGTTGGTCACATGACGAGAAATTGACCCATTGGAAAAATAAAATATCACTATTTCGGAAAAATGTATACTTTTCGAATGTTCAAACACAAAATCGTTTATTTGTATGCATTTTTTCGAAAATATGATCAATCAGATCATGATAAGAAATTGCGATTTTCACGATCTTAGCCTTATAACTATGAAAATATCTTTGATTGTTTTGAATATAAATTTTGGAACTTTTCCAATACATTAACTAATCTATAAGGAATCCATTGGATATAGCTGAAATGTGGATAGGTGTACCTGTAATAAATACAATACAGTAAGTCAGTAAAGGCACGTACAAATTCACGCGAGCGATTCAGCGGCAATGTGTGGTGTCTGTGTACGTGTTTATAATTATATATTTTCCCTCCATACTCACTATTTATCCTCCTATTCACTAATAAAAATGTTAGAAATGCATAATCAGAAAGAGAAAAAAAGCTTTATTTTATTTTTTTTACTTCACTATTTTTTTCCAGGAATACCGTGGCTTTAGCGATAAATTTTGTTAGGATATTTTTTGTTCAGAAATACGTGGTTTATCCACCTGTATTTTTTATTTTTTCCCACTCTGACTTAATTTCAAAATTTTGAAAAAAATGAATAAAAAAAATTTTTGTTTCACTTTTTTTTATGTTCTGCATCCGAGCGAAATGTAAACTTTTCAGGACATTATTCTATATACTTTCACGAACTAATTAAAAAAAAAATAAAAAATTATTCAGTTTGCAAATTTTTGTGGGTTTCACTAAATGTTCTCTGTCGTCTGGGCTGTAAATGGTCTGATGTCATTAGATGTCGATCATGAAAATACGTGACGTCAAACCCGCTTTATCGCGTGTGTAAAATTGCACAGTTTTAAATTCAATTTTATGCCAAATATTCCAACGAGATTAACAATGAAAACAATTATTTTAACAAAAATAGAATATAATAATATTAGAATTTTTTGTGCCCGTTTCTTATTAATAAACAACCCGTGATAAATTTCCCATTATCAAAAGTCAAGTAAAAGTTATACACTACAAGTTATCCACTTCCACTTCCACTCATTTAAAGCACTCGATCAAATAACCGCGACGTTAGCAATTTAAATTTAAGATCCACCTTTTACAATTGTAATCAATAGGTTCTCTACTACCCCCGTAAATATATCAACATCCACCAGAGTGCAACAACCTCTTTTAGTGGCGCCAGTCTCTTTTGCAAAGTGCTCTCTCGCTGATATATTGATGTCTGACAGGGTCTGACTATTCGTCGACTAAAAAGTCCACAGTTCTTATAAAATTCCGCCTCGAAACTAAAAGCTTCAATTCTATACCGTTTTCTTCCGGGATGGGAAAACAAGGGTTGTATAACAAGGTCACGGCTTCAAATAAACATGTTAAAATATATATCACGTGTATATGTTGTGTTTACTCCTGTGAATGATATACCGAGTAAATTACTTTTACAAAACTAAAACTAATAAGATAATACTAGTGTTTACGTTAATAAAAGGTTCATTTTGATTTAGAACCAGATGTTGAAAGGACGTTTATTATGTAAAATAATGCCCGGTAGATTTGGTTTAAATTGAAATATGTTATTTATGAAATCATCCTGAATAAAAGTCTCCATGGGAGCAAGGCCGAAAAATTAATAGTTTTTAAGTTATGGAGCTTTGAAGTTGTCTGTCCGTGGCAAATCAAATTCGGAACGAATTATGATGTGACTGAAGAACAGATCGAGTTTGACACGAATTTTCAAAATTAGAAATCCAACAACTAATTACGCTCCTCCCTAGATATGGACCACAATATGAACCGGAAGTTGCATAATTAAGTCCATTTTTTAGGGGGAAAACTGTTTCAGTCTCAGTATAGACCTGCGTGTTAAGTATGTATAAAGGTAAATAAATGGATTTCAGCTAAATATGAACCACAATAAGACAGGGCTGAAGTCCGAACCGGAAGTTCCATAATTAAGTCCATTTTTAAGGGTGAAAACTTTTTCAGCGAATATATAGACCTGCGTAATAATTACGTATTCATGGTAAATGAACGGGTTTCAGGCTTCGTCGCTAGATACGGACCACAGTAACACAGCGCTGAAGTGCGCGTCCAATAAAATTCGAAAGAGGAAGAATTGGAACCGATTTTAGGTTATATTGTTCATTTTCACCGAAAGTGATATAGTTCTCAACCCTAAAAATTATCATGAAATTTTATCCAGGACAAATGCACCTGAAAAACAACATTGTACCTAACATAATTTTATGGAACTTAAGATGAAGTGTCAAAGTTTACAAAGCACACCATTTGCGAGGAATTCAATGTTGTCTAAAATTCCTAATTAATTTAATCAATTTATTTACCGGTGCTTTGCTTGTGCGACCAGTGTTCTATCAATTACTAATTACTTCCACATCCAGTGGAAGTATAGCAACAACAAAAATTATTTTAAATTTTTTACTGTTCAAATAAGCTTAGAATGTCATGAAACGTCGAGATTTTAAGTTTGAGCAAAACATTTTTGTCTCTCGGTCTGTCTGTTTTTTTGTGCACACGATTACTCTGGAACCGTTTAAGATATTGACTTGAAATACACTTCACTTTATAAATTAATACAAAATATACAGGGTGATTCATAAGTAATGGTACAACACTTAACTGTAGATAGTAGGAGTCAAAATATTAAGATTTAGCCAATAACGCCCTAATGAAATGTTTATAGCTAAAAAGATACAGGGTGTTAGAGTTCAAATTAAATTTCTATTTTCCTTTGTAATTTAATGATTTTTTAACATTTTATCATGAAAATTGGTGGGTGGGGGTTATTTGTAGTGGAAAATCATAACACACCTTCAACTGTCATCTAGCTCCTAGGGGGCGCTACGTACGCTATGTTTAATGTGTTAAAAGGGTCGTAACTTTTTCACCCGCACATTTATCGCAAATTTCGCATAAAGTTTGTATTCCTGTATCATTTCTTAATAAAAAAGGTATATTTGTTTCAAGTCTTTAAGTACGACAGGTTTTGAGAAAAGTGCAAATCAAAAGTTGCATGCAAATTCATTATACAATTTGAAAAATTATTTTGGCGGCAAAATTCGACACTCTTCAGTTGTAAATATTTTTTTCTGTGTAGCTACTACCGCTTATGTGGTAATTGTTTGTATGGCGTTTAACAACTTCAAAATTTCAGACATCAAAACAAAACAAATAATGTTACACTTTTAACTGTTATGGTGTGGTGGTGTGTTATGATTTCCCACCCCAAATAACCTCCACCCACCAATTTTCATGATAAAATGTTAAAAAATCATTAAATTACAAAGGAAAATAAAAAATTTAATTTTAACTCTAACATCCTGTATCTTTTTACTTATAAACATTTCATTAAGGCATTATTGGCTAAATTATAATATTTTGACTCCTACTATCTACAGTTAAGTGTTGTACCATTACTTATGAATCATCCTGTATATTTAAATATAATTAATATTAATTGTGCAACATTAAAATATAGGATGTTACATGTTTTCACTAAAAGTATAGCAGATTTCTCCCTTGGCGTTAACTATCTGCCAAATATAATTTTTCTCCATCAAATAGTAATTTAAATATAGCGCCAACAGACAGACGAGATACAGACAAACAGATAGACTGAGAGAAAATAAATGTGAGTAAAATAATGGGAAACCTGAAGTGCTAGATAATAAGGGAATGAAGGCTCGAAAATTACAAATTTATTCAACTAACATTGGACACACGTTTCATGATTGTTTACAACATATTTTTGTGCTTCTTAAGTGGCTTGTTTATATTTCGGCGGGTTTGACCAATGCGTGAATGATATTACTCATAATTTTCTGTAATCTTTCTGGTTTATTAACACGTTTTTTTATACTATGTATAATTATAAACTCTTTTGCATGCTGCTATATTTAGCTTTGCAGTATTATTAGAATGTCGGCTGTAATAACTTCATTGTCTAATTAAAGTTACCTTAGACTCAAGTATCTGCAAGGCATGTTCATGAATAAATTTATTACGAACATAGACATAAAAAATCAAGTAGTAGGTGAATACATTTTTAACGGTAAAAATAATTTCTTTGTAGTTTGAAATAAAATCAAGCGGCATAAAATTATAAATAGACTTTGGCATATTCCTTAAATATCCTTATTTATAAAGAAATATTTTGGTGCAAAATTATTAAAGACCGACGTTTATAAAGAAACCACTCTGTGACAAGAAATCTGTACGTTAAATAAAAAGGGAAGAAGACACAAGGATACCCCAATTTAGCGACATTATTCGATTAAAATCAATGAACCCAGCCACTAGCAATCAGAGACGTGGGAAGTTCTAAATGTGATGAAAAAAAAGTGATATAATCCTGTGCAAAGACCTTCCCTTCATGTAAACCTTGGGTCTAATCTGAAGTTTGTACAGGGGTGATGACTAAAACGTTCATGAGCATCATTTGTCATTTATTAAAAATCTTTTTTGAATTGCTTGAGATACGGCTAAGTGTTCTGTAGGTCATCTATCAAAACATTAACAGATTTTTTTGATAGTAAACAATTACGATTTTTTCGGTCATCTAAAACATTTAAAATGCAATTAAAAATCCGAAAAAAACCGCGCATCTGCGGAATCCAAAAAACACAGATTTTTTTAAAGATATTTTTTTGTTAATGTTACTATATAAATTTAAAAAATATGTTCCTTTTACTTCTCTTGCTTGCTAAAGGAAAATCTTAAAACATTGTTATAAAGGAGGAGTCTCAATTAGACCCGATGTCATCTAGCACATTGATTATTATTTTATTTAAGGTAGTTACGTCATGCAAAAGATTATATAGAAGTTTATACAAATAAACAATGTCAAAGTAAGTTCTTCAACTATTTAATGTCATTAAATTATACTTAGTAAGTTGATCTAAATAAGAGAAGTTACTAGTATACCTCTTAAGCAAAATGAAATTAATATGTTGCATACATTTTTTCTGTACATTTCCTAACATTTCTATGTACCTGGTATCGAAGGGACTCCAACCGTGGAGCAATATCTAGTTTTGATCTTGCAAGGGAAGAATATAACATTAAGTCATTAAATGTCAGTTTCGAGTCGAACATCACACCCAGATCAGTTTTTGTACAAACTCTTTCCAAATTTTCATTTCCAATTTCGTATTTTTAATCAAGCATATTTTTGCATAACATGAAAGTCATTACCTTGCATTTATTAATATTAAAGGGCAGCTGATTCTGAACAGACCAGTTATGGCATCTTGTAAAAGCAAACAATAATCCTTATAATTATTTTCATATCATTAGCGAAAGAGCTAACTGATGAATGTTTAACGGAATCTACAATATCATTAATGAAAATTAACAATAGAAGTGGGCCTAGATTTGAGCCCTGCGGAACTCCAGAATCTGATGTGTAGTAATTCGATTCAAAATTATTGATCATAACATATTGCTGTTGACTTATAATCTAAGTAGACATAAATGTTATTAAATTACTAGAGATGGAGAATTTTCTAAGCTTATTTAGCAATATGCTAATACGGCTTAAGCGATATCTATGAGGTCTTCTCAAATTGTAAGGTAGGTACTGCTCGGCGAGATAGCATAACTTTATCAGACTACATCTTATGGAAAGTAAGCAAAAATTTTAAACAAGATTTTTTTTTTAGTTGAAAATTTGACCGCATTTAGCGAAGGCGCAGCGTAAAATTTCGTCGGAATTGCATTAAAATGGGCAGTTAGTAGGTATTTTAGGAGTAGCTGATACCGAATCTGATCTCACAAAATAAAGATTCAAAACGGTGAACCGAATATGGCTGCCATTATTTGCAGATTTACATGAAATTTGATAATATGGAGATTTTAGGATTCTCTGATGCCGAGCCCTGACGTTAAAGCTTTAAATTCAAAACTAGGTGTTATGGGCTCCCGTTCTATTAGCTATTCAAATTCTACTCAATAGCCCAGTAAATGAAGGTATTTATCTACAAAAACTTGCAAAATGAATATATTTTTTTAATGAGTTCGTGAAAGTGTATAGAACAATATCGTGAAAAGTTTACATTTCAATCGGAAGCAGAACATAAAAAAAAGTGAAAAAAGAATTTTTTTCATCCATTTTTTCAAAATTTTGAAATCAAGTCAAGCTAGGAAAAATAAAAAATACAGATGGATAGATCACGTATTTATGAACAAAAAATGTCTTAACAAAATTTATTGCTAAAGCCATGGTTTTCCCGGAAAAAAATAGTCAAGTGTAACTTTATAACTCGGAGCGAGATCCATGCGTGAGCGCGCTTGAATACACATGACTGTGACACTGACGCACCGAATTACATGTCACTAAATCAGAATTGTTCAATCTATATGAGTGTTGGTTCATTTAAAATATGAAAATTGTAGTTATTGATGCTTGTTTGTTTTAAACAATACAAGCAAAGGATGGATGGGAAAAATATATTTATATATATTATCACACCCGAACTCAATCCTCACAATAAAAAATAAAAACCCTTCAAAAAAATTCTTTCTTCATTGAAAATTGTTAAAAAGTATGTATACTTCTTGATTATTACGGTTTATTAAGTTCACTCAAAGAAATAGTATGGGTAAATTCAACAAAAAAAAAATGGTTAACTAACAATATCGTTAATTTTGTTAAACTAAATTATATTGATGGTATTTTTAAACAAAAGGTGATTGTTATTTTAATTAATAAAAAGTTGTACAACAAAACAAACATTAACTTAAAAAATAGATGAATAAGACTATTATTTTTTTCGTCTGACTATTATTTTGTTGAAACCTATCAAATTAAACTAGATAATAATATATTTTATTTTTAACTATTGTCGAATTATAATTGTAAACCCAGTAGCAGTTTGCTCTACTATTATAGTTGACAGATAAACCAATATTATTGTAGAGTTAACCTGCAGTTATGTTTACATAAACATAACATCGTTCTGCCATCCACTTTGATGAATTGAAACGTCGCATCAGCGCTTTTGTTTGCAAATAGTATGGGTTAAATGAATCAAAAAAATAGTATATAAATTGTTCATTTTGTTAATTTGAAGTATATTTAATAGTATTTTTAAACAAAAGGTGATTGTCACACAACAAAATAAACACATTAACTTAAAAAATAGGTGCATAAGACTATAATTTATTCATCTTACTAATAATTTTTTAAATTTTGTCAAATGAAATTAGATAAATAGTAGACTTTATTTTTAAGTATTATCGAATTGTAATTCTAACCCAGTATTAGTTCGCTGTAATATTGTACTTTGTAGACAAACCAATATTATTGTTGTCTTCTAGAAGTTCTAAAAGGGAATTACCATAAAATTTGCTTGTTTACCATGTAGTCTATTACAGAAATTATTCCTATATGACGCCACATACAAATCACTGACAATAATCCATCATGCATTATCTTGTACTCTTATGAATTTATAGAAAATTAATAACATGATTGCAATGTCCAAATTCTCTCAGGGATCATCGATATATTTGGATGGATCTTATAAACGATCTCTAATCTTTGGCTTGGGTGGTCTGATGTCTCAATACTGAGATTTTGGCTAACCAAAAAAACTTCATCATACAATAAAGTGTAGATCAACCTAAAAAATTAGTTGGTGAACAAAAAAGAAAGTCGTTGTACTATTTAATTGTAGACCAAATTGATAATGGCTAGTGAACATAAAAAAATGTCATTGTACTATTTAATTTGTTGTTCTACAAGAAGATATGATTATTAAACTACTATTTGTTTACGAAAACAAATAAAGTTGTTGTATGACTATTCTTTTCTGATTGATTTAACTATGAAACTAGATAGGCGCCATTTCATATGCTCTTTTTGGTTGAATTCACCTATCATTTTCTTTGAGTGTTGTAGTAACGTGGATTCGCAAAAAAGTACATCTCAAATAATTTTAATTTCCTTGCTTGATGATGATTTCCTTGATAAATAATATATGTTGGAGGCTGTAACTTGCTGAGAACTTGACCCATTGGAAAAAATAAAATATCACTATTTCGGAAAAAAATTATACTTTTCGAAGGTTCAAACACAAATTCGTTCTGGAACTTTTCCAATACATTAACAAATGTATCAGGAATCCATTGGATATAGCTGAAACGTATTCATGCGAAAGATTCAGCGGCTATGTGTGGTGTCTGTGTATGCGTTCATAATTATATATTTCCCTCCATATATTTATCCTCCTATTTACTAAGAAAAACGTCAAAAATGTGTAATCATAAAGAGAAATAAGTTTTATTTTGCTCGTTAGAACAGCTAAGAATTTTTAGTACGCATTTAACCGTGCTCTTGGCCGCATAGTGTGACAAAGTTACTTCACTATCTTTTTCCAGGAATACCGTGGCTTTAGCGAGATATTTTATTAGGACACTAGAGAAACACGTGGTCTATCCACCCGTATTTTTTATTTTTTCCTACCCTGACTTAATTTCCAAATTTTTAAAAAATGGAGAAAATAATTTTTTTCACTTTTTTTTTATGTTCTGCATCCGAGCGGAATGTAAACTTTTTAGGATATTATTCTATACACTTTTACGAACTCATTAAAACAAAATTATTCATTTTGCAAGTTTTTGTAGGTTTTACTATAAAATGTTCTCTGTCGTCTGGGCTACAAAATCACAACTTATCGATGCGGCTCTCACCGAAGAGAAATTTAAAACAATATTAATAAAAGAAATAGCTTCAGTATTGTAAACTTGCTTTATAAAGTATCCCATATATAAATGTCAACCCAGGAAAATTGGACTGCATAAATTACATTTCTTTTAGTTTTCGTGGAAAAAACAGGTGGAAATTCGGCGAAAAGGAAAGATAATTTTGTTTATATGGAAAGACTAATTGACGCAGTTAGTGAGGGTGAGGTTTTTGTTCAACGCAGCTAATGACGGAAAAACAAGCACAACAGTAAATAATTGGTACAAAGTATCTTTGTAAAATAATGGGAAAACTTCTCTCATTATTTTCCACGATTTATTTTTATTAATTTGGTAGACCGTAATGCGAAGTTTGACGTTAAGGGGATTTAAAATCAAAAAATGCTTTGGGTATTTTGTTTCTCTTATATATTGTTTCCCGTAGGCCATTAAAAATATTCTTTCTAATCTGTCTGAATTTGTAAAAATAAGTCTAAAGGAGAATATGCCTCCAGAGAATATAATTACAAAAATCCTTACAATTACCTGTATTTTAACAGACGCAATCATAGATATTATAACATAAATCTGAAGTGCGTAGTCACATTACAAGAGCTGTAGGTTGTTGACTAGTATTTATACTACATATAAAATTGATTGCAAGTGTATTTGTATATTCAACAATCTTGGCCATGATTGAAATGTGATAGGTTTTCCGGTAATAATAAAGGACAAAATTAAAAATATTCTAAAAATGTCACCCCTAACACCACCTAGGGGTAAAAATTGTAGTGGTAGTTAAAAACTTAAAATTTGGCATAGTCACAAGTTAGAAAAATTCGGGGTGGTCGCGCGAACATTAGAAACTCATTTAACTTTGTTATTTTTGGAGTTACGTAAGTTCAAAAATACAAGTTATAGGAAATCACATGTATTTTCCAAACATTATTTCAGTAAAACAATTGAAAGTCGAATTTCGGAGATATAAACTTTACTTTCGTTTTTTAAATGGAACACCCCGTATGTTTGTACACTATCTGAAATCTTTTTTAATGATATATAAAACATATTATTTTTCTTAAAAACTATACTGCATATTATATTTTATATTTTTTTACCATTAAGTTATGGTAGTCCTAAAAATATATATCAATCATTGAATTTCTCTGTTTTATTTAAAAGAAAGTGAAATTAGTTACCAACAAATATCTTGACAGAACTAACGTATTGTTTACTTTAAATTATACAGGGTGTCTCACCGGGAACTGCATAGATCGATATAGGGAAAACTATGCACCAGAAAATTTTGAAACTTTGGGGAATTACTAATGTTAGTATAACCAATCCAAAGAAAATAAGCATTTGGCAATTCCGCTTATACCGGAAGTCGATACCAACTTGCTTATTTTAACTGGAACACCCTATATATTTCGAGTCGAAAACATGTAACATACTCTATCCCTAAATCCAGCCGTTTCAGAGATATTTGACATTTTATTAAAAAAAAAAATGACATGTGTAGCGTTTTGCAATAACCTTTACAACTTTTTTCGCGTAAAAGATCCTTAATTGCTTTTTGGTATGCAGAAAAACCATAAGGTGAACTACGTTTTACAGTTTACAGAACTTCAATAATAATACACCAAATGTTCAGTTTTTTACGTTAAATTTTGTCAACTTCAAACCGAGAAAACTTGTTTAAGTCAAATAGAACGTTCTGTATTTTTACACTGAATTATGTAAAATTAAATTCCCCTTTTCCCATATATAGATATTTAACTTACGACTTTTTGAATTATTATTGATCGATTAAAAAAATGTAAAAGAGCAAAATTGTAGAGAATTTTATGGAGAATGTTTCTGATTTGAGCTGTTACTTCGATAAAATGTACCGTTATAAGATATAGCCATTTTTCCTTTTTTCGGCGCCATTTTTTTAAGATGCAAATACAGAGATGGCAAAGTGATTGCATTGCAAGCCTGTATTCTGTTATAATCTAGGCTTGAGATTTTCTACTACTTTATCAACATTTCAAGGTGTTTGAAATGATTTTTTCTATGCTATTAAATTTATTATGTGATGAATTTGTATAAATTCTCTAGGGACAGGTGATTTGCTTATGTAAACAATAAAATGTCTAATTAGAGTTGAAATGTGCCTGTTTTCCAGACCTGTTATGAGCGTAATATAATATGAGTTAATTATAATTTCATTATCGTTCTTTGTTCGCAAACATATGTTTACGAGTACGTTTACTGTTACATAATTATTTACATTATACGTACGTGCCTGTAGGGTATTAATAACATTATTATAAAAAATTATGCCCAACTTGCCAAAATATAAAAATTAATAAGAAAAATTTAATTTTATTCAGATTTAATTGTATTTGATTTGGGATAATCGAAATAACTCAAAAGTTCGTATAGAATGTCTCATGCATGCTCAACTGGGTTGAGGTTAGGGAACATAGGAGGGACTGATAAATGATGATAGCCAATATTGTAACATGCATATTGCTGCTTCATAAATTATAACATAATTTAACTCAAGCGTGAAAAACCGTGGAAGTTTCGAATATTGTTTCTTTATTTACTTCATAAACAAACACAACGGTATGCAACCAGAGTTACGTCTAAGCTGTACTCAAGGTACCTGGGTATTCTAACTTAGCTTTAAGAGTGGAAAGGGTAAAGAGACGACACGATTTACATACTACGAGTAAGGAACAGAACTAAAATTTTCTCCGTTACATGAAGGTACTTAGTACTTCGATTTGTCTGCTAAATTTTTGAATAGTGATATGTTCTCATTAAGTTTCTTTTTACGACTTCAACATCGAAAAGGTTGATAGTCCCTCTTCTTGAACATGAAGCAGGCCTAATTGTTTTCACCGGTTTAATCCGTAAGTAATTTATAAAGAAATAATTTTTTTGTAACTTAGATTTGGCAACGGCCATTTTGCAGCAAGTCACGCTTACAATTCATTTCTTTCCAGGGTTCTAAAGTTAGATGCAAATCTTCTAAAGTTAGATGCAAATCTTCTAATATTAGATGCAAATCTTTTAAATTTGGATGCAAATCTTTTCAATTTAGATGCAAATCTTCTAATTTTGGATGCACATCGTAGATATGCATTTATTTTAATTTCGGTTGGAAACTTTAATTTTTTTTTAACCATCCAATGGGGTTGTCTTTCTTCTCCTCTACGTAATTAGAAGATAGAATGTATATATTAGTCTAGGACAACTTTTTACGGAGATCGCGACGATAGTATGGTAGAATAGATGTGACTTGTCCTTATGGAATTTCTGGAAGCGTCGAACATGGTACTGGGAACTTCTTGACTTAATATTGGGCTCATCTAGAAGTCAGCGATTACGTCAATGTGGGTTGGATTTCACCATCATCATCCCTCACTTGGAGTCACTACTTTTATTCACTGAGAATTCCAGATAAGTGTCGCAAATAACATTTTTATCTGATTTTTTTATATATATATATCTCATATTTTTATGCTTTAACATTTTTAGAATTCTTTAAAGTATCAAATTGCAAATGTTTTTTTTTTAACTATTTCCATTTTCAATTTTATCTTTAATATGTTTTCAACGAACAGTTAGTATTTTCAATTATTATTAAGATGTAAATTATCGGCGTAACGTCTAATTAAAAACAAATATATAAAAAGTTCTGTAAAGACTTTGTGATCACAATTTCTACGAAACGCTTATATTTAAATAATAAATTTTGACCTTTAAACACCATATTGTCGGTTCATGTTTAAGACAATATTTTAAATAATATCTACATAACATATTATCGTCCATTCGTTTTTCTCTTTTGTACATAAATTTGTTTAATTTTTAAGGCCGCAGTTTAGTTGTTTTCTAACAAAAACACATCCAGTTTGATTGGTTTATAATAAAATCAATTTTAAATCACATTGTCCACTTATTTCAGGTATTTTGAAATAAACTATTTTTATACAAACTATATTGATACAAACCATTTTGATAATATCTTTAGGATTATTAATTTACACTTTTTTTAGTCAACAATTTATACTTTCTTTATAATTTGATTAGTTTATCTTTCTTGTAATCAAACTTCAGTTTTAGTGTAAATTACAAATATAGAAAGATTGGCGCCCCGCCTCTCTAGGAAAATTATCTTTATATAAGTCAAATTAACATCTTTTTAAGAAAAATTATAAAAACATATGTCATATATTAATTACAATCTATCAAACACGTAAAACCATTTGTAAAGTGTTTTCTGATCCATGACTCATCTGCCGAGTCTCTGAGCTACTGGGGTAGTAACATTTTTTTCTCTAAATAACATAAAGTTCAGTCTAAATCTCGAATACGTTACAGAAAAATAATTAATTTATTAAACAGCGAGGAATTAATGTTATAATATTTTCAAGTGGAAATGGACGGACCATGACTTATGCGGTTGAAATCCTATGAATTAGTCTATGTTAGTTCTATGAGTGCTAATCGTAGCATTTACTTTGTATTGTGCACGTATTTTTTTATTTTACGATGGAGAAATTAAAGTCATAAAATTCTATAAATATTGAAAACTTCTTATAAAATTTTAATTAGCCCATAAACAACAAACCATCGAATACGATGGAAAAAAATCAGTCCTTTAATCGGTTTCTTGGTAGTCGCACAAGTATCCCTGTAATTCAGTCTTTTGTTAATGGTTATCATATTTCGCCGATACATACTCAGAGTATGCGAATGGTATTAGTCTTTTCTTAATTTGAACGTACTGTAGCATTTTAAAGTGCTACAACTCTTATTTCTGATAATTTGGTATTTAAAATAGATTTAGTGCCGCCTAAACATTCATTATTTACTTTCATTCAAGTTACAGGTTACAGGTAGGCAACCAACTTGCATCTTGACAGTACGGTGTGTTGCATACTGTGAAACTCTTGGTCCGATAATTTGATGATATCATTTCAAAGGTGTATAACTGGATTAGGTTTATTTATTCATTTATTAGGGTTTAATAGTTTCAGTCTATGGAGTTTACTCTTCTTATGTTCTTAAAATTGGGTATAACATGTATTGTGGCTCAAGGTAGTAGAGGAATTTTTGTTTGTAACTAGTTTTATGTTGGTAACGCTGGGAGAACGGTCGAAAGACGTCCTTCTTGTGATAACCGCGAAGCCTTGCGGACACGTTCTTCTTTTGGGAGGAATTTTGGTGGCATCGTAGCTAAAGTGATATTTTCATGGATTTGTGGATGATGTCCTAGCGGGTCCTCTCGTACTGCTCTTGCCGCGAATGTTCAGAGTGTTCAGAAAGCTGTGTTTAGCTGAACCTTCAAGTTGGCGGTTTTTTTTTTTTTGTTGGGTAATGCTCTCTTCTGTGGAGAGTGTTTGGAATGTTTGGATCCAGTGATTTGTTCTGGTAATGTTCTGGAAATAACACGTGGTTTTATATTGGTTATGTTGATCCTCTTGGAAGCGCCTCGTGCTGGTTTGTTCAATTGGTCTTGGTCCGCGCCATCCTGTCACTCACTGTAATGAAATTATTCATCTTAATCCAGGAGCACTTCTGCTGGATTAACAGCTGATCACAGATTCATAATATACTGATGCTCTTTATTTCTTTTATTATTGGAAATAAAAAAAAATCGTACAAAAGTTGTAGGGTTGTATATAAATATTTTTTAAATGCAATTAAAAAAGACAATTGCTTGCATAGGTCACGTGTTTTTTAAATGGATGTGTGAATGTATGTTTTTACATATTCTTTTAGATCTTTTTCTCTAATTTCAAATATACATAAAAAAATAAATTAATTAAAAAAATAATAATAAAATAATTAAAAAACCCGGTAGACTAATCCCATGGCCACCAAACAGCTTTGATTTAACACCTTTGGATACAGTTTTGTGGGGGTATTTGAAGCATAAAGTAAATTATAACCATAAAATAGTTATCAAACATTATTCTTATAATATATCAAACAAGAAATATTACAGCTAACATGGGTTCTAACTCGCGGAGTTAATCTAAGAAGAAAATAAATCATTGCAGGTAAACTGGTCTTTCTGTTGATTTTACGGAAAAAATCTATTTAGATAAAATATTTGGCATTGAAAGTTAGAGCCATATGCCAACTTTCATTGCATTTGAACAAAAAAAAAAATTACTTAAAGTAAATAGCTTTTTATTTTTAACACAATTAACAATTTCAACGAATTCAACTAAAAACCTATTCAAATTACTACATAATTTCCACCCTTCTTCTAATTCTTTGCAACTTCTTCTAATTTCTTCAAGAGGTATTTTTTCTTATTATTATTAATATTATTTTTTGTTCAAATGGAATGAAAGTTAACATATGGCTCTAACTTTCAATGCAAAATATTTTATTCAAATAGAATTTTTCCGTAAAATTAACAGAAAGACCAGTTTACCTACTATGATTTATTTTCTTTTATTTTGTTCTTAAATTAACTCCTCGAGTTAGATCCCATTTTAATTTGGTCAAGCAGACTTCAAGCAGACCGAGACTGCAGAAAACGAAAGCTGTACTGATTTTTTTTGGTATATTACACCTATCGCAAGCACAATCCAGGGACACATTGTATATTAAGAAAATTAAGCTATTTTAATTCCAGTAGTTAAATCTATTAAAACTAACTTATCGTAAAAATATACATGGTGGTAAACCTAAAAGATAATTAAAAAAAAAAGGGGCGAGGAAAATATTTGGCATATAGCTGACGTTACCAAGGATAAAAATCTGATATATTTTTAGCAAAAAAACCGCTGCCCAAGGAATCACTACTTCCACACCCAGATTTTTTATCTACGAAAAAAATTTTGTATGTGAAAATAATTGTTTCTGGAACTTTAATAATATAATATTTGAAATCCTGTACCCCAAAAACCCATAAAACGATACCCCACATCGGTAGCGGGGTGGGGGTGGTAGTGGGGGTGGATGAAGTAAAAAACAATTTTGAGGTTTCTGGTTCTTGTACACACCCTAAATCACAATTTTTTTCATCCCCTTTAATAATGGGGTGGGGGTGGTAATGGGGGTGGTTAATGCCAACATTGTTTTTGAGACCTCAGCTTCTCTTGTATATACTACATACCAATTTTATGAACTCTTACCTGCTTGATTTACCTATTTTCCCCAAATTTACCCCAATTTATCCCCCAACCTTTGACGGAACAAGATGAAAATATAATCTAGTACTAGAACTCGTTAAAGTACATATGTGTACCAAATTTCAAGTCAATATCTCAAACGGTTCCAGAGTAAACGTGCGCACAAAAAAGTTACAGACAGACAGACCGACAGACAGAAATTTTTGTTTTCGCTCAAACTTAAAATCTCGACGTTTCGTGGCATTCTAAGCCTATTTGAACAATAAAAATTTTTAAATATTTTTTTGTCATTACTATACTTCCACTGGACGTGGAAGTAAAAGAATACAGAATGGTCACCCTAAAAATAATAATAATAATTAATAAAAAGCGATGGTAGAAAATGAGATATCATGTTGATATTATTACCGATGGAGAAAATACACTTTTAATAAAAAGTATACAGATGCTCATTCTAAATAAAAATAGAAAGAAAAGTTTCGTAAATGGAATACAAACAATTTTTGTGTATTGTAAGCAATCTGCTAAGCGGTATGATTGTTGTGAATAATACACAACAATTGTTATCCATTAAAAAGAAGTCCTACTTGATAAGGACCGCAGATAAGGAAGTTTTTCAATATTACAAACCATAAGTAGTACATTTTGAAATTCCCTGTATTATTCGTCAGTCATAAAAAACTTATCTACAAACTTTCTAAGTATGGGGTAAGGGGCCTAGCCTTAGACTGGGTTGAAAGTTATTTGTCACGGCGCAAACAGTATGTGTCGGTTACCAATATTACACGCAATACAATTGCTTCTGTTAACTCGGCATCTGTAGAAATTAATATGGGCGTGCCCCAAGGGTCAGTATTAGGCCCCATATTATTCTTATTATATATTAACGATCTGGATGGTTTGAGTACTTTAGCAGATTTTATTTTTTACGCAGATGACATATCTATTATACTATCAGGTAAAATGTTAATATTTTAGAGAAGAAATGTGATATTTTATTGGAAAACCTTAGTAATTGGTTTAGTGAAAATTCTCTTTATTTTAATGTTCAGAAAACACAGACATTAGTGTTTCACAATAGACAAAGACAAAAGAAATGTGATTATCCAACAATATCAACGTGCAAGGACGTCCAATGTAAAATTTTTGGGTATAAATATTGACAGTTGCTTAAACTGGAAAAGTCATTATGAATTACCGTCAGCCAAATTACATTCAGTACTTTATCAATTCAAAAATGTAAAAAATGTTCTAAACATGGCTCAACTAAGGAATTTATATTTTGCTGAGGTTGATTCTCGGTTAAGATATGGTGTTTGTTTTTGGGGGGTCTCCACCCTATCAAATAATGTATTTTTAGCCCAAAAGCGCGTGATAAGATGTATGGTAAGCTTATCCACAAGAGAGACCTGTAAAAATATATTTAAGGAGTATAATATATCGACGCTTCCGTCAATTTTCATTTTGTAACTATGTTTATTAGTCTTTAAAAACAAGAGTAAATTTGTTTATAACAATCATCTACATAAGGTAAATACCAGGCAAATACATAATCTTCATGTGCCCTTCAGTAAATTAAATGTCTGTGTAAATTCACTCAGTTATCTAGGACCCAGAGTTTTTAATCACCTCCCTGTGGAAATAGCACATTGTAATAAACTTTTACTATTTAGAAAGAAACTTAAAGTGTTTTTAATTAGTAAAATATTCAACAAACTTGAAGAATATGTTAATATGTAAAGTGCTCTATGATTTACTTCTACTTCTTTTGTTTCTTCTCTCTTTTAGATATTAAGCCTGACTATTCCTATACAATATTATATCATATTGTCATAAAAAAAAAAAGTTTATTATTATTATTATATTACTCGCCGTGAGAGATTAAAAGCACTTTGTAATGTGCAAATTAAATGAAACTTTCAATATTTCGATATGCATTATTCATAACTTCGTCAGACTAAATTACAAAATCGCTATGAAGCTGTTTAATCCTGAATCTGAAGCCGTTATCCCGAATTCAGAACTGTAATCCTTGCAGAAATATGTGCAAAACTGATAACGACCGCACCACAGCTATTTGTTTTTAATCAGACTGAACAAATATGCAGATTGGACAGTGTAAAATTCGAATCGGAGTGTATGAAGTTTTACGGCGATTTAATAAACTTGAATTTGCATGTATATACAATATAAATTTTATTGATTTTGTTTTGAAAATATTACTAGTTATACGTCGTCTATTCAGGATTTGTTGGGTTGTAATTATCAACAATCAGTTCAATCATATTAGACATTTTGAACGGGGTAAAAACAATTAGTTGTCCGAAATAATTTCAAAAATTAACTTTGGCACCTGAATGACTAATTTTAGGAGATTTTAATTTTAGACTTTCAAATAGTTTTTGTAAGAAATTTTGTCCTAATACTTCAGTCAATATATACGTTTGGAAAAACATTAAATGTAGGGGTAATTTCTTTCAACGTTGTAGAGGGGAGAGCCCCCACTAAGAATCCCAGTTTTTGACCTCGAGACTCTACTCGTCATCTTATTATAAAGGGGGTAAAACAAGTATTATTTGGAACAACTTATTTTTGGCTGATTCTATGGAAAAAGTAATCATTATAAATTTTGTATAAATAATTTTTTGTACGACTAAGGGCCAGTTGTACGAACTAAGTTGAGCCAAGTTCAGCTTGAACCAAGATTAAAAGCCATGGTTACGATTATTGTAAAAATCGTAACCTTGGCTTTTGATCTTGGTTCAAGCTGAACTTGGCTCAATTTAGTTCATACAACTGGCCCTTATGGTTTAAAAATATAGCCTCGTGAAAATTTAAAAATTTCTTTTATTCGCACCTACAAACTGATCATAACACGCCCCTGGGCGCCTAGCCGATTGTTAATTTGGCCTAATCCCACTCCGCGGAGTTAAAAACACCTACTCGGAGTCTTCATTTCTATATATTGTTTGTTTACAAACATAAACTAGATCAATGAAATGCTACAAAAAAAATGGTGGATTATAATAAGATTCACTTTACTGCCATGCTAAAAACCGCTGCCTAAGAGACTTCTTCCGCATCAAGATTTTCTATCCAAGTCGCTTACAATGAAAAAAAAAGAACAATGTTAAAAAAAAGGGATTTTTTTGGCCCATCCGTGGTAAAGTGTGGATGCCATCTTTTTTTTTTTACTGATTTTGGGGTGCTGAAAACGAATTCATCGTCCGCTTTGACGAAAAATCTCGGGAACACATTAAAAAATAAACCTTATTTGGGAATTGATATTAGTCTAAATACCAAGTTTCGATAACTAAGTAGAAAAAGAAGTAAAAAAAATCAAATTCACCCCTTCAACCCTCCTCGCCATTCACTCACCACCTCTAAGAAGTTTGTAAGCTACTATAACTACTATATAGTTATTTACATATTTTTTTTAAAAACCAGAACACCTCATTGAGTGGTTGCTATCAAAAAATAATAATCTGATTACTTCTGATTACACTCATACGCTTCCTCACCTCTAAAAAGAGTGGGTCTCACCTTCTCAGGGATATTGATCGGTTTTAATTACAAAAAAAATCCTAATACTTAGTTGGATGTTTTTTTATCATGTTGAGGTTACTTGGCCAATACAGATCACTCTTGATAATAATAATTTTTTGAAGTTACTAAGTTACTCTATTATAACAGAAATCCATGTAAGAGGTAATGAAGGATTTCTGTTGCAATAAAAACTAATCTAAAGTCCCAACCAAAATAGTTACTCCCGCTCCTTTCGTGGGTGATTTGGAATTTGAAGGGGCCATAAAATGAAAAAAGATTCCCATTCTAACAAACAAAAATTATTTAAATAACTAAATAATTTTTTACTATAAGAATCAAGCAACATTTTTTAAAGGGGATATTGACACCCTACACCCCCTCCTTAGAGGGGTAAGAAATATGCAGGAGTGATCTCAATTGGCCAAATCGCTTTAATATGATAAAAAAACACCCAACTGAGTATTAGGATTTTTTTTGTAATTAAAACCGATCGATATCCCTGAGAAGGTGAGACCCACCTCTTTTAAGGTAAGGAGGCGTATGAGTGTACTCAGAAGTAATCAGACTATTATATTCTGATAGCAAGCACTCAACGAGGTGTTCTATTTTTAAAAAAAATATGTAAATAACTATACAGGGTGTCCCGGCACTATGGGGCAATACTTCGAGAACGTATAGTTTGGGTCAAAATAACACTAAAAGTACCTATAATTTTTTTTTCTTAGGGCGCCCCCCCTACGGAGATATTACCCTTGCCCCATAGTACCTTTAAAGGTTACATGTTCAAGAAGGTTTTTTGTCTATTACTTCCAAACCGTTCTATCGATTTTAATAAAATTTGGACTGTGTACATATTAAATGAGTATCTTTAAACCAGAAATATGGCGCTCTTCGTATCTTGTCTAGGACGCCAGGGGTGCTTTTTATCCCGAAATTTTGACATAAATAAATTTTTGAAAATTAAGGTCACATTTTTAAATTTCTTAAACAATTTTCTAAAAAAAGATATTCTTGTTTGACATCGATAAAGCGATCCGTTTTTGAGAAAAAATATTTTACTGATAAGGGACTACTAGTAATATAAACTACCGCATGATACCTGTGAGAAAACAACTGAATAAATTTAAACGTCAAATTTGAGTAGCAAGTAATAAGTAAGTTGTAACTAGTTCTGTGATAGGAATTTATTGACATGGCAAATTTTTCATCTGGTGAATATGCCGACATGCAACTTATGTACGGACTTGCTGCCAGTAATGGTTCGGAAGCCAGACGGCTTTATGGGGAGCACTTTCCTAACAGAGTTATTCCAAACAGGAAAACTTTTGAATGGGTGAACCGTCGAGTACAAGAAACAGGTAGATATCCATCTTAGCAATAAAAAAACAAAATAATAAACATTAAAGAATAAACAACTATTTAAAAAAATAATACTATTAGTTTTTAGGGAGCGTGGAACTGAAACGAGGAGGTGAAGGTGGTCTTAGAACTGTTCGTACATTTGTACTAGAAGAAGCTGTATTAGATGCTGTTGCCGAAGACTCATCAATAAGCGTTAGGAAGCTCTCAGCGCAATTTAACACTTCGAAGTCGGTGGTTCACAGAATTTTGAAAGAACTGCTTCTCCATCCTTTCACACATCCAGAAAGTTCATGCAATGTCCCCGGACGACTACCCTGCTCGAGTTCAATATGCTAATTGGTTCCTGCAAAAGCAACAGAAAGACCGAAAGTTTATTGGTAGTGTTTTGTTCACAGATGAAGCAGGATTTCGCAGGGATGGTGTAATAAATTGTCACAATCTACATAGTTAGAACGATGAAAATCCTCATGCAATTATTCAAACTCATCACCAACGACAATTCCAAATTAACGCCTGGGCAGGAATAATTGGAAGTTATTTAATAGGGCCATTTGTTTTGGAAAATCGGTTAAATGGGGAAAATTATTTAAGGTTTCTACAAGAAAATCTAGATGGTTTATTGGCAGATGTGCCATTCGCAATTATAAGAAACATGACGTACGTGCATGATGGAGCTCCTCCTTATTTCAGCATCACAGTCAGGGAATATTTAGATCAAATTTTTGATCTACGGCCAATCCCCACCGACGGATTGGCCGTGGTCTCCTCGTTCTCCTGATCTAAATCCATTGGATTTTTTCTTTTGGGGTCATCTCAAAAATTTAGTGTATAAAACACCGGTACAAACAAGGGAAGAGATGTTACAAAGAATTACTACCCAATGTGAAGCCATTGGGAACAACCCTGGAATGCTATTTGAGGTTCATTATCTCGCTTACGAGAATGTATTCTTGTACAGGGTGCTCACATCGAACATTTACTTTAGTTATGTAGTTGTGTGTATTGTAGTTGTATTATGTAGTTATGTGTTGACGAAATGTCAGTCTTTGTCCCTTATCAGTAAAATTATTTTTTCTCAAAAACTGATCGCTTTATCGATGTCAAACAAGAATATCTTTTTTTTTAAATTGTTTAAAGAATTTAAAAATATGACCTTAATTTTCAAAAATTAATTTATGTCAAAATTTAGAGCATTAGACGTATTCCATCCCTGGCTTCCTAGACAAGATACGAAGGGCGTCATATTTCTGGAATAAAGATACTCACTTAATACGTACACAGTCCAAATTTTATTAAAATTGATAGAACGATTTGGAAGTAATAGGCAAAAAACCTTCTTGAATATGTAACATTTAAAGGGTAATATCTCCGTAGGGGGGCGCCCTAAGAAAAAAAATTATAGGTACTTTTGGTGTTATTTTGACCCAAACTATAAGTTTCCGAAGTCTTGCCCCATAGTGCCGGAATATCAATTCCAATGTTACCCCCAAATAAGAGTTGTTTTTTTTAATGTGTTCCCGAGATTTTTCGCCAAAACGGGTGACGGATTCGTTTTCAGAACCCCAAAAATTAGTAAAAAAAGATGGCTTCCACACTTTACCATGGACGGTCCAAAAAAATCGCTTTTTTTTAACATTGTTCTTTGTGAAAACAATTGTTGATAGAACTTTAATATTATAATATTTGAAATCGTCTACCCTTAAAACTCATAAAACGATATATCACATCGATAGTGGAGGGGGAACTAATGTAAAAAAAAATTAAGACCTTTGGTTTCTGTACACACACTAAATCACAATTTTATTATGCTGAGGGTGGTAGTGGGTCATTGTAGAGGTGGCTGATGCCAAAAATTTTTTGAGATCTTGGCTTCTCGTGTGTACACCAAATCCGAATTTTATATACTCTTACTTGCTTGTCTGCCCATTTACCACCATCCTTCAACGAAATAAGACTTAAATATAAAGTTACAGATAGACAAACCGACAGACCGATAGACAGACAGAATTTTTTCTTTAATGACATTCCAAACCTATTTGAACAAAACAAAGGATAATGAAAATCCGACTTTTTGGTGGTTTGGAATTTAACTGTTGATTTTCTCGCACTGAGTTGACAAACCTAAAGGTCCTTGGATATAAATATAGCTAATAAATCGAATTAACAACTTTCACGAAAAAGTCCCACGAACTAATAACTGATTGCTCTCAAGTGGACACTCCTAACTTGCCATGACCTAGTTTGAACTGTTCCATCGGAGCCCTAAGCACTTAATAAGCGGTTGAACCAGGTTGGGTTGCCTGTCTCTGGATTAATACAGATGGGACTTTGCGGCAGTGTCCTGTGGCTGAGGAATTGTAATTCTATTAGCGTGACCCGTGAACTTTTTAAAGAAAACAAGGAAGAATTAAATTAAGCTGGATAAAAAAGTAGTCGTCGTTGTACACAGAAAAGAACTTATAGAGTATTCTAAAGGTAACGCTATATAACTGAAGTAGAGAGTTTTAATTCTACCATGTATACGTAGCGCTTTGAAAATTGTATATGTTTTAAAGATAGATTTATTTAAAAGGAAATGATGATAGCGCCTCGAGAACATCCCCTAAAAAAAATTTTTTTTTTTTTTGAAAAAATCTTTTCACCAGTTCTTTGGACTCAATATATTTTTTTCTACGCTTGTACCATTAAAAGCCATAAAATATGTTTTTTCATGAAAATCGGTTTATCCGTTCTTGAGAAAAAATTGTTCTTTTCATTTTTTTTGACTCCCATAACTCCCCTAAAAATGGTTTTCCAAAAATAATATTTTCATATTTGGGAAATTTCATCTAACACTATTATCAACTTGTGCCCAAAATCTCGACCAGATTGGTGGGGGAGGCAGCATACCCATGCTAATCCTGCTATACTCTTTATTTAGATTTTTCGATAAAATTTCTAGTCGAGATAAAAAGTAAACACCCATAGCCGGTCTGTGCATATGTTTCATATTTATTATATTATTAATATTAAATTATTTATTACTGTTTTATGTTTATTATTGTCATTATTATTTTGTAATTCCCCGCATTTGAAACGTTTTTTTGTTCTTAACTGTTCAACAAACGCATTGTGGGTTGCCTGTCAAGTTCACTTTAAACACATATATTTTATTTCCATATACATTAGTTTTTAAATCCTTTTATCTACAACATTTTTTGTGACATAAAGAACCTGCCACACAGACTAGTTCACAAGTTCAAGCACGTGTTAATTCTTGATAAAGCTCGTAAAAATATGAGTGTGGATTCGGAATGACGTCTAGAAAAATGTGCAAAGTTTTAAACCCGTACATAAACAATTGCAAAAGTTATAAATAAATTAAAATTGAAAAAATAAAGAGTTTCGTTTTTTGCAAATAACTCGAAAACTATTAATATTTAAGAAATTTTAAAAAGGATTAGGATGAAATTTCCAATAAAAATGTCCAGACTCTCGGACCCTCTATTATTAATAATTTTAATTTAATGTTGAAAGTAGGGCTCCGCGCGGCGAACGCTAAGCCGTTACGATGCTCTGAAATCGGCCGTAACAAGTAAAAAAAAATTTTATGCTATTAAATATTGATCTAAAAATTTAAAAAAATTATGGTATTATTTAGACACTTAATGGGACAATATCCCGTTGGAAAAAACACACTTTTTGGTATTGTTAATTTTGGCAGCTTCATTATTACTGATGCTTCCAGCTGATCCCCATACATGAGAGATTTATTACTATCTGCCTTTAGTAAATAGAGTATAGGGAGATATTTTACATATTTTGAAGAGTTTGAGATTGCATACAAGTTTACAGCCGTACAAAAATAAGGGCTCAAGAATAGCTACAAATAGAAACTCAGAAGCAAAAATAAATCCTTTCTTACCTGCTAGCAGTCGAATTCACGCTTGTATTGGATCGGGATCTCCTGTTAATTATCGAGTCCCCGCAATTCACTACTCCTCCTTTGTTGGTGATGCTAAAGGTCCGGAGCCGGTAAAGATCGTCGCTCAGCCGAGGGTTGTACGGCTTCTCCGGAAGGGAGCACACTCGAGGCCGTATGTGGTCTGGAACTAAATAAAATAGGTATTAATGAAGTTGAAAAATTAAATAAGAGCTTCTTTACACCTTCGTTCGTTTCGGGTAATCGAGTAGTAATTTGTTACCGTATATTTTATGGACTTTAAGGGAAAATCCCAGGTTTTAATAAAAATATATAGACGTTATTTAGTGTCCTGAATACATTCAGTATTTTTTATATTTTTCGGAGAATTCCCTGTTGGAGAATCCTACATTATTTTAACTAAAATTATGAGGTGAAAACGCAATATTTATTACATTTTAACTTTAAGAAATTAAATATTTTTGTTGTCATAATTGAAGAGAAATTATCCTCTATTCAACAAAAATCGATTCCTACTTCCCTTCCTCTTCTAGAGAATAATGCTAGAGAAAGTTTGGCATCACACACAAGATCAAATGTATGTATGTTTCTTGTAAACACGATATCTTCTGTTAGACTAAGAATTTTTAAATTGGCATGGTAGAATACTCAACTGCCATTAGGCCATATCCATTATGATCCATGGCGATCGCCAGAAACTTGGAAACTATGATGATTATTATAAAATATATTTTATCATAATGTGGTATTTTCCTTTTTTTGTTATTGAATAATATCATAGAATATGTACAAACAAGCCTTCCAATATAGATTTCCGCGAAAATAATTATCAATTTTTTTGAGAAAACAAGTTAAAATAAGTAGAGCAACGGGTGTTTTAAATTGGTGGCGTAGGTAATTTGCCAATGACGTAGGTAGTTCAGTGGCGGCTCGTGATATTGTCTGCAACGGAGGCTTGATATTTTGAAAGACAATTAGAGAAATTTCTACAAGTAAAAGATATTTATTTGGAAGATTGGAAGATATGCTGCTTCTTCCAAAGGGAGGCTCAGCCTCCCCTGCCTCCCCTGACGAGCCGCCACTGAGGTAGTTTGTATGAATTTGTTGACAGAATGGTTTTATACAAAAAATTGTGACGTTGCCAAGATGAAATTTCTTCTCTAGTTCTAATAAAGATAATTTAAGAAAACAGGAGTATAAAGCTTATTTATTAAATCAATTTTAATATATTTATCCACGAAATTTAATTTTCTCACGTAAAAAATAATAATAGGCGTGAATTATTAAATATTTTAAATAATTTTTAAAGCCGATTAGATTTTTAAAAACATATTTAGCAAAACATGACAACAATGTCAACGGCTAGTCAAATGACAGATGTGTTCTAACGTCCCCGTAGTGTTGATTTGAAGCATTTCAGTTTCTTTCATCGAGGTATTTGCTGTAATTTACAAATAGTAGATAACGAATGTCATTTAAAAGGTATTTTATAAAAAGTTGTGGAAACACAAATATAAATGCTTCGGAAAAAAAAATTGTAACTGTTCCGAAAAAATTGATATTCGAAGAACTTGGTGGCAAGTTTCTAATATTTCCAAAAAATTTTTTATAGAAAGAATCTATCAAGTCATAATCAACTTTAGGCAAATTGGACGAATCTCCTTTCACAAAATTCAACTCCATCTTAATAGTTTATTGATAAATTAAAAATCAAACGCCACATAAACAAACAAATAAATCTAACCAATATATCTCTTTCACTTGTATTGTGACAAGAAGTGACAGCTGGCAGCACGCAAGAAATGTTGCCACATAATCCTCGCCATGAGTTTTGTTTTCATTTTTAAGATAACTTCTACATAATAACAAATATAATATCTTTTAATTCCTTGTAAATACATGTGTATAATATTTATTGATATTCAAGATATTGAGCATAATAGATGTGTTATAGGTAAAATAATGTAAAGTAAATACACAATTTGGCATTCATATAAGATAGTTACAGTCTAAGCGAAAGTTGTCTATGATTGGTTAAATTATTTCCCGCCAAATAAAATCATTTGAAATCTGTGTCTAGACCGGCTAATACGCTGTCTAGACATAGGAAACAATAATTTCTTATTTCTATTTAAGAAATAATTGTTTTTGGTTTAAATTGATTATGCAGTAATTGTTAAAATAATAACATTACTTGATATATATCGCCAAAACAAAATTTAAAAAAAATGGGAAATACCCCATTCTAGAGCAAGAGATTTTTGATTACGCACATGAAAATACGAGGATGTACTGGATATCCAACCTGCAACATACAATGTGTCTCAATGGGTTATGAAAATATTTTCATAAACTTCAAAACCCATTGTTGTATTTTTAGAAAAAGTCTAATTTATATGACAAAAAACAATGAATTAAAAAGAAGTCCAGGGATGGCAACTGAATTTTAAAAAAAAATTTCGCAAACTGCTTTTTCAAAATTTTTGATAAGTGCTTCTCTAGATGTTGTTTCTCATATTTCTCATATTTCGTATATCCCATACGCCACAGACGGGAAAAAAAATTGAAATTTTAGCAGCCGCCACTGGTTAGATTCAAAATATTTATTTCAAATTTGGTTTATACAGGGTGTAATCAGTTTCATGTCATTAAAAAAAACTGGTGGTGGGAAACGACTAAACGAACAAAAAAACCTTATATAACATGGGGTCAAAAACCCATAGTTTTAGAAAAAAAAATAAACAAAAAATTCGAAAATTTTCAGTAAAATTGTTTGAGAACTGCTGGAATGTTGGGATGGACTTTTATATTCGTGTACGTCGGCGCCTCTAACCATCAAATACGCTAATACGGCTCTTTCAAAGTGCCGCATTCCTTTGTTAGAGGCCGTGCGTCGACGAGGACACGAGATGATAGTCACACTTTTTAATGGCTTTTTAAAATTAGGTAAGGTAAGGTCTTTAGTGGTGCGATATTTTAGTTTCTGTGGACATTTCGTTAAGTTAAGTACACACGTGGAAGCCGTTCGTTGTTTTGTATGTTACTTTGTTGTTTTGAATTTTGGACCACATATTTACAGTTAAGATTTATTTTATTGACTTACCGTTCAAGTTCTTGATTACGTACAGACTCTACTTGTTCGTTCTTTTTGTGTTTGTTGTGGATTTTGGACCAAGTTTTTATATTTATTTTCTTTATTGACAACGTTAGTTAATAGTTTAGTGTGGTATTTTAATGTGCATAGAAACGATAAACAATGATCCCAATTTACCAAATGTGTTGAACGGAGTGCGTATGTGCCGAAAAGTGTATTGATGCAGACGGAAGCCATTTCGAACAATTTATGCAAATCAACAAATTTATTGGTAAGTTCTAAATTTATCGAATATTTTAGTTTTCGATACCTGATCGGCAATTCGTTAAATAAATCAGATTTTTTCCTAACTTAAAATACACTTAATTGTTTTCTGTAATCGTGTATCTCATACGTCTAACTCTTTATTTCCCAATGTCATGCAATAATTATTCATTTTTTAAGCTTTTAACCCAGACTCATTTAGGTTACAAGTGTTAATAAACCACATTTAAATCTGATAAATTATAAACAACAATAAAAGCTCCAATATTTTGTTCTAAATTAAAAAAACACACATGTTAAGAAATGCCGTATTTAACTTCTACGCCCACTATTTGCTTTTGCAGTTCTGCAAAAAGAGATAACGAATTATTTACATTTTTATTTGAGGCACTCATCAAAGGTACCGCAGTCCTTTGCTTTGAACCGCCGCGCCGCGCCGGCCGGCGGAACGGGTCGGTCGGTAATCTTTGCACTTTTTTATGACAATTTAAAAGTTGTATAATTGGGAACTACCCATTGACCCAGAAAGGCAGTGGTTCTCAAATGTTTCCTACCCTACTATTGAAATTGTTGACCTAGGTCAGTTTTTTTTCAAAGTGCCCCTAGGGGGAAAAGTCATGAAGGTTTTTTGTTTGTCTAGTCGGTCCCCATTACCAGTTTTTTTAATGACATGAAACTGATTACACCCTGTATGTGATCCAGGGTGGTCGCCAAAGGAATGTAAGATGTTAATAAAAGTTCTTTTTTTTTAAGTTAAGCAGCATTTCACCATCATGTTTCAAGTATGCATATATTTCTTCTTTCGCAACTGTATATTGTGTTTGCTAATCACCACATCAGTAGAAAGCAAACGACTATTACACCTAATCGGTTTACTATACTATATATTTTTTTGTAGTTTAATTGCATAAAATCTGTGTCGATCACTCAAAACCTTGCAAATTTTATTTACATTAGTTGTACTTGCTTAATTCCTTTTATTTCGTAACATCCTTAACATCCCTTTTAGGAAATCATGAAATGTACGAGCCAGCAGGTAACCCGTCAAAGCTCCCAATAAAGTTTAATATAACTAGAAAGTTCCAGCAAACATTAAGAACTGCTCTCTCGATATCAGAAAGGTAATATATTCTGTTTATAAAAGAGCATGCTGTATATCAGATTTTCCTTGGAAATATCATAAACATCTGTGATGGGATTTACGGATTAGATTTCTGACTATTAGGATTTATCCGCAAAGCAGCAAATTGCGAACAGAAAATGACGAGCTAGTAGTCAGATTGGAAATAATTGAATTTTTTGTCGTGTTTGTAAATAGAAATCCAATTAATTTTGGGATATCAATGATAATAATATACTTTATTGCTTTTTTGTGTCAGCAGTTTCAATTCGATAGTATAAGCTTGCAAGCGAAAAATTACATTGGATCATATCAATATCCACTTTAAAAAATGTTGCTTGATTTTTATAGTAAAAAACTATTTAGTTATTTAAATAATTAAAGAATTTTTTAATATAAAAAACAAGTCATATTTTCTGGATAGTGATATGCACACCATACACCCCAACCTCAAATGTGTGAAAAATATTCAAGGGTCAGAAATATTCATTTGAATTGACTAAATCACCTTATTATGATAAAAAAAACATCAAACTAGGTGATTAGGGATTTCTTTTGCAATTAAAACCAATAAAAACTCTAAACAGATAAAATCCACCACCTTAATTGGTGGGATGTGTGTAAGAATATTCAGAAGTAATCACATTATAACCTGATAATAGTAGCGTAGAGGGAAATGCCGAGATCACAATTTTTGACTTGAAGGCTATGTTTGGACTATTTAGGAGGTAAACATACCAAAAGTCCCCGAATGTAGGAAGTGGGGGGATGCAGGGGGGCACGAAGAAGGTCCCGGTTTTTGGTTCTTCGCTCATATTTCGAAAACGGTTAGCCCTAATCAAAAAGTAGCTATATTCAAAATTAAAGCTGACTAAATTTTCCACAATAATGTTGCTATTAATTTTTTTCGTATCTGTTATGGTTCAGTAATAAATTGTATATCTTTTGACTGTATTCTAACTTTATTATAAATTTGTGTGTGTGTGCGTATATATCTATGTGTGCGTGTATACCGTTTCTTGTAAAGACGATAACTTCTGTTAGACTTAAAATATTTGATTTCAATTTGGAACATATGTAAAACAGCATATTACCATAATCCCTATTGAAATTGGGCCATATCTGTAATACATGGTGATAATCAGAAGCCTACAAACTCTTATACGTAAAATACGTTTTATTTTAATTTCAGAGCAAAATATTACTAAGCATACAAAAATAAGAAGATGTATCAGATTTCTAAACCGCAATATACAGGGTGTATGTTAGGCAAACCAACTTTATTTAAATTAGATGATGTATCAGTGTTATCCTAAAATATGGAACGTGGTATTTTTAATAACCTTATTATGAAGTAAGAATTGTAGGCATCTGGTTATCATCATGTATTACAGATATGACCCAATTTCAATAGGGATTATTGTAATATGCTGTTTTACATATGTTCTAAATTGTAATCAAATATTTTAAGCCTAACAGAAGTTATCGTGTTTACAAGAAGCGGCATACACGCACACACACACTTACAGACGCAAAGACATTTTTTATTCGATATTTCAGTTGTTGGTTGTGAAACGAATATCTGTACAAGAAATTTTTTTCTACGATGATTATTAAAATTTATTTTCAATTTATAATACATTTATAATAAAGTTAGAATACAGTCAAAAATATACAATTCATTACTGAACCATATCAGATAAGAAAAAAATTTATAGAAACATTATTGTAGAAAATTTAGTCAGCTTTAATTTTGCATATAGCCACTTTTTGATTAGGGCTAACCGTTTTCGAGATATGAGCGAAAAATCAAAAACCAGGACCTTCTTCGTGCCCCTCTGCATCTCCCCCACCTCCTACGTTCGGGAACTTTTGGTATATTTACCTCCTAAATAGTCCAAACACAGCCCTCTAGCCAAAAATTGTGATCTCAGCATTTCCCTCTAGAAACCATTAATTGACTGGACTATAGCCATTTAACGAGTTTTGTTTTTTTTTTAATAAATAAATAACAGTATATTAGATATCGTAACTTACACCGTTCCTATGGGCGGTGAAAGGTGAAGAGAGAGTGGGGATATGGGGTTGGTGGTCAAACCAATATCGATCATAAACGGTTTCAGAGTAATTGTTCGCGCAGAAAAAAAAACAGACAGAAAATCTTTTTGCTCCAACTTAAAATCTCGACGTTTCATGATATTTTAAGCTTATTTGACCGAAAAAAAAATTTTTTTTTTAACCACTACGATACTTCGTGAATGTCGAAGTAATAAGTATTTGTGTAGGCAGCTTTCAAATGCAACTACCCTAATTGAACACTGTACAAAGTTTTTTACTTCAACTCTCTTAAAGAGCTACTCACCAGTATAAAGGCTGCTGATTTCAAAACATTTGTCGAATAATTTACCCATCCAAAATACTCCCATTGTAATCCCCTTCATGTGCATAACCAGAGAACGTTGAAAATTATCCGCTCTGACTAAAGTAAATAATAGAGCTACGGGAAACTACCAAGTACTAATTACAGGACAACAATAATCCCTGTGGTAATCTATTCTAATAAAAATGAACATAGAAAGCCGGGTTAGCTTCTTGAACAGAGGCGCAGCCCTCTGAATGAGTATTTATATTGATTTACAGATAATTTTATTTTCATTAGATGAATTATTTGATATAGTTCCTAAGTGGTATTGTTTGTATTTCTACATTTGTCTAACAAAAAGAAAAAGCGGCAGTCAGTATATCTTCATAACTAGATTCGTACCCAAATAACAATTTTAGTTTTAATATTAAGTATATTCTAAGATCTAGACTACTATAAACGTAAATGGTCTGGAAGAACTCTATAAAACTGACTTAAAACTCTTATAACAGCACAGGGGCCGACCTAGAGAAAGACCTACCTGCCTCTCTCTAATACTACTTTAAAGCTTTCCAGTTTTAATGAATCATCTAGAATTAGCAATCTCTCAAAAACCTGTATTAACAATTTCTTTGTTAACGTTAAACTATATAGTTATAGGGTTAGGTTAGGTTGATATGTGAGGGGGCTAGTAACAGACCCTCCACCGCAACCATCTAGTCTATTGTATTGTCTAATTATATTTCACCCAATAAGTTCAGCTTTTTGATAAAGTCGACTACCTTATTGGGTGAGAGGTTGTCCAGATCCTCTGGCAGCAGTTGCCCTTTGCCAAAAAGTGAGAATCTGGTTCTTTCTGCAGCAGGACAGATACATAAAATATGCGTTGCCGTTTCATCCTCCTCCAAGCACAATAGGCATTCAGCGTTGTCCGCTATTCCGAGTCTGTGCAGGTGGTGATTAAGTCTGCAGTACCCAGTGTATAGGCCAACTATTAGAGTTAAATAGGTTACACCTATTTAACTCTAATAGTTTTTTTGATTTCAAGGGGTATGTGATGAACTCCTTTGAATGAGCTAATCCTGGTAGTTCTTACCAGTACTGTAGGATTTTCCCCTCAGTCCAGGCCAAGATGGTTGTTTTCGCAGTGCTTGCCGATATGCCAAGCACTGGCTCCGGTCCGATAAATTTTGATACAGCACCTTTCCTGGCTAAGGAGTCGGCTACTTCGTCCCTCCAAGCCAGAATGGTCCGGTATCCAGACCAGAGTTAATTTGTTGTATCTGCCCAATCGCGCTAGAGCCTTTTGGCAGTTCCAGACCAATTTAGAATTGCAGCGATGTGAGCCAAGAGCTTTGAGAGCTGCTTGGCTGTCTGAAAAGATTTTTATTGATCTGCGTCTAGGATGCATCTGCTCAAGCCTCCTTGTACAGAGTTCAATGGCATAAACTTCTGCCTGAAAGACAGTCGCATAATTACCCAGGCTCGAAGTGATTTTTACTTTTGGGTTGCGACTGTATGCTCCAGCTCCAACAACCTCAGGGGTTTTGGAACCGTCTGTAAACCAACAGATGTCTGCTCTTTGAAGGTCAGTTTTGTTCCGATCCCATTCGTCTCTTCCAGGAAAAAGGACGGCAAAAGGCAGTGCATAGTTGGTCGCTGTAGGCATCATATCTGAAAGCATTCCCAGGATGCCATGACACTCCATGTCATCTGACAGCCTGTTACATTCCATGATGCTAACCTGCGGCATATTATTTACCGTTTGTTGAAGTCTGTATGTTGCCCACCAGGCCTTTCTTTCCAAGTAGATGTGGAGAGGGGGTAGATCCAGGAGGATTTTCACAGCTGCTGACGATGTGGTACTTATCGCACCAATTACCGCCAGACATGCTTGTCTCTGTAGACCAGAGAGTTTGGCTTTGGTCATTTGTTGTAGCCCTTTCGACCACCAAACTATGGAGGCATACGCTACCATTGGTCTTATGACCGTAACGTATAGCCAGTATATTTGTTGGGGACCTATGCCCCAGGTTTTTCCACAAATTCTGCGACATGTCCACAAGGAGAGTCGCGCCTTGTGGATTACCTTTTCCAGATGGGAGTTCCAGTTGATAAGGAGGGCGAGGAACTAAATTGTTCAGCCTTCTCTTTCTGGTGAAGGGTACTGTTACAGTTATGTGGGGGTTAATACATATTTTGCTAATAATAGCTCAAATAATAAATTAATTGAAGACATAAATTTCTTAAATTCAAATATTCCACTTTCAGATAAATCATTTTTCTTTTCTCCAGTAACCGAACACGATGTTATCTCTTTTATTAACAAATTAAAACCATCAAATGCCTGTGGGTTTGATGATGTCTCAAACAACTTATTAAAAAGATGTAAATCTTTTATCTACATAACTCTTATTTTTCTGATAAATCTATGTTCTGAGAAAGGAGGATTTCCAAATAACCTAAAAATAACAAAGGTCCTACCTGTACATAAAAAAATGACGTTAACGTGTTTTAACTACAGAGCCATCAGTTTATTCTTTGGTTTCTCAAAACTGTTAGAATTAAGTTTAAACGAAAAATTAACGCATTTCTTTGTTAAGACAGAATACTAATGTCGAGCCAACATGGTTTTATGAAGACCAAGAACGTAAATACTGCTCTCTTTCTATACATATCAATGCTATCGATAAAAAAAACATTCCCTTTGGACTCTGCAGACTTTTCTCGTGCTTTAGACTGTGTAGATCATGAGCTCCTCTTAGTAAAGCTTTACCGATATGGCGTCCGAGGTCATGCTTTAAATATCATTGGATCATTCTTACACAACCGGTATCAAATAGTTGAAGTTAATGGTGAAAAAAGTAATAGTTGCGTATTAAGCAGAGGCGTTCCTCAAGGTTCGATTTTAGGACCTTTGTTATACTTAATTTTTTGCAAATGATCTAGCTTTAAATATGCAGACAATACCAAATACGCATATTGTCTGTTATGCCGACGACACAAAGTTCTTAATTATAGAAAATGATACAACAGCAAGTTTAAACACCTCACAGATTGTATATCAAAATATAATACTATGCTCGGAAAACAATTTTTTAAACTTAAAGAAGAAACTGTAACAATGATGTTCTCACATAATAACTACAACAATAAAAATAATATAACAATAAATAACACCAATTTTAATTTCAGTAACTCGGCCAAGATATTAGGTATTATCTTTGACCACAACTTACAGTGGTCTAATCATATTAACCTGATTTGTGGAAAGCTAAGAAAAAATTGTTACACTCTCCGAGCAATGCAGCCTAACAATCCAGTAACCTCGTCATCAAAAAAAAAGGTTCAGGTATCTATGCTTTTTTAATATGTTGTATAGGATTAAAAATTAATGTTAAATCCAATTTTACGACCTCGGCACACCTCCTGGTCTTGGTCAGAAATCCAAAAAACTGCGAAATTTTTGTTTTTATCAATTTTGACACCTAAGGCCTACTTTTTTGGTAAAAATAATTTAGTATTTTTTAAAAGTGGACTAAATTTGCTACAAATTGATACCAGAGCAGACTCTGTAGATCAAATAGTATCCGAGCCACAGTTGTTTAAAGGTTTGCAAAATTTTCATTTTTCGACATTTTTAAGAGTTTTTTACTTAAAAATCTGTGAAATACGTACTACTGCTATAACTAGGTTCAGAAAATTCATTTTACCACGAACCCAAGACCCAAATAAAATTATATTCCTGAAATTTGGTATAGAGGTATAAAATTGCATTCTAAATAACTTTTCTTAGTGGAATTTTTTCAAAAAAAGGTACTTTATTAGTGGTGATTTTTACAACTTTGCTTATAAAACACCCTGTAGAACACCAAATCAAGTCATGATGTTTGGTATACTTTAGTTTTACAACAAGCAGGACTCAATCCCCAAATACCATTCCAAAATTCCAAAATTTTTGGTCCATTACACCTCTTGTTACATCTATCCTGGGACACACTGTATATATTTTTAAATATTCCTTCCTCTTTTCCGATCCACTCACTATAATAGTACTATCTATTGGGGAGGGGGGGTCATTATTTCTGACCTCCTTTGGGGCTTGAACTCGGAGTAAGATAAATTTTCTGAACTCAGTTATAGTAGTACGTATTTTACAGATATTTAAGTTAAAAAAACTGCTGCCCAAGGAATCACTACTTCTACATCCGGATTTTCTATCCAAGTCACACAACGAAAAAATTTTGTATCTGGAAATAATTGTTTATGGAACTTTAATAATATAATATTTGAAATCCTCTTCCCCAAAAACCCATAAAACGATACCCCACATCGGTAGTGGGGTGGGGGTGGTGACAGGGGGTGGGAGTGGGGGGGGTGGATAAAGTAAAAAAATATTTTGAGGTTTCTGGTTCTTACAATTAATTATTTTTTATTTATTTGCTTTTATCATGATTAGAGAATATTATTTAGGTATTATGCAAATCACAACTTACACACTTTTCATTTATTATGAAAATACCTACTTTCTGTATATTGTTGCCCTAATCTGGGCACGCTAATATACTAGTCAAGTAAATACTTTAAAACACTCATTATTGGAGAATCAATCAAAACAACTACTCTTCTAGCTAATACTGACGAATTATTGAATTACATGATAGGATTCTTAGCATTTTAAAGAAAAAAATATATTGAAAATACTTAAATCATTTATTCAAATTTAATCATTCACACTTTTTTATTTAATATGAAATTATCTACTTTCTGCATATTGGTGCCTTAAACGGGTCACGCTAATATACTACTTAGGAAAACACTTTAAAACACTCATTATTGGAAAACCAATCAAAACAACTACTCTTCTAGCTAATACTGACGAAGTATTGAATTACATGATAGGATTCCTGGCATTTTAAGGCAAAAAATATATTGAAAATAATTAAATTATTTATTGAAATTCAGTCATTTACAACAATTATTGAACCATATATTCTATTTCAACTCTAGAAAAGTTGTACAAGTTTTTTCGAACTCGTTAGTTCTCATCAGTAGAGTATAGAAACATTCATTCATTATTTACAAGCCTATTCTTGATTTATTTTTACAATTAATTATTTTTTATTTATTTGCTTTTATCATGATTAGAGAATATTATTTAGGTATTATGCAAATCACAACTTACACACTTTTCATTTATTATGAAAATACCTACTTTCTGTATATTGTTGCCCTAATCTGGGCACGCTAATATACTAGTCAAGTAAATACTTTAAAACACTCTTTATTGGAGAATCAATCAAAACAACTACTCTTCTAGCTAATACTGACGAAGTATTGAATTACATGATAGGATTCTTAGCATTTTAAAGAAAAAAAATATATTGAAAATACTTAAATCATTTATTCAAATTTAATCATTCACAATTTTTTATTTAATATGAAATTATCTACTTTCTGCATATTGGTGCCTTAAACGGGTCACGCTAATTTACTACTTAGGAAAACACTTTAAAACACTCATTATTGGAAAACCAATCAAAACAACTACTCTTCTAACTAATACTGACGAAGTATTGAATTACATGATAGGATTCCTGGCATTTTAAGGCAAAAAATATATTGAAAATAATTAAATTATTTATTGAAATTCAGTCATTTACAACAATTATTGAACCATACATTCTATTTCAACTCTAGAAAAGTTGTACAAGTTCTTTCGAACTCGTTAGTTCTCATCAGTAGAGTATAGAAACATTCATTCATTATTTACAAGCCTATTCTTGATTTATTTTTACAATTAATTATTTTTTATTTATTTGCTTTTATCATGATTAGAGAATATTATTTAGGTATTATGCAAATCACAACTTACACACTTTTCATTTATTATGAAAATACCTACTTTCTGTATATTGTTGCCCTAATCTGGGCACGCTAATATACTAGTCAAGTAAATACTTTAAAACACTCATTATTGGAGAATCAATCAAAACAACTACTCTTCTAGCTAATACTGACGAAGTATTGAATTACATGATAGGATTCTTAGCATTTTAAAGAAAAAAAATATATTGAAAATACTTAAATCATTTATTCAAATTTAATCATTCACAATTTTTTATTTAATATGAAATTATCTACTTTCTGCATATTGGTGCCTTAAACGGGTCACGCTAATTTACTACTTAGGAAAACACTTTAAAACACTCATTATTGGAAAACCAATCAAAACAACTACTCTTCTAACTAATACTGACGAAGTATTGAATTACATGATAGGATTCCTGGCATTTTAAGGCAAAAAATATATTGAAAATAATTAAATTATTTATTGAAATTCAGTCATTTACAACAATTATTGAACCATACATTCTATTTCAACTCTAGAAAAGTTGTAGTTTTTTCGAACTCGTTAGTTCTCATCAGTAGAGTATAGAAACATTCATTCATTATTTACAAGCCTATTCTTGATTTATTTTTACAATTAATTATTTTTTATTTATTTGCTTTTATCATGATTAGAGAATATTATTTAGGTATTATGCAAGTCACAACTTACACACTTTTCATTTATTATGAAAATACCTACTTTCTGTATATGTGTAAGTTGTGATTTGCATAATACCTAAATAATATTCTCTAATCTTTCTGGTTCTTGTACACACACTAAATCACATTTTTCTTCATCCCCTTTAATAATGGGGTGGGGGTGGAAATGGGGGTGGCTAATGCCAAAATTTTTTTTGAGACCTTAGCTTCTCTTGTCTATACTAAATATTAATTTTATGAACTCTTACCTGCTTGATTTACCTATTTACTCCAAATTTACCCCAAATTTACCCCAATTTACCCCCCAACCTTTCGACGGAACAAGATGAAAATATAATCTAGTTTTAGATCTCGTTAAAGTACATATGTAAATTTCAAGTCAATATCTCAAACGGTTCCAGAGTAAACGTGCGCACAAAAAAAGTTACAGACCGACATACAGATATTTTTTTTTCGCTCAAACTTGAAATCTCGACGTTTCATGACATTCTAAGCCTATTTGAACAACAAAAATTTCGCAAAACTTTGAACAGCTGTATCTCGGATACTATTTGATCTACAGAGTCCACTCTGGTATCAATTTGTAGCAAATTTAGTCTACTTTTAAAAAATACTAACTTATTTTTACCAAAAAAGTAGGCCTTCGATGTCAAAATCGAGAAAAACTGAAAAAAATAAATAAATAAAAATTTCGCAGTTTTTTGGTATTCTGACAAAGACCCGGAGGTCTGCCGAGGTCGTAAATTTGGATTTAACATTGCTTTTTAATCCTATACAACATATTCAAAAGCATAGATACCTGATTTGACGTCAGGTAGGATGTATAGTTACTGTATTATAAATGTTGTGCTTGCTTTATACTTCTACTCAACTCTTAGAAATGGAATTTTAAATTGGGGTACTTGTAGTAAAATCCAGAATCTTTATTTTGCAAAATATGCTGTTAGAATCTTGGAAGGGTTGGCTAGTAGAGAATCCTGCAGAGATTACTTTGAGAAGTTAAAGATTTTAACAGTCTTTAATGTTATACATTTATGAAATCTGCTGTTTTGTTTTTAAACAAAATATTTCAACGAAATCAAGTAAACCAACTAAATTTAGAGCTACTCTGAATCCTGACCAACATACCACAGCCCTTTATCAGAAAGGTCATATATATATATACACAATGGTTGCAAATTGTTTAACTTTTTACCTGATGCAATAAAACAATCTGCAAATATTAACATTTTTAAGAGAAGTCTAAAAAAACTGTTAACTGAAAAAAATTGTTATTCTATTGAAGAATTTTTTATGTGATTGGTTTTATACTTAATATGTTTATGTATATATGTGGGTATGTTTCATATACTTTTTTGAGTTTGTCCGATAAGTCGGTATGTTTGTTTTTCTATAAGTTGAGTTTGAAAAATCGAATTAAGTAGTTCGTAAAAACTTAAGCAGCCATTTATCACATTATTATACGATTCAAGAAAAGATCAATCGACATGAAGAAGTTTTTCATACAACAGTTGAAAATTAACTTTATGGATATTATAGAATTATTGTCAAATAAACAACATGGTTTTATATTCCCAAAGATAAATCAGAAAAGGCATCACGTCAGTTTAGGCATATATCTCCGCAATCAAACAGATACAAACCTTGAACCATCGACAAAGGAAAAAAAATATCATCATATACACATTTCGCAAGTCATTAAGTGCCTTAATCCATCAAAACAAAAAAACTGATACCCACTTCTGACATATTTATTTTTCCAATAACATATTGAGGGAGAGATGTAACATATTGCTCTCTTTAAATTCAGCTCATGCTGCTTGATACTTATTAATGATTTATAAAACCGCAAGTGGGGTTTAAAACATTTGTAAGAGATACCCTACTTATCTAGATCCTTGGTAATAAATTATGCAGAAATTTATCTTATTTAACATAAAAAATGCTTGCTCATTTTATAAATGATCGTTGTTTGGGATGGGTTGGGGAGGGCATCTTCATCTTAGTATTTTTCGCATACATTATACGGAAATGAATTATTGTAATTTTTAAGAGATATGGAAATAATATTTATGGCAGCGCTCCATCTAACATCAGACTATAAATCGCCGTTCAACTTTTTATATTGATTGAAATGAAAAAAGAAAACATGACTCATTTTGAACACAATGTAGTTATAATAGTCCCATGCATTTAGATTTTTGTTAACTTGATTTTTCTCGGAAAATGATAAGAGGGCGAAAAGAAAGAGAAGAAAATTTTACAACAGAAATATATATATATATATATATATATATATATATATATATATATATATATATATATATATGTTGTTTCTTAGGTTTTCGCGGGTGCTAAATGAAAGGTTGTTGTGCTTCCGGGTGTTTTCCCGCGTAGTTGACAGGCTCCTGCTGGGGCCACGGTTGTCTAAACGACGTTTTGGCAGAATCCCATCTGCCATCTTCAGGTTCTCGCTGAAAGCTGCCTACTGCTGCTCCTCGTTGCTCGAACTGAACTTGCTAAATGAAAGGTTGTTGTGCTTCCGGGTGTTTTCCCGCGTAGTTGACAGGCTCCTGCTGGGGCCACGGTTGTCTAAACGACGTTTCGGCAGAATCCCATCTGTCATCTTCAGGTTCTCGCTGAAAGCTGCCTACTGCTGCTCCTCGTTGCTCGAACTGAACTCTAAATGAAAGGTTGTTGTGCTTCCGGGTGTTTTCCCGCGTAGTTGACAGGCTCCTGCTGGGGCCACGGTTGTCTAAACGACGTTTCGGCAGAATCCCATCTGCCATCTTCAGGTTCTCGCTGAAAGCTGCCTACTGCTGCTCCTCGTTGCTCGAACTGAACTGCTGCAGCTTTCAGCGAGAACCTGAAGATGGCAGATGGGATTCTGCCGAAACGTCGTTTAGACAACCGTGGCCCCAGCAGGAGCCTGTTAACTACGCGGGAAAACACCCGGAAGCACAACAACCTTTCATATATATATATATATATATATATATATATATATATATATATATATATATATATATATATATATATATATATATATATATATATATATATATATATACCATTTTTTTCATTTGAGTAAAACTATCGGAGATAGATGCAGATGCAACTAATGCTCGGAACGAAACTAGAGCGCGCCCCGTCAGTGCGTGCGCGCCCGCTACACAAAAAGTGATATAACTTTTGACTGACAAAATCAAATAGCAAAAACTAAATAACATTTTAAAGTTGATATGACCATGTAATGGGTGTATATATTTGTTTTCCAAAAAGCGTTTTATATTATTAACTTTTTCTTCAAGCGTATTAAAATGTTTAAATTATGTCACCAAAAACAAAAGTAGAAGTAGGACATTGTTTTACTTGTAACAAAATGTTAGTACCGAACACCACCGTAGTGGACATTGTTTTACTAGTAACATAATGTTAATACCGAAAGCCACCGGTGGCGCGCTATCCACTAGCCACTTGTCATATTGTGTCAACATGTAAGACTGTAGTTTGAATATTTGTACATTTATGATAAATAAATGAATTTTTGCATTTTAATACGCTTGAAGAAAATAGTATATTATATTACTAGGAGTAGAACGCACTCTTTTTTTGTGTTGAGCCCAGAATTTGCGGCTGAGGCGCAGCCGAAGCCGCAAACTGGGCGAAACACAAAAAAAGGCGTTCTACTCCGTGTAATATATACTATTTTTTCTTCAAGCGTATTAAAATGCAAAAATTCATTTATTTATCATAAATGTACAAATATTCAAACTACAGTCTTACATGTTGACACAATATGACAAGTGGCTAGTGGATAGCGCGCCACCGGTGGCTTTCGGTATTAACATTATGTTACTAGTAAAACAATACCCCCGGTGGCGCTTTCGGAACTAACATTATGTTACTAGTAAAACAATGTCCACTACGGTGGCGTTCGGTACTAACATTTTGTTACTAGTAAAACAATGTCCTACTTCTACTTCTGTTTTTGGTGACATAATTTAACATTTTAATACGCTTGAAGAAAAAATAGTATATATTACACGGAGTAGAACGTCTTTTTTTGTGTTTCGCCCAGTTTGCAAATCCTGGGCTCAACACAAAAAAAGAGTGCGTTCTATTCCTAGTAATATAATATACTATTCTATTGTTATGTGTTGCAACTCCCAGAATGTAGGCAACACAGAATTCAATTAGTTCGGATGTTGTCTGAATGTAAAGATTTGCACCTACTAGAGAAAGAACCTACTATAAGCTCTAGAGTGATGACATCTATTGTGGAACTATCTAGAGAATGGTGACGTCATACAGAAAATTCGGGATCCCTCATCTTTAGGTATATAAGGCATTGAGTAAACCAGAGTGGATAATTCCAGGAGGTAACCACCCTCCTAGAGGACTGGTGCAATCGATGGAAGGTAGCCGTCAACGCCGAGAAGAGTAAGGCGGTCCTCTTCAAGAAGGTAAGAAAACAAAACCCCACAGGTCACGTTTCCATGTTTGGTGAAGACATCCAATGGCACGACACCGCCAACTACCTTGGCGTGATCATGGAGAAAGGCCTAACATGGAGACAAATCACCGCCGCCATCGCCAAAAAGGCCAGGAGGACGAGAGCCCTAATCTACCCGCTGACGGGTAGACAGAGCAGACTCAACCTAAGAAATAAGCTCACGCTTATCAGGTCACTCATCCGGCCCCAACTGACGTACGCTTCGGTAGCATGAGGTTACCAAGCAAAAAGCTACCTCCATCAGATCCAGAGAATGGAAAACGTCGCCCTCCGAACAGCAGTCAACGCACCCTGGTTCGTCCGCAACGAGGACATCTTCAGGGACCTGGACTACACCCCAGTCACTGAAATCATCAAGCAGAGAGCCAGAAAGATGTACGCCCTTGCCGAGGAGCATGGGAACCTACTAGTCAGGGAGGCTACTGACTATGACCCAGCAGATGCTCCGAGGCACAAGCGGCCGAAGGTGCAGCTTCTGGATAACGGGTGAGTATGAGAGACATACCATCACCCGATGTTCCACTCCCACGGAAGAGACATGACGATCGCCCAACCACCCACCCAAGACCCTGCGGGTACCGGACAAAAGACCGTCCAGTACTCGTAGTCACCCTGGCTCTGGGCAGACCAAAAATGCTACCAAAGCAGTTTGGTCTGCCCTTCCTCGAGCTACACAGCTCATCCTTACCCTACCGACGATCCGGATGACAGGATGCCTCTTGGCATTCTGTGTACCGGCAGTCACTCCCGCCACAAACTCAAAACGCCCAACTGACCGATGACTACCCCCCGGGGGGCAAACAAGCTGGCGAAGACCAGAAGACGAAGACAGAAGAACGCCAGAAGAGGCCTTAGCCAGCAAGGTCCAACGAGTCAGGACTCAGGGAGGTGGGCCGAAATCGTCTGCACCGCTCACATTTGTGAGTGGGGCCGACGTAAAGTAAGTTCGCCCGCCCTGCCCGAGGCTGGTCCCCGGTCTACAGCGATGCATTGGGGTAAATGGCAATAGTCCTGCCCGGCCCCAGTCATCCGAGACCGACATCTTTAGCCAAGAATATTGGCGCGAGTGGATAAGTTAGTACAGTTCTAATGGTCAGTTGAGATAGTCAGAAGTAAGTAGTACACAGTGTATTATTAGTCAAGTAATTAATTGTTGTTGTTAATAAATTAGTGTTTAGTATTACCTTGGCGTTATAATTTCCGAACCCACGATACAGGGTGTTTACAAAAATTCATTCATATAATTTTTTATTAAACAACTTTATATTATAGGACCGTACTCTCAAAACATTATACGAGACATTATATTACAATATGTGTGAAGTGAAAAAAAAATTACAAAAAATTATTTTATATTTTGTAAAATACAGTCCATTTTAAAAAAAATCATTTCTGGCTCTCATTCATTAAACTTCAAATGATATTAACGGAGTTAATCAATAAGATTCCAACATTTTATAGGGCAGACATTGCTTGAATGATGTACTTTTGCTTGTTGTACCGGATTTTTTTCACGAAATTCCAGAGAAAAAGTCGGATATAAATCGTATGTGCTAAATTTACCAATTTTTCAACAGAGCTGCAACTTAAAAAAAGAAAATGTTACCTAATACCAGGATCCTTAAGCTGAAGGTCTCGTCTTTCGAAGCTTACATTTGTTGTTATTATTTTTTATTCTTTAAGTGGGATTAGCAAGATGCCCTTGCTCCTCTACGGGGATCGTTAAACATTAAGTCGACTCAAATTTTGGACGTCATATTGAAGCCGCCATTTTTAATTTTCAAGTTTTTGTATTTTTTGGAAGTTGTGAACGTACTTCCCGCCTTCATGTCAAATTTCAAGCTCACAGCAGAGAACTTACACCACAGAGAAGCGATAGCAAGGCTTCCCACTTTAACCGTTTTCGTATGCGCATGTGCGAGATAGGTTGTGTAGTTGTCATTATAATATATTATTATTATTATCAATTATATTTAATATGTGGTATAGTAACATATTATACTGAATTGCTTTCAGTGTACATCAAACTTTAAAGTTCTCTCAGTGTAAGAGGTTGTGTTTCACTCACGTTCAATGATATTAGAACCGAGGTATAAAATTACAAAGGAACCGCCGATACTGTCGCTTCTCTGTGGTGTAAGTTCTCTGCTCTGTTCGTCGTGAAGTACCCAAAATACTCACAGACATAAGTAAATACATATAATCCAGTAAATAAGCCGGAAAAAAGTGTAAAATGCGGAAAAATGGTGGAACAGCATCGACTTGAAAAATTCCTTTTATCACGAGTTCCCTAGACCCTCCAGGAACATTTATCAGCATTGACCCCTGCATTACCTCCGAAAATGAGAAAGTTGGGGGTGTTTGAAGTGTTCCAAAAGGTAGATGTCATACAAATTTATAAAACTCGGAAATGAGTTCTAGAAGGTTTTTTGGGTCGCTGATCACGAATCCGACGTCCAAATTGAGGAATTTCATATTCCAGTATGAAATTCGTGCCATTTTTTGATGAAAATTCCACTTTCTCGGGCGGAAATTTAAATATGAATATTGTGCTGCGGAAGTGTGCTCTAGGAGGTTTTTTGGGTCGCTGATCACGATTTCGAGGTCCAAATTGAGCAGTTCCATATTCTAGACTGAAATACGTGCCATGGAAAATTCCATTTTTTCAGAAAAAAATTAAATATTAACTTTTTTCCACGAAAATGTGCTCTAGGAGGTTCTTTTGGTCGCTGGTCATTATTTTGTGGTCCAAATTTAAGAATTCCATATTCCAGACTGGAATACTTGCCATGGAAAATTCCATTTTTTTCAGAAAAAATTTAAATATTAACGTTTTTCCACGAAAATAAATCGATTTGTCCGGTTGAAATATCGGATGAACATGAAGATGAAAGTGACACTGAAGAAGAACCAACAAATCCCAAAAAATTGCCATGTATTATGCCATGTGTTTATAAAATTGCCATGTATTGAAATGCTCGTAATATTCATACGTAACTTTTTTCTTCAAAGTAAAATTGACTTGAAAAATTATTTTCAAATACTCGTAATATTCATACATAATTTCTTTCTTCAAAGTGAAATTCGACACGAAAAATGGCGCAAATTCCACTACAGAATATGAAATTCTTGAATTTGGACCTCAAAATCATGATCAGTGACTCAAAAAAACCCATAGAGCAAGCACACTACCGCAGTACAATATTCATATTTAAATTTCCGCCCGAAAAAGGAACTTTCATCAAAAAATGGCACGAATTCCATACTGGAATATGGAATTCCTCGGATTCGTGATCAGCCACCAAAAAAACCTCCTAGAGCCCATTTCCGAGGCGAAATATTAATTTTAATCATAATAATAATAATAAATGCTTTTATTGCTCCAGGCTGAAATATACAAATAGGATAACAATATACAAAATAATTATACCTGAATGCAAAAGGCAGAGTTCGCACTTGTTCGATGTGAACATCGAAAAAGCAGCGCTGTTACACTCAACCTTCAAAACTAATTAAATACTAATTCAAGTGAAGTAATAACAACATACAAGATTGGTTAATAATCGCAGTACAATGAACTTTTAAGCAGTCATTAGCACAACTAACGAAGGGAAATAAGTATATCCACAATAATCAGTAGAATATATAAATAATAATCAAAAATATATAACAATTTCATAAATTTTGGCACAATTGTTAGCACAACTACAAACACAAAATCGGCAATTCTAAATACCTACATAATGTAATAAACGCACACAATTACTCATTCAAAATCCACATACATTAAGTAACAAAGAATGTTCCATCAGATATTGCAAGTTTCATTTTTTTCTTAAAAATATTAACAGGCAGTTTCTTTAATTCCTCAGGAATTTTGTTGTAAATTTTAGCAATGTTGAACGAAAAGGTTGATCTTGTGCAGCGGTAACGTTAGAGATTTTTTTCCGCGTACATTAACATCATGTACTGTTGTACGAAGCTTAACTTTTTTATAGAGATAGGAAGGTTCTTTCGTAATGATTATGTTATGAAAAAGTGTGCATAAATGAAGTAGTCGTCTATTCTCTAAGTTTAACCAACCAATTTCAGCAATATAGTGCGAGACATGCTCGCGTTTCCTAAGTCCACAAATTAGCCGTACACAGGAGTTCTGAATAAGTTGTAGACGTCTACTATCAGCTTTAAGTAAAGATGGTCCATAAACACAATCAGCATAATTAAATTGTGAGAGGACAAATGAATCACACAAGGTGATTTTGGATTTTTTGTCTAAGATGTGCCTGTTAGAGTAAATTAATTTTAGACTACAGAAAGCTTTTCTAATTATTAATGAGATGTGCTTCCCAAATCTCATATTGACATCCAACATAAAGCCCAGATTCCTTTCGCAATCAGTATAAACTAAAATCTCATCACCGATGTATAAGGGAATGTTATCACGATTTCTTTTACGAACAGCCTTCCTACCGAACAACATAGCTTTGGATTTAGTAGGGTTGATACTTAAGCAGAAATTATTGGAGAGAATAAAAAGAGTATTGAGATCGTTGTTCATTTTTACACGAGCATCATCAATATCGTTTTCATCAAATGACATGTAGTTGTGTGTCATCAGCGAAAAAATGTGAGCTAACATATTTAAAACACTTATGGAACTGAGAGGTATAAATGGTAAATAGTAAGGGACCGAGAACTGATCCCTGAGGTACTCCTCTGGTAATAAGAGCCGAGTTATACGCGTCGTGGCCAATTACTACCTTTCGAGAGCGATCAAGTAGATAATTTTTAATAAGAAGTATAGCATTCTTGCTAAACCCTATATAATGGAGAAGAGCTAATAATTGATGGTTAATTTTGTCAAAGGCTTTGGAGTAATCCAGTAGTACTACTGCGCATAATCGATTATTATCAATGGTTGAGTAGATATCGTCTGTTATTTTCAAAAGAGCCGTTGTGCAACTGTGTCCAGTTCGAAACCCAAATTGGTTTTCAGGTAAAATGTTGTACGTTCTTAAATGCGAGCGTATTTGTTCATTCAAAATTTTTTCAAGGCATTTAGAAATTGTACATAAAATACTAATGGACCGTAAGTCACTGAGACTTTCTGGATTAGAATTTTTAGGCAGGGGGATTATATTCGACCTTTTCCACAGCAAAGGATAAACATTATTTTCGATGCAGAAATTAAATATGTGTGTAATGATAGGCAAAATGATAGGACAGCAGTGTAATAACATTGTAATGCTGATATTGTCTACTCCAATAGCATTGGATTTCATTAATAATAATTTGTTATAGATATCAAGTTCCGAGGTAAAAGCAATATTAAATTCCTTAGTATTTTCTAACATATTGTTAGAGTAGAAATTAACGGTATTGTTGTCAGGTGTATTGTGATTAGCACTAGACGCAACGAAGAAGTCATTAATAAGAGTTGGGTTGTACAAATGATGTGGGATGGAATTAGGTTTTTTTGAGTAGATATCAAGATTTCTAAGCACTTTCCACATATTCCGAGAGTTGCTAATATTGAATTGTAAGTAAGCTTTCTTTTCCCGCTTGATTGCATAAATTTTTTATACATTTTTTATGACAGCTACTTTTTGGGGCACTTCAACCCCCCCCCTAACTTTCTCATTTTCGCAGGTTATGCAGGGGTCAATGCTGATGAATGTTCCTGGGGGTCCAGGGAACACGCGAAAACAGGTGCTGTTCCACCACTTTTCCACATTTTCCGGCTTATTTATTGGACTAATAGTTACAGTCATTTTTATATAAAACAGAATTTAACAAAGTTTTTATCCACAGCCATCACGATCTGGAAAATCTAAAGTTTTATTCGGGACGTCAAAATGAAATATGTCCCTAAATTTTGAAAACTTTCCGAATTATTTCTGCTAACTCGTCTTAAAATGTCCAATTGGACTGAACTATATAAGTTATAGGATATGTTTATGTCTCTGGTGTGTGTGTAGATGTACCAGACATTTTTAAATATACATTATCTTCTGCGATGTTTTAGTTATTTTAATTTTGTTTGTAAACTACATCGAACCTTGCTATTAAATCATTTTCCCACAAATTACATAGGCATTTTTAATAAATCTGAAAAATTATTCCGATGAAGGAAGGGAAATTGATAATTAATCTTGTAATATAAATTGCATTTGGTAAACTTGGCTTGAAGAAATTTAATGCGGAGTCACAGCACAACGTTGATTGATTATTATTCCACCACGCGACGGCGAAAAGCTTGGAGTGATAATGCAATTCTTGTCAGGGCGCCGAGTGTTTTTGCGCAAGTGAAATCATTTTACACCGTCGTCGGCGTCGCGCAGTGGGGAATTCTCCCGAATAACTCAAAATTCATAACATCCAGTACGTATACTAAAATTGATATTATAGTCCAGTGGAATTAGCAAATATGCATATTGTAATTCGTTTCAGGATGCCACGCGGATTAAATGATAGTTTGATTGATTACGAACATGACCCTGAATTTGGTCCACTTTTTGACCGCCGGAACATTGTTTATTTGACGATTTATTGTTGAAAAATTCAAAAAAATCGACTTTTTTAAAGATAACTTAATTATTTTAGATTTATAGATACCGTTAGAAATTTGAAAAACGGTTAATTTGAGAGGCGTTTCGTTTAAAACGCTTGAAAATTTGTTTAAATAATCGCAAAAAACCGCGAAAATTTTCGCAATTTGCAAATATTTTTCATTCTTTAACAAAAGCACTTCAGTTCTTGAAACTTTGACAAAATATGTCTTTAATTACCCCAAAGTTACCCCTAAAATTTCATCAAAAATTTTTAATTAGTTTAAGAGATATTCAATTTGTTTATTAAATACATAAATAATGTAACATGCAAATTCACCCAGTTCCCGCTGTCGTAGAGGGTTGATCCGGACATCATTTTTTTTTGTTGAGACTTAAACCTTATGTTTTTATTAATGGTAAATCAAATTTGCATTATTTTCAACTTCAAAATGGCATTTGAAAAAGTGTCACATTTTGAGGTTAGGTTTTTTGCTAATAACTTTTAAACAAATGAACATTTTGCAATATCGTTCTCATATCTTTGTTGCTGGGGTATTTCCAAGCCATAATTGAAGCTGGTAATAAACTCTTAAAATGTGTTGGTTGGCTACACCACTTGCAGGGAGTAAATTTTCGAGCTTAAACCCTTTTTTTACGGTGCAAAGTTCATACTGATTATATCTCAAATGATGCAAACTCATTTCTTTTTCGTATTTTTCAAGTAATGTACGAGCATATTTCTTAGCTGCTTTTGTACTATATAAATTAATAATTCAGTAATATTACGGTTCAAATTGCGATATATCCGACAAAATTCATAAAGTTTTGAAAATTGGTGGAAATAATCAGGACAGCATATGTAATAATAAACCAAAAAGTTCCCACCCCCTAAATTGTGTGCTTCATCCCCTACGACATAGTATTCACCCCGCTTTTTTAAAATTATCCATGAAATGGTGCATTTTACGACAAAAATACCTATGTACAAAAGTGTTCTACAGGAAATTCTCTACAAAAAAGGTTTTTAGACCATTTCTCCTCAAACGAATAGTACGTTGGTAAATCAGGGCCGTAATTAGCGCAAGTCATATAATTCGTTATCTATTTACCATCACCGAAATGTTCGGTGTTACTATGCAGCACATCATTCCGCACTTCCATAGGTCATTGCCCTTTACGGGTTGGTACTTCATCGTAGATGCAATAGTATATTATTTTAGCGCTTGCTGTATTACCTACCCCCTCAGTAGGCTGTGAAGAAGTGATTTACAACATATTGTACAAACTTTCAACAATGAGGAAGCTACTCATGAAGAAATTGCAAACATGGGAGAGCGATTTATTTTAGCTTTATACAACTGTACCTCGGCAGAAAAAAGTCTAGATGAATACAGATTTATGTCTTTTAACAGACTAGTTGGTAAAGCCAGCAACACTGTTATGTTGTCAAAACTCCTACCAACTTCTGCTGCCGCTCGGCAACACTGTTATCGAGTTTTTCACCAAATTCAAACATGGAAAAACGTGACGCTCAAAGCTACCGATTGGGGGTGGAAAAAAGTTGGCGGTATATTAATCCCAATAATGACTATAAAAGAACCAGCTCCCGAATCTGTTTTAACGCTTATTTCATGTTCATGTAAATTGGGGTACGAATACAGGTGTAGTTGCAGAAGAGCAGTCTTGCGTTTCTCTACAATGTGTTATCATTGCCATGGACAATCATGCTTGAATGTTGAATCTGTGGAAGACGACCAAGATTTATAATTAACATTTGAAAATTAGTGGATTAGGCCTACAGGGGATACCACTTTAAAAAAAACGCGCCAAGTACTTTACCTCTAGGGTGGTGTGGAAATAAGTACAACACGGTCTTTTTATAGAGGTGAGGGGGTGGAAGTTGTATATTTATTAAAATTGTAAATAAATTTTAGTGCCTACTGCTATTTTAAGCGTTAAACGTTAAACTTTAAGGTAGATCGTACTGTAGAGAGTGCTAGTCGGAACCAACCCTTATGTTTGCGCCATATTTCCCACGTTATTATTAATTTTAGGAAAAAAGTGGTAAAAACCTTTTTGATAGAGAATTTTCCAAGGAACAATTTTGTATATAGGTATTTTTGTCGAAAATTACACCGTTGCCGAGATAATCTAGAAAAACTCAAAATGGGGGTAGAAAGGACGTCCTGGGGGATGAAGCACACTATTTAGGGATGGGAACTTTTTGGTTTAGTAATCCTTATGCTATTTCCAACATACCCACCAATTTTCAAATCTTTATGAATTTTGTCGGAATAAAAACGTAATATTCCTGAACTATAATTATTAACTGCCATTTGAAAATAATTTATTAACATCAACCGATGTTTCACAAAAGGGTTCAGATAACTCTTTAATTACGTTCGTGATCAACATCAAATAATTTACCTTTGTCCTTTTGAAAAAAAAGGATGTTGAATCACACCCGGTAAAGATATAAAGAAATCCAATATATTGTGTCAAATCTTGGTGTTTAAAACTAGTAAAATTATACCAATTGTTGGTTTTTTTTTGTTAGAAACAATTATTGTCTGAAAAATTGCTCGCAAAAAAATTATTTTTCGAGATAATAAAGAAAAATATTTTTTTAACAAAAATAACTGTTTATAACAAATTATTGTTTAATTAGGAAAAAATCGGCATGACAGATATTATTATTTCATCATGCTACCCCAAATTAAAAAAAAAAAGTCAAAATCGGAGAAACGGTAAATTTTGGTTGACGGATTTGAACTCGTCTCGATCATTTTATAAACGTGTTACAGATATGACTTATGCTTCTCTCTCCTATTCTGACGCTGATTTAAAATTAATTGTTATCGTTGCAAATTGAATTTTTTCCCCCAAACTCAGCTCTAATACAAAGATAGACTTTAAACTAGTTGTTCGCCAAGTTTCAGCTGTTAATGTTTATTAATAAACAAATTACGAATTTATTTAAAAAAAAAAATCATCTCAGCTTCTAGTAAGGCTAGTCATTTTTTTCAAAATGTATGAAAAAACCCCAGAAACAAATATATGAGAACGTTATTGCAAAAGCTTCATTTGTTTAAAAGTTATTAGCAAAAAACCTAACCTCAAAATGTGACACTTTTTCAAACGCCATTTTGAAGTTGAAAATAATGCAAATTTGAATTACCATTAATAAAAACATAAAGTTTAAGTCTCAACAAAAAAAATGATGTCCGGATCAACCCTCTACGACAACGGGAACTGGGTGAATTTGCATTTTACATTAATAAACAAATTGAATATCTCTTAAACTAATTAAAATTTTTTGATGAAATTTTAGAGGTAACTTTGGGGTAATAAAAGACATATTTTGTCAAAGTTTCAAGCACTAAAGTGCTTTTGTTAAAGAATGAAAAATATTTGCAAATTGCGAAAATTTTCGCGATTTTTTGCAATTATTTAAACAAATTTTCAAATTAACTGTTTTTCTAATAGTATCTACAAATTGAAAAACCTACCGTTAAAGGTCTTTGAGTTATCTTTGAAAAAGTCGATTTTTTGGAATTTTTCAACAATAAATCGTTAAATAAACAATGTTCCAGCGGTCAAAAAGTGGACCAAATTCAGGATCATGTGCGTAATCAATAAAATTATCGTTTAATCCACGTGGCATCCTGAAACGAATTACAATAAATTTCAGTCTTTTTTTTACTAATTCTACTGGACTATTAGTAAGTGTCGATGATTACGAACCCGATGCTAGAATTTGCAAAAACGAGATGGTATATACCATCTCGTTTTTTAAATATGGCGGACTGAAATCTTAAAAAAATCATCTAAAAAATACGAAAAAATATGGTTCAATATCCTTCATATTTGTAATTAAAGACAAGTTTTGATTTTTGATCAGGACCGTATTATGATCGGCTTATAAATGTAATTGGCAAATAAAAGAAATGGTTAAACCTTCACGACGCTATAACTTTTAAAACAACCGTAAAAAAAATTTTTATATAAAAATTTTCGAGAATTTTATTCTCCACAAAATTCATAATAAGTACAATTTCCGTAGAATCATCAGGAAACGAGTTATTCAAAAAAAGTATATTTATATTTTACTTCCTTTTATAACAAGATGGCGGCTAAACCAGCACACCATTGAGGCCGAAAACTTAGATTCTTAATGAAAGTCATGCTTTAATACTACAATAAAATCCCCCTTTTTTAAATGTATACGTATACTGACTTCAACAACTGTGCGTCGTCCAAAACTTTTGCATCACCCAGTTTTCAAGTTACAACTTTAAGCATACGCATTTCGGCATTAAAAATTAACTTGAATACGAAAAAGTCTACCTTGGTCAAACAAAGTAAATTTGCTTTTAAACAAACAGGCTTTTTTGATTATTTGTATAAAATATACTGCATTACCATATCTACCTCGAACATAAGCCTCCAGCTTTCTGTTCGTGCTTTTTGTCAGATTAATATTTAATAGTAATCAAGGTAAATAAGTGGAAACTTTAATAAATTTTTATTTACAAAATATACGATAGGATCAACATCCCATAATTATTATATTATTAAATGCAAATGTAACTGTTAAAGAGAACTATTAAAGTTGTAAAATATAATATACGAGTAATAAACTTTATACCGTGCGTGTAATCGCGAAATGGGCATGTACATCCACATAGCGCGAGAGATGTGACAACCCAGCAATAGTAAAACTCGCCTGCCGGCCGGCACTCGACTACTGAAGTATCGAAGTATCCCAGCTCTGTTATTTCATTTTAGTCAACTGGCACACCCGATGTTGTAATTCTTACTTCCCATGTCTAACGTTCCGTTACACGCACGGTAGAAGATACTAGTATTCATTTTAAATTTTACAAAAACTTATTGCAAATATATATCTTTTTCTACGACTATGAAATAATTCATTTATTATAGATACATTTTTGGACATGTAATAGGTCTCATTACTAATGGCCGCGGGTAATAATTCATTACTCAATAGGCTAGGACCAATCACAAGAGTTCATATTCATTATTCAACAGACTTGAACCAATCACAAGAGATCATATTCATTATTCAATAGTTTTCGTGGAGCAATCGCGAGACGATTTAAAGTTTAAAAACATCGCGTGTGCCATAACTCAATTCAATCTGTCATAATAAGTAGGTCATCGATTTCGCCGAAAGTCAAAAAATGTCACTTTTCGTACGCTCCTGTAGGCTCGAATTATCGATTTCACCGGTGCGATTCACGATGTGCATCACTTGCAATTCTTTCTCTTCCCATAATAACATAGTATGGTCCTTCAACTCATATATTAAAAAAGATCTGAACGTTAAAAAATTTCGTGTTCCGCCTTCTTTGCAGATTGTGAAAACGGACGCCTCAACACGGTTTTTGTAGAATAAATCGAAAAGTATCAATCCTAGCAAAAAAAATAAAATCTCCAAGGTAAAGATCATAAACCGAGGAACAATTTAATGTTTTTTAAATCTCCGTAACTTTTTGTTTTTTTTCGGAGATATGGAGGTTTAAATATGGCGTCAAACGTTTTTAATTCAAAATACCTCTTTAAAAATTAAATATCTCAGAAACTAAGGCACTTGCGCCAAAAATGTTAAGAAACCAAATCAAAGATTATCGATTATGCTAACAGACTTTTATAAAATTTTCTCTCCTGTTTAAAAAATAAAGAAGTTATGACCGATACAATGTGTCTCTTCGCATTTTCCCTAAAAATCTCAAATTTATCATAAAGTGCAACTTCCTGTTGAGTAGTCGTAGAAAAAGTATAGTATTCTACTTGCGTGTAATAGCTATTATTCACTCGGATGAATTACGACACTCGCCTTCGGCTCGTGCCGTAAACATCATCCTCTGGAGTAATAGCTATCATTACACGCTCGTTGAATAATATACTATTACAACTATTTTCCTGTCAATATACCACGATAAATATTGAACTATAATACAAATTACATTATTGTAGATAATCGTACTATACAGGGTGACCCAGCCTCGCGTTGTCCAAATAAAGAGATATCGAAAATTTTCAAAAATGGGGAGGTAGAGGACACAGAAGTGAATAGTTTAAAATTATTTTGAATCATACTGGGTGATCCATTCTTTGCACAAGATTTCCATTGATACAAAGTATTATGGCTCCATATATCGTGGGTGCCAAAATTGATGACAATTCGTGATTTATAAAAAAAATATGATTAATCTTTGATTATCATGGATTTTCAATGAAATTGAAAATAATATCAACTTATGTGCACTATCACAATTTTTCCCGGCAAACAAAATACGTTTCCCGCAATAGTTTTCAAATCAAATAATTTTCAATAATACCCGGTCTAGCCTACATATATATGGTCAATTATCTCAAGGACGCAGGAAGATCAGAGGCTGAATTTGTGTCAATGGTAACTTTATTACTCATCGATGTCATAATACAAGTTATTTTGGGGCTGCTGACCCTTTCTTAGTGGAAGACCAGACCCTCTGAATTCGACACACTATACAACTCGCGAACACCCACCTAAAAAATAGGTAATTTGATGTAACATAACCTGCTAAACTTGATTTTTGAATTCGCCCATTGATTTGAGATTGCCAAAATGACCAAATTGGCAATTTTCTAAAAAAAATAAAAATTATGTGTTATTTTTTGTTTTTCATATAACACGTCATATATTTTTTATTTTACTTCAGAATTTTTTAATTTTTTAATATAAGATTCTCTAACTATTGTTTGATATGTTGAAAGTAAAAAACTTTACCTAAAAAATAATTAGTTGGCAAAAAAAAATAACAACTTTTCTTTGACGCAAAATCTTTAAAATTTGCAGAGTAAAATGTCCGATCGAGGTATCTTTTTTATTTTTAAAGTTAGGTGCCTACTATAACTGAAGAAAATGTTCCGAATGAACCAAATAAAATCTTTTATAAGAAGTTTTTTTTGAAATTTTGCTCCCTTATCGAAATATTCATTGATTGTTTCAGGGCCCGAACGAATGCGCGCTACTATGAATCGGCCGCAATCGCATCTAGAGCTAAACGCAGACACGTGCCGGGTGATTATTATTTTCCAGTGTCCATTTATGTTAAGTTGAAAGTGCTTTTTGTCTCAGTCCTTATATTTAGTGCGTTATAAACACATAGTTTGGCATAATAAATTATAATTATTCGGATAGGAAATCAAAGGAAACAAGCTAAAAACGTAATCTTCGCCTGTTCACTGGATTTTTATATAATTGTTATACATTCAATAGGATACTTTTCGCAGTTTTCTGTAAATAATGTTACTTTTAGACATGTTTAATTTTATAGTACGATCTTAGTTGGTAAAAGACTTGGTAAAAAAACTATACCAAACCCCATTTGGGTTTCGATTCCGAGTCAAAAGAACTATACCACCACCTTACACGTAAAAGAATGTAAATTTTTACATTATAAGACACGAGCTAAAATATATTTTCACGGTTGTATATTACATTATGAAATATATATTTGTAAAATATATAAATATTTAGATATTAAAATGAAATATCATTTCACCAGATTTCTATTCAATTACAAAAACATAAAAATTAAAAAAAAAAATTTTCAAATTTAATTCATTAAGTAATAACATTTTTATTTACCAATCGATTTTGTTCAAATAGTAATTTAAGTAATTGTGTTCAAATACTAATTTACTGTCCAAATCTCAGTACAATCGGAATTTTCTTTCTTCAGTTATCGTGCTTACAAGAAACGTGACGGACGGACATACAGACGGACAGACGGACATTTTGAAAGTTGTTCAGAATTCGTTCACTAACACAATGGTATGAAAAATGTTTGTCTGCGAGCGATATTTACGGTTTTAGAAATGTACCGATCAAATGCAAAATCCGATGACATTTCTGTGGCTCTAAAACAACATTTAGAACAGAAAAATTTATTTTTATCACTAAATCCAGTTTACCATGCACAATGTAGAAGATCGTATACCCGAACTGCTTATAAAAGAAAATCAGAAATTGTAAATCTTAGTACAGAGAATACAAGTAAAAAGGGCATTTCTGCAATGTGCTATTTACAAGCCTACCAAATTAAGCCCAGAATTCCAAATGTTTTAGATTTTGGATGGTACCTAAAGGAGGAAATCTTATGTCCAAAGATGATTTCAAAAAGCCCAAAACCCAATTTTATTGAGTTAACTCCATTTTGTAAATGTAAATTATATAACTGTACTACAAGCTGCAAGTGTAGCAAAGCAAACGTGCAATGTAACATAAGTTGTTTATGCGAAGGAAAATGTAATCTTTAGTACCCACTTGCTGTTATAATTAATGAAAATATATTTTTTAATGTGTATGTTTCGAAATTATCTACATAATTTTATAACATTTAATTGCAAATAGAAACTAAATAATCCGTAGACTCACTTGATCGCTTAAACGACACCACAGATGGGCGACATTAACAGAAGTTATGCTTTAAATTAATGCGGACGAGTTGCGCGGCCGCATTCAACAGCGTCATCTCGTTACATGAGCCGAATTTCAAAAAAATCTCTTTATAAAAAAGTTTGTTTAAAGTATATGGAACATTTTTTTCGTTTATACTATAACTCTCACTTTAAAAATAAAAAAGTTACCTCGATCGGGTATTTTTCAATGCAAATTTTAAAAAACCGCGACAATAGAGGGTAATTATATTTTTTTAGGCACTATGTTATTAGTTACACTATATTCTTTGCCGTCAGCCTGTCCAAGAATATTGGAGGGATAATGTGTAAAATATTGGTCTAAATCGGAATTAAAATAAAAATGATATGATGTGTTATGTGCAAAACAAAAATTAACACATAATTTTAAAATTTTTCAAAAAAATTGCGAATTGACCGATTTGGCAATCTCAAATTAACGGGCGAACTCAAAAATCAAATCCAGAAGGTCATTTTACATAATATCATCTGTTTTTTAGGTGGGTGTTCGCGAGTTGTATAGACTACTTTTAAAATGCTTCCTACAGATTGGCTGCTCTCCGACTATCTGCTAAAAGATAAGTAAAATATAGAAAAATCCCGTTTTTGAGTGGACACAGTGTGTTGGTGTGATAATTGAAAATATATTGAAAATCATGAAAAGATGTACCATGAGAGAAAAAAATTTGAAATCGATCTGTCGAATACAAACATACAGACATTTTTATTCGATATTTGAGTTCAGTTGATATTATGAAACGAATTTCTGTTAAGAAAATTGTTTTCCACGATGTTATAATATACCTATTTGATCATATCAAATGAGTGTACCTAATAACTTTCAGGCAATTTCGAACTACTAATGTTAATCCCATATCTAAATATATACGTTAAAGGGAAGATCCCTTTTATCCCTTCGAAGCCAAACTATGTGACTCAATCAAATTAATTATGTAACAACTGACTGCTAGATACTATATATACGCCTTTTCCCCTATATTTATTCACACCACTATTATACGAGCATATCGAGTTAATATTAACCTACTGAAGTACACAATAGGGAATACGCACAAATTATATCAATAAAATTAGATATTCCCTTTATTTTAATAACAATTTTGATTATTAATTTCATTGAAATATGTTGCATTTGACATAAAATTGACTTTCAAACAGTGCAATTTTATATATGCGGTAAAACGAGTCTGATGTCACTGATTAATTGTAAAAATAAATCAAGAATAGGCTTATAAATAATGAATGAATATTTCTATACTCTACTGATGAGAACCAACGAGTTCGAAAAAACTTTTCTAGAGTTGGAATAGAATGCAAGGTTCAAGAATTGTTGAAAATGCTAGGAATCCTATCATGTAATTCAATACTTCGTCAATATTAGCTAGAAGAGTAGTTGTTTTGATTGGTTCTTCAATGATGAGTGTTTTAAAGTGTTTTCCTAAGTAGTATATTATTAAGGTACCGATATACAGAAAGTAAATAATTTCATATTAAATAAAAAAGTGTGATTGACTGAATTTAAATAAATGATTTAAGTATTTTTAATATATTATTTTTGTTTTAAAATGCTAAGAATCCCATCATGTAATTCAATACTTCGTCAGTACTATCTAGAAGAGTAGTTGTTTTGACTGGTTCTGCAATAATAAGTGTTTTAAAGTATTTTAGTAGAATAGAAGAATAGAATAGAATACATACATCAAAATCCATATTGTCGCATTATTTTTCAGGGTGGAAACCCCTAAAAGCTTAAAAATTAATAACTCTTCTAATTTTACGAATAACTTAACGAAAATCCACATACTCATGTTTTTGAGGTCGTTGAATATGACTGTGAGGTCAAAACTTACGAGACGAAAATATGAAGGGTTGAAACCACCCATAAACACTGAAAAATGTATAATTCTTCTAATGTTACAAATAAATTCACGAAAATCCATATACTTTTTTAGGTCGCTGAATATGATTTTGAGGTCTAAATTTATAAAAAAAAAATGATGGATTAAAAATGGTCACAAAAGAGTATAGTAATATGTCTAATTTTATTAAAAACACAGATTGTTATAAATAAATCAAATTAATACAATTAAGTAAACTAATAGGCCAGTCCAACACGCTGTCACTTTGCTTTGTTTGTACTACAGCAGCCATCTTTTGTTGGTAAGTTAGGGTTTTCGTCAGGCCTAAAGGCCACCATACACGTCCATTAATCTCATTACCTGAATTTTTGCATTTTTTCAATCATACTTAATTCAATAATTATAGCTAGATATGCTTTTTTCTTAAATAATGGACATGTAAGGTGTGAAAAATAATGACAGGGTATGACGGGGAAATTTTTAGTAAAGATATTTCTGTAATGATCTGCGGGAATGACATTATTGCTGAACGTGTATGGTGTCCTTTAGGCCTGACAAAAGCCCTAACTTACCAACAAAAGATGGCTGCTGTAGTACAAACAAAGCAAAGTGACAGCGTGTTGGACTGGCCTATTAAATAATATTCTTAATCTGCACTCTAAAACGTACTAAAGTGCAACCCAAGTAACAATTTAAATAAAGTAGTTATCGGGTTTTATCACAGATTTAAGAAGGCAAATAAACCGAACTAGGTTTTATTATTTCTTTTGTGCATACCAATTTATCTGCAGATAATATGTACTTAAAAAAGGCCTTCAAGTTATCTTTAAAGCAATTTGTTAAACTTGTTTACTCTTTAAGGCCTATTGGTTTTATAGCCACTTAATTGCTGCATTATTCAAAACCACAATAAACTCATTCAGTTTTATAGTGAATCTTAAATATTTTAAGTTTTGTGGTAGACATCTATAAATATTTAGGTTTTATGGGAGTTTTAAAATATGGTATTTAAGTACTCCTTATGATCAAGCAATAAAACTAATAACTCTTAAGTTGTCTTACCATTAATATATGTTATCATAAATACTGTTTGCTTTTAACGATAATTGGTAAAGGTTCCTCTAAACCTGATAGTTTTTTGGTAGCTTTATTAAGCTACGTTAAAACTTGTTGGTTTTTATAAAGCACTTATAAATCCTTTGGTTCCCCCACTTAAGCCTTTAAACTTTAAGAGAGGGGGCGTATAGCGCATAGTAAACGCCATTTTGTGATTGCTGATTCTAGTTTAAACAGTACAGTGAGGCGCAAAAAAGCATTTTAGGTACCTAGGTACTTAGTAAAATGCCAAATATTTTAGATAAATACTTGAGGATTAAGAAAAGTGGTCATTTTAAAAAAGCTAAGTACATTTGGATTAGAGATTGTCAGAGACAAATCTTAATGGTTTTAAAGAAGAGTAGTAAGGCTGGGTAAAGTCTTACATGCTTTAAAATAGTAATAAAGTGGAGCAATTGGAATTTAACAAAACCTTTTGTCTTATAAAAATATTTCCTAAAGCCACAAACTCTTAATAGGGTATTCTATTAAAATAAACGGTTTTATTAATTTTTCAGCCATGATTTTTCTGTTAACTATAGCAGACATATTTGAACAAAGTTGGGGCAACAGTATTTAGTTATATTTTTCTTTTTCTTACTGTCTGCAACTATCTAAAATGTGTTAATATGTCTGTGTTGACAATTTTTTGATGCTAGGTTGTTTATTAATATGAAATTTTAGACAGTTAAGTGCAACAAGTTTTCGACAAAGAATTCTTAAAGACACAGTTATTTGTGATGTTCTCAAAGCAGCTTAAAATTTGATTGCAAGTACTAACGGTTTTAAGAAGATTTTATAAAAGGTTTTATGGTAGACTTGTGGTAGACATATTGCAGATTTCGGTTCTAAAGTACTGTTGGTTTTATTGATAGTTTTAAGGAAGATATTTATAACCTTTATAAAATGTCCTTTTTGGTTTTATGCCGGGTTTATTGTAGCTTTTAAGAGGTTATCTAGTATAAGCAGTTCTACGATCAGTTTTATTATATAGACTTAATAACCTCCTGTAGATTGTGATAAAACTTAAATTGTTACTTGGGAATGCAAATGGCTTTTTCTGCATATTCTTCGAAAAACAGACCGCTATTGCTCGTTTCTCTACCTACTATAGACATTTAAAACGCGCGTACAAACTGAAAAGTTTCAACATTATTTCAAACTGTCATATCTCTGGAACAGTTTGTCGTAGGAAAAAAATAAAAACCCTAACTCTTCGTTTTTTTATAAGCTTCACTTCACTCTTATATCATGTTTTTATTAATCTTATAGTTTTTGAGATATTTCAATTTTTAATACATAATTAGCTTGCGTATGCGCTCAAGCGCCATTTTTAAACCTTTATATCTCTGGAACAGTTTGTGGTAGGAAAATAAAAAAGAAACCAAACTATTCGTTTTTTTTATAAATAAGCTTCATTTTTGTACTCTTACCATTTTTTATAAAAAAATATTTTCTGAGCAATTTCCAAAAACCCTATTTTTTTTTAACTTATGAAAATTTCCATTATTGAAAGTGGGTACAGAATGAAAAATAATTATTTTAAAAATTCTAAAAAATTTGAGCATGTTAGTAATAATATGCAATAACAATATCCAGAAGAATTAAAAAAAAATTGAATTAATAGAAAAATAGAGCAATAAGACTAAAAAAAAATGACACCTAAATTTTTAAATGCGCTACTTTATGTTTGCAACTTTTTTAGTTTTCATTATAAAAGGTCGTAAGATGTCTCAATCGAAAGAAAATTTTAGGGGGTATATATAGCGACTCACTCGCCTTGTCTGATTACTATGGAAGTCAGGAGTTACTGTGGAGATGAAAAACAAAAGAAAGATAAAATAAATATATTTTTAACAACATGAAATAAAAATCAAATATACTAAATACAATATAAAAGTTATAAACAATTCCAATATACGTATATTTCCACAAAATTTTATGTTATTATAGAGCTTTACCGCTTTTAATACCTTTAATTTTCACAAGAATAAAAAATTTTCGCATAGTTGTAGATTTTGAATAATTTTAGATTTTAACGTCGTATATTGTTTCTGAACGTTTCGGCGCCATTTTGAAAATGCCATATTTCCAAAACTAGACATCGGAGAAAAAAGAAAAATCCATTCGATTTGTTTTCGTGAAAGCTTTAATTTTGTATCCTTGCATTTTTTAATTAAAGTCCACATTTTTCGAGAAATTTAAAAAAAAAACGTCTAAGAATACTGATTTTAGAGGGTGAAAATTGTCATTTTCAGTTCCCAATATGTCGAAAAATATTCATGTTAGCAAAAAAGTGTTAAGACCCTTCTTTCTCATAATTTGATTCTCTACCAGATTATGTGTATTTTTGGTTTTCTTGCGTGGGAACCACCCCTAACCAAAAAGCAGGAAAAATAGCAATATAGATTCTTATTTACATACTTTATTAAGCATGTTGAAGAAAAAAATTGGAAATTCACTCCATCGTTTTTGAGCTGGGTGTATGTTCTGATTTGCATAATACTTAAATAAGATTCTCTAATCATGATGAGAGCAAATAAATAAAAATAATTAATCATAAAAAAAAATTATAGGTACTGTTTTCCGACAAAATGATGATGACAAAAAATGAGCTCCTTTTTTAGACAGTTCGAAAATAAAAAAAAAAAAATAAAAAAGAAACAGAAACCTGGTTCATAAATAGAGGAGAAATAAATGATTACAAAAACTATGATCCGCCAGTATCAATCCAATATGGCGGCTAACCCATCAAAATGCGAGTCATGTGACCAATGATTTTTTACACATCTTGACACCCTATATAAGGTATCTGAAGACAAACTGCAGGTACATAAAAGTTCATACGAAACTGAAGCTAGCTCCATGACTATATACAGAAGACGTTATTTTAAGCGGCTCGCTCAAAACAAACAGTCTGTATAAAGTAAACCACAAGTACGTTATTATCTTGGGAACGATTTATTTTAATTTTGGTCAAATAAGCTTATGATTTATCGAATCAACTTCTTTTGAATAATTTAATATCAGGGCGCCAACCAAGCTTTTGTTGAGAATCCACAATAACTCATCAGTAACGGTATCTAAATGTAATATAATGAGCCTCTATGAGTGAAAAATGGCACAATTTCAACAAGGATATTTTTCAATTATCTTCAACATCACTTAGTTTCATTACTCCGGCTGAAAAATGTACTCACAAAAATTTGTGCGCATATTCTCGTTCTTTTATTTATAGAAAATATTATTTTAGAAAAAAAATATATTTTTTTTTATTCATCTATTTATATCGTCCGTCTATTTTTGCAACTAAGGCCAGTCACCAACAACAGAAGATGAGCTACCTCTAATCTAGAAATTTAGCCTAACTTCTCGCAAGTAAACTAAGGGTTTATTACTTAGTGGCTATGCTTTTAGAGGGCAGAATATTTACTAGTGAAATATTTTGTCGAACTCCTATATACGTTTCTTTAAATATATAAGGAAAAAAACAGACTGCAACCAACAGCTATTCTCCGGACTATTGCCCCGCCGAGCGCTACCGCGCCCCACATATTAAAACTGGAAGTAAGATCATAGCATATCAACAGTAAAACACACCACATTTTCACTGAATATGTATCTAATGGAACGGCAATTCCATATTGCTGCGATTGTCCCAATGGTATAAGAACGGTAGGATGCTGTTCATATATAGCCGCAGTATATTACTTATCTCATGCCCGATATCTTGTAGTTGAAAAATTTTACAAAAAATATATGACATAGAACAATGTATTATCTAAAGAGCTTTTGTTTTATTAGTTTAGCTGCAATAGTTTTTGAATAAAATAATTTTCAATAATACCCGCCCTAGCCTATATATGGTCAATTATCTCAAGAATGTAGGAAGACCAGAGGCTGAATTTGTGTCAATGGTAAGATTACTACTTGCCGATGTCATAACCCAAGCTATTTTGAAAATACCTCTCTGAGGCTACAGACCTTATCTTATCCTACTAGACCCTTTACTGGGGGTCACTTTGGTTGACAAGCTAAACTGGTCTGCTCATGTAGATCAGTTGGGCAGGAAGCTGTCCAGTATGATCTTTTTACTCCGTTGAATGAAAAATATTTTAAGTCCTGAAATTCTTAAAACTACTTATTATTCCTTATTCCACAGTCATATTTGCTATACAACTATTCTGTGGGGTAACTCAACTCATGCCAAAAAATTTTTGTAGTACAAAGAAAAGCCATTCGCATTATAGCAGATGCAGGAGTGACTGACCATTTGCCAACCTATATTTATTAAAATGGGCAAAATGCCCGTTCCTTCATTATTTTTTTTTACCCTATTGGAAGTTCACGAAAATATTGTTTTAGATTAACTAAATCACAAAAAAAAATCATTAAATTTAAATATATATATATATATTAGGGTGGCCCATCTCTATAGGGGGTGAATTTTTTTTGCGTATTTTTTAAGTCTCACCCCACGAAAATATACTATTATACTAGGAATAATTTATGTCAAGGTTTCAGATAATTCGGTGAACGGTAACCCGTGCCGCATTCAGGTAGAAATTTGTAGATAAGATTTTATTACGGTAATACACTTAAATTTTACTTAAAATACAAATATCTACCTCTTTTCTCATAATGTTTTATTGGTGTAATTATTTCCTAGAAATTATTTGTTTTGGAAGTTTGGAAATATAATGCACCTACGGTAGGTTTTTATGTCAGTTTGCAATTGTGTTTTACAGTGGTGACATTATAAGTTCTAGCATACGTTCCTTTTTGAAAAAATATTTAACGATGGCTGATGTTAGATCCTTACGAAAGGATACTTTCATTTACTTAGTTGAACACTATTCGTCACAAATCATTGGCAATAAATTGCCGTCTAATAGACAAGTATTACAAGTGCTCTTTTATAACATTCGTGAAGTGAAGCTAAGTGTACATGAAAGTGCTAAATTAACAATAAAAGAGGTGTCAGTTTTTTGGGATAAAGCTCGCATTCCGACACGTCAGGATTTTCGTTATGTTAAACAACTAGATAAACGTTATGCAGAGTGGAGGAACTTACAAAAATCGGCGAAAAGGGCCAGTGCGGGAGGTAAAGAAACAAATTTCATTGAAAAATTGGACGATCTTTTTGATATTTCTCATGCAAATGCATTGGAGTTGATGAAAATAGATGAAGATAAGCAGTTTTTAATTAACCAAAGAAAAAAGGGATGTCCTGGATTTATGCATGGTATTGATTACCAACTTGCTTCTCAAGAAAAATCAGCTGAGGAGAAATTACAGAAATTATCCGAACGAATGCAACGAAGTCAACAAGAAAAAGCTAGATTAGAGGAAACAGTCACCTGTCCATCATCAAGTAGTAATTCAGCCGACTCCAACGAAAATGAAGATGAAATAATCGAAGCCCAAGAAGAGTTGTTACAAGACCAGCCTGGCCCGTCACAGCCAAAAAGGAGGAGATTGTATGGAACATGTAACATCATCACACCAAAAATAGCCGCTGCATTTGATGCTTGCAAAATAAGCGACAGGTATGGAGTCCATATTTTGACGGCAGTAGCAGAAGCACTAGGACATGACACCACATCTTTGTCCATCAGCAGAACCACACTTCAGCGCTCTAGACAACGCATCCGCGAAGAAAGAGCTGAAATATTAAAGACTGCCTTCGGTAATTCTGAATTGCCGGCCCCAGTCATCCATTGGGATGGAAAACTTTTACCTTCTCTCACTGGAATGGGAAATATCGATAGACTTGCTATCTTAGTTACTAGTGGAGATATTGAACAACTACTTGGAGTACCAGCTTTGCCTAATTCAACTGGAAGAGAACAGACTGAAGCAGTTTATGATGTGCTTTGTGAATGGAATTTGGACGAAAAGGTAATAGCTTTGTGTTGTGATACAACACCATCAAATATGGGTTATATAAATGGGGCAGCCACACTATTGCAACAAAAATTCGAAAGAGATATTCTATATTTTCCTTGTAGACATCATGTTTTTGAAGTGGTTTTGAGAAGTGTGTTTGACACAAAAATGCCTTCCTCATCTGGTCCAAATGTGCCACTATATAAACGTTTTAGGGAATTTTGGCCTAAAATAGATCAAAATAAACTAAAAACTGGATTTCAGGTATCAAAAATTAAACACATTTTACAACCAGTTAAAGCCGAAATTGTAAAGTTTCTAAATGCAGCTTTAACTTTGCAACAGCCTCGTGATGATTATAAAGAATTTTTAATGCTTTCTAAACTTTTTGTTGAAGAAGAGCCCACTCACACGACATTCTATCAACCAGGGGCATTTCATCATGCACGTTGGATGGCCAAAGCCATTTACTGTCTAAAAATATTTTTTTTCCACGATCAGTTCCAACTAACTAAAAAAGAAAAAATAGGTATTGAAGATATACGTCTCTTTATTGTAAAGGTTTATGTAAAGGCCTGGTTTACAGCGTCATTTGCTAGTAAAGCACCGCTTCATGACTTAGACTTTTGTAAAGAACTCATTAATTATCAAAATATTGACAAAGAAATATCTCAAGCCGCAAGTAGGAAAATAGTGAACCATTTGTGGTACCTTAATTCAGTAAATGTTGGCTTATCTTTCTTTGATGATGATATTTCAGTTACCACTAAAAGAGAAATGGTTAAAGCTTTGAATAGGAAAGCACCAAATCAAGAGGGTATTAAACGACTTATGATTAGTAACATTACCGACGTTGAAAACAAGGAAATTCTGGACTTCATATGCGAGAACACTAAACAGTTTTTTCAAAAATTAGGTTTGTCTATGGAATTTTTGGAAAATGATCCAACAACATGGAGGGAAAATGAAAGTTATACCCGATGTTTCAATATTGTAAACAAAATTAAAGTTGTAAATGATGCCGCTGAGAGAGGAATCAAACTTATTACTGACTATAATGACATTTTAACAAAAAATGAAGACCAAAAACAGTTTTTACTCCAAGTTGTAAATGATTATAAATCACAGTTTCCAAATGTAAAAAAAGAAACCCTGTAACATGCTTTGGCCTAGTGCAAAAAATATTGTTTTTATTACTATATGTCTTGTAGATTTAGGATAATATTTGGTACTATGTATGAAAAAAACGTTTCATAATAAAATACACAAAGATAAAACGAGAGTTTTATTTCAAAAACTTCTAGTCTAGTTTTCTTAGACTACGAATTTACAGTAGGATGACACATGTCATAGTCACAACAGATAATGTCTTTGATATTTGTATGACTTGATTAGTCATTCTAAAGATAAATGTTGCTGATTAAAAAAAAAAACAATGCATTAACCAAAGAATGTAAATAATTCCATTTACTTTTATTATTGCATAATAATGCATTCTGCGGCACCCCTTGCCTTCAATTTGCCTCAATAATATTTTGAGGGGACTGTTTTTTCTTATTGAATTACAGCTGTTTTATACGTAAAATAAATTAATTTATTTTAAGAAACTGTTTTTATTCGGTAGCTGATTATTTAGATTTTAGATTTTTTTAATTTATAAATTAATAACCTTTTCATAGTATGTATGGTATGTATCTTTGTATGGAATGCATTTAATCATCTGTATTTGTATTTGCATTTCTATTTGTGTTTATATGTATAATTTTTTTTTGTAGTATTTTAGTCTGTATTTGACTGAAATTTTTATATTTTTATAAAATTTTTATATTTATCTTTATCTGTAGATAACTGTATTTTGACATCCTACAAATGTACCTGATATGTATGTAATGTAGTCAAATAAAATGAGTATGAGTATGATGATATGTAGATATCATGGTTTTCAAAAATTTTTAAATTTTGGCACTATCAGTTAAAAAAATTTTGGACATGTTTCATATCATTGAAAAGAGAAAAAGTAACGGATTTAATGGTGTCATGGCCTACCTTGAGATTTGTTCCTTTTATTCTTGTACAAGAAGCGTATGTCAAACGCAACTACGTGGCTAACTTTCATCCCTTAAATTTTTTCCGTATCTCCTCAAATAAAAAAGATGTAACCGTTTGTGGTTTTCCTATCTTTCATGATTTTTTACTATATCTCAAAAAGCAGGCTATGGGTTTCGAATTTATTTTTACTAAAATAAAGCTCACGAAAATTGAAAATCATTTTTTTTTTTACAATAGATATTAAGCGAGATTGGCGTGGACCTGATAAAATATACAGACTGTATATACTAAATACCTGTATTTAAAATTATATATCAGGTGACTACTGATCTGATGTTTAAAATCTAATAATTGATTATACTCTTTTTGAAACAATTTTAAATGGAAGGAAGATATTAAACTGATTCCTAATGGGTCTAAGTAATTCGCAATGGTGAACAGTTGGCAACGCTAACGCAATATGGAAACAATTCCGAGAAACTAAATTAGCGATTTTCCCCAAGTTTAACGGCACAAACTCTGTACCACAATATCTTTAAATTAAGTTGTACATTATTGAAGTTGGTAAACTTAATGTGAATTATCTGACGCACAACTTTGCGAAATTCCATCAACTTTAACGCAATGGTTCTTTATAAACTTGTGAACTAAAGTAATTTAAATTTACTTGCGTTAATGAGTATGTACTGTTCCACCCTGTAAAGGTCACGGCAAAGAAGTATTTAATTAAAGCTTCGTGAAAATGATTTATTGTGTTGGTGAAATTGAGTGAAACTTTATTTAATACTTTTTAGACTGTTTTTATATTTGGGGGCGGTTTAGTTTTTTAATATTATTTTTTCAATATTTCAATCTTTTCAGTGCTCTTTATTTGTACAAAGTGAAGGAAACTATTGTATATGTTTGGTAGGCAGATAGTGTTCCCAGGAAGTTCTACTAGAATGAAAAGTACGGTGAAACGGTTTTTATCTACATGTGGAGCGATTAGAAAAAACAAATCCCCAAGCATAGCTATAATCCCCCGCCCAGAATGGGAGGAAACGACGAACATCAACAGCTACCAAATATCGCAAAGAACGGAAGAGGGACAGAGTCAGGAAGCACCAGATGATTGGATAATTCTGGCAACATGGAACGTCAGAGGATGCATACAAAGAGCTAAAAGGGAAAAAATCGACGAGGCATTGCAAGCAGAAAACATCGACGTTGCATGTATACAAGAAACACACATGATAGACGGAACAGCAATCACACAAAACTACAAATGGCAACTAAGCGGGGGGGGCAAGAAAAGACCAGCAGAGGAGTTGCATGGGTAACCAGACGAGAGACGCCCATCGAAATAAGGACGGAAAATATAAAAGAAAACATAGTCACGGCAATCATACAAAATGGAAAGGAGAACATCTGCATGATAGGAGTCTACGTACCCTCAGACAAGAGAGCAGGAAGGGTATTCAGGCAGCTAACTCAAGAAACCAGAAGAAACGAAAAAAGAAAAACGCCCATCATAATATTAGGAGACTTCAACGCGCATATAGGAAAAGACGATCAGACGGAGGAGGATAAAAGCATCATAGGAAAAACATTACTCCACACATGGTCAAATTAAAACGGAAACGCGGTGAAAAATCTAGCATACATGTTTGACCTAACAATAAGAGACACATGAGCCAAAAGCCAAACCTGCATTGACACCTGGAGCAATGGAAGATCAACCTCACAAGTAGATCATATCCTGGTAAGCAGAGAGATAAGAGAAAGGATTGAGAACGTTAAAGCAAAAAGGGCAGCAGAAATCAATACAGACCACAAAATTCTATACGGAAAATTGGAAATAAAAGAAGGAAAAACAAGTCAAGGAAACAATAAGACACTACACAGTATCAGGAATATTTCTCTACTACAGCACGAAGACTTTCGGAAGAAATATGGTGAAGAAATAGAAATCTAACTGACAGGAGAAGAATTAGACTGGACATCAATGGGCGCAACAATAAAAATTGCAGCAAGAAAATCGTTAAAAAGGGACAGACCACCTATGAGCCCGACAAGAAAGAAAAAAAATAACAAGTACGAACAGCTAAAAAAGATGAAGGCCACAGGCGAACAACAGCCGACGGGGAATATAAACGAAAAACTAAAAAAGCACTGAGGGAAAAAAGAGAGGCGGACAGAAACCACGGCGAGGAAAAATGCAAATCATTCTTCGAAAACATAGAAGCACTTCCAACAGGACAACGACTAAACCAAACCTTCACATATCTGAAAAAATATAGAAGAAACAACAGTACCCACAGGAGAAGATACATACCAATACAACATTGGACCAAGAAGCTGGAGGAAGAAGAGAAAGCAACTAGAGAACGAACAAAACTAATAAAAGAAACAGACTACTGGCCCTTGGACAAGCCACCATCAAAAGACTAACTTCTAGAAATAATAGCCAGAGCTAGAAGAAACACCGCACCTGGGGTAGATAAAATAACCAACGAGTTAATACACTACGGCACGGAAAAGCTAAAGGAGCAAACCCTAGAAATCATCACCAGGGTATGGACAGAAAACACACCTGTGCCTACGGAATGGACCAAGACTATACAAATACCCCTCCCAAAAACCAACTCGCCATAGACCATAGAAGAATACAGAAGAATAACACTCTGCAGCATAGGATACAAATACTACGCACAATTCCTGCTCGGGCAACTAGAGAAGTACATTGGAAGACCGTCAGACTACCAGACAGCATTCATCAAAGGCAGATCAACGGACGACCACATGTACACCACCAGAAGAATACTGGAAGAAAAATGGAGAGAAGGGACAAAACTGCACATAGGCGCTATAGATCTCCAAAAGGCATTCGATACCATCAGTCACGAAGCCATAGTCAACACCCTGTATAACAAAGGCCTGCCTTCATGAAACAACTGCCATACAATGGTTCGGACAAATGACGGAAACCAGACAAAAGAACAGAGGAGTCAAACAAGGATGCCCCGTATCCCCCGACTATTCACCACGGTCCTAGACCAAGCGATACAAAACACAATAAGGGAAACACCAACATTTAACGAAGACACGGAAACACTGAGAACCCCAATCGTATTAGCTTACGCCGATGACCTCCTAATCGTCGCAGAAGAAGAGCAACAAATTCTCAACTTCCTAGAAAACATGAACCCGCATTTGAACACATCTGGGCTGAAAATAAATTTCAAGAAAAGTCTAATAATGGAGAGAGACCCATCAACAAAAGAGAGTCGGATAAGTGGAGAAGAATACAAAATAGGTGACTACTCCCTAAGAACAACGAACAAACTGAAATACCTAGGAACATATCTGACGAACCAACTGAAAAGGAGAGAAACAGTAAAGGAGAGAATAAAAACAGCATACGGAGTCACAAGAGCAATTATACCGTTCATTGAGAAAAACAAACTATCATGAGGCCTGGCCAAACGGCTGTACATAGCCATCATACTGCCAACAATGACATATGGAGTTAAAAACGCGGCAACAACAAAAGCCAACAGAAGAAGTTTGAGAAGAGCTGAAAGAGACATCATCCAATTACTCAGAAAAACAACAGGGCAAAAACAACGACATAAAACATTAACACTACTAGAAGGGAAGACAATCACAAAAAGGATAGAAATGTACGCAATGAAGTACTGGGGATACATCCAAAGAAGGGAACCAACACACATACTGAAGAAAGCACGAACACTGAACAGCAGCAAATTTAAAATTGGGAGACCATGTTACACGTGGAAAACAACAATCGAGAGGATCATGAACAAACTGGGAAAGGACCAAACATACTGGGAAAGAAAAGCGAGGGGAAAAGATGAATTCCACAAAGAAATCGGAGCGATATATACTCTACCAGAATCAGAAACGGAGGAATCAGAAGCCTCAGAAGAAGAAGACGAAGACTTGTAGAAACAGAAGTACAAAAATAGGAGCACAGATAGCAGCGGCACAACGCGGCAACATATCTCACAAGAAGACCCAGAATAGGCAGAAGCCCAGAACCAAAAATACAAAAAAAGGGGGCTTAAACGCTCCCTCACGACACAATGCGGTAACGCATCTCAAAAATACCTACACCTCCCATCGCACACTCCTTTACCATGCGCCATGTGGCTCTCGCTGCTGGCAACAAGCGTGATCTTAGTCCAACCCAGCGTGGACGTAGCAGGCCCAGCTGTATAACTTGGGAGTGGCAGCAATGCCTACCGCACGCTGGTAAATCAATCAATCAATCAATCAATATATACATATTTATGAAATATTAAATAATTCTTTTCACTAGCCTATTAGCGCCTGTCAATAATATTTTAGATGATATCGAAACACCGCCCCAAGCATACAGCGATAACTATAGTAATGAATCATATGATCCTGGCAGCAATGATCCAGAACTTTTCACCCAGTCCAAGTTAAATGATTTAGTAGGAGATAGAGGCTACATATATGGGGCCTGGGATATAACCTGTTGGCATTGCTGTTATGTTTTAGCAAATATTTTTCTGAGTATTTTATCGTATGTGAGTCAGACCTCCCCCCTGACCGTTTTGGCGCTAGCCGCCCCCTAAAATATTCAATTGTGGGGCTTGGTGTTAGTTGAAGAGGGTATCTTGGCGATCAACATTCGACAAATGCCAGCATTTTTTCTCCGTGAAATTGGCGCAGCACTGGCGACATCAATTATAGCCAAAATTGGAACGTAATATAACTATTTCTGACCAGGCGGAAAATTTTCGTTGTCAATGCTCATTGCTGGAAAACCATATGCCAACATTTTCTACTTAATCATTTTCCAGATTTTTTGGCCAAAAAGTGGACTTTTGACCTAAAACGGGCTAAAACTGGTGCTTTTCAAAAAAAAAAAAATGTTGGCACCTTCTCAGACTTGTAGTTTTTGTACCAAAGAATAGTCTCTGTGAGTGCTAACATTTTCTTCTCAATGTAACCTCTCCCCCAAACCACCTCCAAACATTCAAATACCGATTAATATGCCAAAAAGGATTAAAAAAATTACACATTTAGCGAGTAATGACCAAGAAATTAATGCAATTATCTTTTATAACATAACAAAGTATTTGAATGTTTGGAGATTTTGAAGGTGGTTTTGAAAAAAAAATGTTGGCACTCACAGAGACTATTTTTTGGTACAAAAACTACAAGTCTGAGAAGGTGCCAAAATTTTTTTTGAAAAGCACCAGTTTTAGCCCGTTTTAGGCCAAAAGTCCAATTTTTTGCCAAAAAATCTGGAAAATGTCAAGCAGAAAATGTTGGCATATGGTTTTCCAGCAATGAGCATTGACAACGAAAATCGTTGGCCTGGTCAGAAAAGGTTATACTACGTTCCAATTTTGGCCATAATTGATGTCGCCAGTGCTGCCAATTGCACGGAGAAAAAATGTTGGCATATATCAAATGTTGATCGCCAAGATACCCTCTTCAACTAACACCAAAGGGTTATACTCTGTTCCACAATTGAATATTTTTGGGGGTGGCTAGCGCCAAAACTCAGGGAGGAAGTTCTGACTCACATAAGATAAAATATTCAGAAAAATATTTGATAAAACATAACAGCAGTGCCAACAGGTTATATCCCAGGCTCCATATATGTAGCTATCTCCTAGACTATTACATCATCCTAAGGAATCTGCAGAACTTTTAAGTTCCTGATTGAAGGAAAATTTGTTGGCACCTGCTACGTGCTTTTATTGGTTTCGAATTGGAGAAAAAGAGTTTGTTCTTTTTTTCTCAAGAAGGCAATTTTGTTTTTTTGCAAAGATATTCCTGGACTCATGGTAGCTTTCAATATTGAATACAAACCAGACGATTGGAGGCTTTTTATTGATTCATCAAAAACAAGTATGAGAGCATTATTCGAATTACTCGCTTCTGAATTAAAACTAATCTATTTTCCATATTCCCATACTATAATATTGTAAGGGAGAATAAAAAATTAGGTAGTAGACTGATACTGGATAATCGATTATAAGTGGGTTTTTTAAAATATGTTATATTTATATTTTTTTCTTATTCATCATTTATCAAAAACCCATCTAATTGTTCCTTTAACGTAAAAGTTCCATGCATATAGGTTTTTTTCCAGTAAAGTAATAGATAATTGTATTCGTTTGTAGATTTCACGGAATTATTTTAAAAGATAAAACTTGTGGCAGAGGATCTCAATGAGGAAAATAGAAAAATAACATATATTCCATTCAGTTTTTATTCAAATTAGACTAGGCAGAAACTTTTCTTACACCCTAGATTTTTAGAAAGAATCTTTCTGTGCCATTTTGTTACATTAAGTGTTAGCGTTTTTGCAGGAAAACTGTTATTATAATGTTAAGTAAGCTCTAGCGGTATATTAATCAAGTTGAGCTAGCGCTTGAAATATTCACTTTATTATAAAAATATGGGTTTACTATCAAACATGCCGCACAGAAATTCATGCTGTGCTAAACCTGGAATTAGGGATAGGTACCCAGAAAGGATACACCTGGATTAACTTGTTTTCCTATAGGGCGTGCACCTACATTACCTCCTACACTTATAATGAAATGTAATTTTTCTCTGTTCCCTCATTGGATAATCCTTCCATTAAAAACGAGATATATCAATGCAATGAATGAACAATATTAGAAACATTTTCCAATTTTTTTATTTAGCAAAAGAAATAAGAAAAAATTATTTGCAAAATTATGAAGGTATTTTAAGAAAGCTGGCATATACAAAACAAAGCAATTAGCTGAAAAATCTACTTCTGAAAAACGTAAAGGATGAAGAAACATATATTTTACTAGAATTTTTAGTAGTAGCATAGTAGCATATGTGTTTATCTCTAGTAGATGTACATTACATGGTAGTTGTTTCACACAAGAAGCAAGAATAATATCAGAGGAATATATTAATAAAATTTGAGATCAATATCTTTAACAGCGCACTAGATACTGAGTGAGGAAAAAAACATTTTCATGTTTCTCCTAGCTTTCCAATTTCGTAATTTCGAATCAATGGGGAACTTGCCCAAAAAATAAAATTGAATTAAAATACTCAAAATCGTAAACTAACATCATTAAAAACCCCATAGACAACAAAAAATTTAAAAAAATCTTTTCCAGAACTATAAGCGATCAAAATTTGACTGATTTTACCCAGTCTTGAAATTTGACGTCAAGCGACACCGATTCTGCTTTGACTTTTATTTGACAATTCCGCATGCGCATGCGCATTTGTCAGTAATAACTAGCAGTGAACACAACCTAACCTAAAATTTAAATACTACTCCGCGTAAAAGCCCATAGCCAGATACGTATTCGTTGGAAAAACATCTTCAATATTCGTTGATTTTGAGTGATATTTGTTATTTTTATATAAGCTTGTGTGGTAAACATGTTAGTTAAAAATTACTGATGCAGATTTTTCAAAAGTACAATCAGACAATTTACCTAATGTAGATATGTTTATGGAGGCTTCATACATTAAAACATTAAAAACACTGATACGGCGATTTTTATCTTTAGGTGCGCGAACAAAAATTTTATTTGCTGATTTAACAGTTGTATTATTACACAGTGACACTATACAGTGTTTATAATAGTATTTTCCATTTCTCAACACAAAACAGAATCATAAACTAAACAATATCTTTAAAATACGCCGAACAGCACACGTGAATACACAACACCACGTTTTCACACAAGCAAACGTAAACACGAAAGTTAGGTTAGGAGTGACAAAACTAAAACGCAAATTAGTCTCAAAGCCAACCGTCGCCCAGTCTGAGGGACACCACGCGAGACTAGTTTTCACGCAGTGACGTCACAGTGCTTTTCGCGAGGATATCAACTTTAATTATTTATTGCAGAGTAAGTACTGCGATTTAAGAGCTGATATTCGGTGTAGCGTGTTTTATCACACTTTAATTAAATTTAAAAAAATGGGTAAGTTCCCCATTGGTGAACTCGAAATTTGAATCCGGTAGAAAATTTGACTTGAAAACGAGCTTGAAACTTAATCTTTTTGTATATTCCTTAATACACTCCTTCACCTTTAAAATGCATAGTGGCGAGCACTAAATCTCCATATTTTACTTGCATAGCAAACACCGAAACATAATCAAAGTATTTTTCCTTTTATGTTTTTATCTGTACGGCATAATTAAAAATAATACCTCGAATTACTATATTATTTATAGAACAGCTTTTAAGCAGTAGACTCAATTTGTATCGTAAAGATGTGATTTAATTTTCCCTACTCAGAATATCACTATCAGAATAAAGCTTCTTTAATGTTAAACCTTTGAAAGTAGTACTCAAACAGAATAACAAAGAATAAAATGTCAAGATTATTACCGTCGAACTTGGTGCTAGATTTAATAACGTTTGCGAACCGAATCAGTTTAGCAAATATCTTTTACCAGGGTTGGACTTAAGCCGAATGTTTAGTTGGAATATTTCTATTCACATGTTAAATTGGAATATATTGGTTATATCAAGCCGATTTCAAGTAGTCAAGTTATATAGTTTTAGTACAATTTTACTGCACAAAAAATACATGTTGTGAAAATAATAAAAAGAAAGTGCGGCTCATCATTCCACTGCGTAGATTAGATTAGAAAAGAGCAGATGGCTGACCGTGGATCTATTTTCGGGCTGCCGTTCTAGTTTTACTTAAAACTCCAACTTTGTATCAGATTCCACAGTCTTGAAAATGGCTCTCAGACATTGGTTTTTTCCTTGCCCAGTAGCTGGAATCAGCTAGCTAGGTCTTCGCAATGGCATAGCACATGTATTGTGGTTTCCTCTGCCTTTTGTTTATTTATTTATTTAACGTCGGCCTATTTACGCTACCAAGGCCTAGAGACGGGCTACTAACCTAGAAATTTTGCTGAAACTTTTCTCTGTCAAAGAGTAGGGATATTTTACTTGCCTAACATTTAATAAGCAAGGGACCCACTGCTTTACATCTTCTCCAAAGGATGGCGTATCCACTATGCAACCCTCGTCTTGACATTACATAGCTTCCGCGTATACGCTGATATACAAGCCGCTAGAAGGTGGGACGAGATCGCCGTGTTTCTCCAGGTGGGTTACCCATCCAAGTATTAACTGCGATGAACGTTGCTTCAATGTAAGTATCGAAATACATGTAGTAAGTAGTAAACAAATTTATTAAACATTTTAATACAGAGAATGTGCCTCGCCGGATGCTGGCTCAAAGCCAGCCAGACAAACACGGTGCGCAGTGCCGTGGTAAATTTAGGGCTGGACGGGGCAGGTCTGGTTTGGTTTAACAAGAACTTGAATAATAAAGTTAAAACTCTTACCTACCTATGGCAGGTTTAAAATTAACAATTGGTTTAAAACAATCTGCAAAGAGGCTTAAAAGGAATTAAAATTAACATTAAAACACTTGGCGATAAACTAAAAGATTTTGGTTGCTGGCCCGGGAAAAAGAACTCAACGAAAAAACTCGTCCGAAGCAACTACCGCCCCGATGGTCTTCCTGCCGACAGCGAAATGTAGTAGAATGAAACATGTCGTATAAAATATTTGAATTTTTAAGGGAATTTTCGGTCTAAAAGGAATTTAGAAGCAAAAAAAGAACAAAAAGAACGAAAGGATAAAAAACAAAAACTAATAGAATATATTATAAAGAGAACAGAAAAGGTTAGATTATAAAGTTAAGAGAAAAATCAGAAGTAGGGAAATAAATGAAAATTGTGGTGCAAAAAAGTGTGGCTAAGGAAGAGGTTGCCGGAAAATAGGCAACGCCTGGTATGGTAGGGGGTGTCTTATATCGAAAAGTATTGCATTATGCTGTCTGATTCGGGTTTGCCTCTTGTCAGAATCTGCATGTGGCATCTTCTACCAGGCTCATAGGTCTATTAAGCCTACGGTGTCCAGTTAGAAAATTCACTATTATCCTAATGGCCTTTATATTTTGGCCTAGCAGGTCTTTTGTGAATTTGGCCGAACGTTCTTTAATTAACTCTTTGGCCTGTCTCTGACCACTCTAGAGACAGATTTATGTTGTGCCAATTTATTAATGGATGATCGTATGCATGGCTTAACCACATCGTAAAAGGACTCGGATCCTACTAGGGCCTAGACGCACCTTTCCTGGCCAGTTCACCAGCCTTTTCATTTCTCACGCGTCCCTTGTGTCCTGGTACCTTACCTACGCCCCGGTCACCTTGTTCTGACTTCTTAGGTCCATAAGAGCATTTATGCAATCCCATACTAGTCTTGAATCGACCTGTATGAAATGGATTGCCTGTAGAGCCGCTTGGCTATCGGAGAACATGACAATCGACTGGTTAACAGTTCTTCGTCTCATTATTTCCTTTGTACACCACTGTAAAGTGGTTACTTTAGCCTGAAATACTGTGGTGTGCCTAGACTCATCGGAATTTTAATTGTATCCCATAAATCCCATCTCCGATCTCTGTTCTCTTGAAGCCGTCCGTATACCAAACTGTTTGTGACGATATTGGAGGACCGTTTTTCCAGTCCTCTCTGTCTGGTACCTTCATTCGAAAATTTTTGTCGAAGTTATACTTTGAGACTATAGTATCCGTGGACATACCTGAAATAGGACCTGCTTTCAGCTCTGGGTATAACTTTAGGTGATCTGTTCCGTGTTGTTGCCTTATGGGCTTTGTGTTTTGCATTAACCTGTGTTGATGCAACGAGCTCTCCTTGGATAAATATGTATAAAGATGGCAGGTCTAGAAGGACTACAATGCAGCTTTCGGAGCAATTCTTAAGGCCCCCAAGGCGTACAGGTAACCAAGCTTTTGTACAGTAGTATAACCTTATTGCTTCCACTATATATCGCGATTACGTCTCTGTGAGTTATCAAACAGTTCAAAAAATGGATTTTTGTAAAAGTAGAGAAATATATGGTACTTGTAACCACAAGGGCCTGTTTCATCGGTTTGGTTCCAAAGTTGAACTAAGCTTAATTTAAAATTCAAGATTACGAATGTTACAACAATCAAAACTTTGGGTTTTGAAAGAGGTCAGTTAAATTTTGGGTGAACCCGTCAATACAATCAGTCTTTAATGTTCAATGGTAGCAAGTTATTTTTTTAAGCTCCGGCAAATATGATCAGTATGTTCTCGCGGTCTCAAGCAACCTATCGATATAGCTAAACAAGTAAACAACCACTGTTTGTAATTTACTAAAGATGTGGACTATAAATTCTATATATCTATGATGACTAAAAAAACCTACCATGTTTTTATTATCAGCTAGTTTTCCAATTGGAATGTCTGTGTGTGTTCCGATGTATGAGGGAATCTGGTAACTTCAATAGATAATTCAATCACAAATCACAGTGTTTCTGCACAATTGAACTTATAAAACTCTACGTATTTTACAATAAAAAATGGTAACCATTGATAAAAAAAATCACCTCTGTTAAAAAAACGCGCCAGATTTTTTCGTAAAAACTTTTGAATAAAATCCGATGGTAATGTAAAAGGCGGCTGAAACACATACTATAATGAGAAGAAATGTTGAAGCCTTTGGTTCTTGCAAACACGCTAATTCACAATTCTATTTTTAATTTTAAATAACATTTTAATAACAGGATGGGCGTAGTAATGCGGGTGGAGTAACCATACGCACAAAAAAGTTATAGACTGACAGACGGTTCCTTTTTTTTACTCGACGATGTGGAAGTCAAATGTGTGAATCGGAATAAATTGACCACGTGTGAATCTAGAACTGACGCAAATGCATACTAATTAAGAGTTCTGAGCAATTCATTATGTAGCAATTTATACTAGAAATCAACTCCAACAATGTTTCTGTGAGTTTCCAAATTCGGCAAACCAACTGACTGCAACCTAACAGGTGAGACACATTTTTGTAAGAAAAATATAATTTCCACAGAAAATTAACAAAATTATGATTGAACGCTTTTAATTTTGTTTATAAGTTGTGATTTGCTTAATACACAAATAATATTCTCTAATCATGATGACCAAGTAACACTATAGTATCGAGCCAGCCTTCGATCTGCCAAAAAGTCTGATATAATCAGAGCTGCAAGATTGGGCTACGGCACAGTTTAACAACTATTGAGCTCAGGCCCCTGGAATGAGATAATCGAGGCTCCATATAAAGGGACCCTCGATCGACTCCACCGTAAAGTGGCTGATTGTGAACGATTGAGATGGATGGTAGGCCTGGCAACAGCACTGAACAAGCACTTGCATACAATGCAGTTGAGAGATGATCCTACTTGTAGGATGTGTGCAGTGGAGGATGAAACCTTCAGTCATATCGTATGGTCATTGTATACCAATAGGAGTGTCAAGGTATAGGTATTTCGGAAGGCAGCTTTTACAGTCGGGGAAACTATGGGATCTACCCGTGGAGAGCACTGGTCTTTTTTAGGGGATCCTAAATGTCGCGAATGTACAATGGGCCGATCGACTTGAGTAATGCGGATCTTCGGATCTGCTCGCATTTTCTAATAATAACACTATAGTATTGTAGTAGAGCTACAAACAAGACTATTGTATGGTGTTTTATGGCCTTCAAGTCCGTTACATGATTTGTGTGTTTAATTTTATTTCGGTTATTTTTTCCATAAGTTCAAAAACAACTTGTATATTTCGTTTATGTATAAATTTTTACTGATACATTACAATTTTGTAATGTTTTTCTTTTTCACTTTCATTAAGATGTAGTTCAAGAGTGCTGGCAGTTCGATGTAAAGTGTTTCACATCGTGTACGAATCCTGTCCTGCTCCCAAACAAAACAATTATATTTGCGCCCGTTCAGTCTGACAGAAGAAAGTATTCAAATGGCTTCTGTTTACATATTCATTCGTATTGAGTACTTCTCATTCTGTTTACGTAAACATCAGACTACTAAGGTTTCTTGTAAACAAAATCACGGGGATATTGTACGATTTCTTGTAATTATCATGCAAATTTAAAGTAGGTATTTGTAAATAAATGAAAGCGTAACAATTACAGGTGAAAAGTATTATTCCGAATACACTGTGTAACTGTATAGCATAACAAGGAAACTTTTAATAGGCATATTTTTAAAAGGCTTCATAAAAGCGAACTCTTAACTCATAAAACATAATCCCAGAATATCAAGTCTCTGAAATCTGCCGTTAATTATTTTTAAGTTAATAAAGTTTCGCTGGCAAAGTAAATGGTTTAAACGAGGGTACATTGCTGTGTGGCGTCAGTTGTCCACACAATCTGTAGTAAAAACTAAGTATAGTATAGCTATTTAATTAAACAGGCTTGTACTTCTACTAAAAGATTGATTTTTTAGAACAACTTAAGAAAACTGTAACTATCTGTTACCAAAAAGAACGAAAATACTACGTTACTTTTATTTACCTAGCTAGCTCTAAAAGATAAAATGGTTAGTTTAGCAAAGTTATTATTATATTCAAAGTTTTGAAATAAAACTCAATCATAAAATGATAACAAGATGTATTACGAAAACATTGATAGAGCATAAAGCAATCCCCGGGCATGGGAAAAATAATTTATATCATTTTCCAATACAATAAGTACATAAATGATATGTTTATACATTCACAATAAAATCATAATAAGTTAATGGACAAGAACAGTATTGGCCGGCCGACCCAAAAGAATATAAACATGTTTACTTGTTTACTAAGTAAGCAAAAATAACATCAAATCAGAATTAATCAGGTTTAATAACAATCAGCACATCATTTAACAATTAATTACATAATACACAGATCTAGTCTGTATATTGGACAAAGGTCTCGCGAAGAAATATTTTAAAACTATTTATTTTCGCCCCAAAAGTGACGTAACTTATGTTGATAACGAAGCACCACCTAATAATTGCCTTCAGATGTTTTCTTGTCACTTTTTAGAGTTTACTGACCTTTATTTTCAATTTCATCGCTTACGTCACATAAAAATGCATTTCCAAAGCGACTCATGTAATAAAAAACAAAGTAGGTATAAATGATGTAATGACAATGACAATCAAGAAAAACAATATACGTTAAACCATAAGTATTGTAACACATAGACTGATCCTCACTGTAAAGAGTTCTCGGGCACGCTTCGACCAATCACACTACGAATAAAGCCAGGCAATATTGCATTTGACCAATCTCTTGCTATTACGTTCTAAGGTTGTCGACATCAGATGAAATGGTACCGCCATCTAATAACACTAGCTTAAGGTTTGCTGGTTTAAGTAGAGAGAACTTAAGTACAACGAATTATAATGAATAGTGCTGGTGCAGAGTTTTGATTTTCCGAATAAGGTGTTGTTACCTACTTTGTGATGGATTACCATACGTAAGTAAATTTGTATATTTAACATCAAATAATTAATTTTTCTGCTTCCAAGTCTGTTTCGTAGGCATTCGTATTTAATTTTAGTTGTGAAAATTATTTTGTACATACGTTAGGTATTATATGCCACTGAAAGCTGTGTATAACTTGTCCCGAATCTATATAAGTTCCATACAAGAGTTTTTAGGTCATTTTTACATTATCATATTACTACGTATATAATACAATACTACAATTTACAATGTACGTTAACAATTAGCAATAAGCTAGAGAAGATATTTACAGATAAAATCTAAAAGCACGAGTTGTCCTATATGCGGAAAACATTTCGCGTCGACACAAAAAATTTGAGCGATAATTTTTTCGTGTTAGTACTGTCAAAAATCGATCTAGGTTAGTTTACCACTAATAATGACATTTGATTGGTGCAATGTTGTCAAAAAATGGGCTCTCATTGGCTATCACTTTAATGAGTGGAATAACATAATTTTTCATAAAATCGATTTTTTGGAATTATAGAAAAAAATTTAGGGCAAGGAAAAGGGGTAGAAAACTACATTAATGATTATAGAAAGCCATTAAAAAAGTTTTCAGATAAATCCATTCAGGTCCAATCGATTTTTTAATAACTTAGTTTTTCGTCTAAGGAAGGTAAAAAATCTTTCACTATCAAACACTTTAATATACAAATTACCGTCGAATCTATTACATTAAACCACATTAAATAAAAATTGTACTGAACAATGAACTGGCTTATATCATTGCGTGTACAGGTGCTAAATAGCAATAAAATTAATGTAGATTGTAGGCACCAGCACTACTCTATCTAGCGGCGGCGCTGCGAGTTGATGTGTTAGGTAATAAGAAGAACATTGTTAAGTGTCCTATAACGTGCATCTACAACTAAAAAAACTCGAAATATTGAATGCAGCGTCTCAGAGTGCGGATATTATTAAAGATTTACGCATTTCAAGGTAAATTAACCTGTTTTGTAACATAAATTCTGTAGTTTGCAGAAAACAGAGCTGATATAAAGTCGAAGGTAATATAAAGCAAATAAATAAAAAATAATTGTAAAAATAAATCAAGAATAGGCTTATAAATAATGAATTAATGTTTGTATACTCTACTGATGAGAACTAACGGGTTCGAAAAAACTGTACAACTTTTCTAGAGCTGAAATCAATAATTGTTGTGAATGACTGAATCTCAATAAATGATTGAAGTATTTTCAATATTTTTTTTCCCTTAAAATGCTAGGAATCCTATCATGTAATTCAATACTTCGTCAGTATTAGCTAGAAGAATAGTTGTTTTGATTGGTTCTCCAATGACGAGTGTTTTAAAGTTTTTCCTAAGTAGTATATTAGCGTGCCCAGATTAGGGCAACAATATACAGAAAGTAGGTAATTTCGGAATAACTAAAAAAGTATGTAAGTTGTAATTTGCTTAATACCTAAATAATATTCTGTAACTGCTGTAATTATACACAAAGGTTTGCCGTGTTTCTCTCAAAACGGCGATTTACCATTCGCCTTGATAAAATGTGTTAATATCATCATTATCGCTAAGTTGAAATACGTTCCAAAGTTTTTTATTTAATTTTCAAGTAAATTTAATTTGTGTCGCCTCACTAACTAATTTTTGTTCGTTAATTTCTTTTTTAAATTAAGAAAGTTTATCCAGGTCCTTCCTACAACTTGGGATATGCTTCTACATGTGAATGCCTTCCTTGTTTGGGAGACCAATCGCATTTTATTTGCTAAAGCATTCCCTTTATGTAAAGTATTTAAATTGTTGTTCTACAAATTTCTTTCAAAATTTTTCAAACTTTATTTTTTTTTCTACCAATTTTTATTAAAACAACAAATCATTGAAAAATATTATGAAGGGCTATTAGAAAACATCACAATATAAAATGTATGAAAAGGTCGTCGCGAATTGGTAAGTTCTCTTGTACATTTATTGAGCTATATCTCGGAAACTAAATGTTGGATCGAGTTGGGCCCATGAGAGTCTTTCATCAGAAAGTCGAAATCCACAACATTAAAAATTCAGCCAATTTGACCCGAGATTTGACCAAAATTCAATTTCCATAAGACAACACCCAGATAGCACAAGACGTCTTTAAGATGTCCATATTAAGTCTTATTTAGGTCTGAACGTCTTATTCCTTATAAAGATGTCTTGAAGACGTCTTTCCTTAGACGTCTTTAAGATGTCTGATTTCTACGTCTTAAAGACGTTTTAGAGACGTCATAATTATGATGTCAATGTTAGTATTGCCAAAAAATGTTAACAAAACTGTTTTTTCAATTTTACAATGTTTTTGTCCAGCAAAATCTAGTCGTTGCATTTGCTAACTATAAAGGCTTTAAGAAAACAAATCATAACCGCTCAGTGGCCGCGGAGTTAAAGAGTTCACTTATGAGTCAATAGGTCTGCGGTTGGATCCATACTGATTCCGCTTTTTTTTTCTTTCGTTAAAATAAATGCGAAAAAAGTTTTGGTTGGTTTTTATAAAAGTACAGTTACGTATAAAACCGATATGCAAATGTATTATTTTTCAATTTTAGGTCTGTTTTAGACCCACAATGGACCTCGAAAAGACGTCTGTAAGACGTCTGGATTTTTAACATAAGACCTTCATAAGACGTTTGTAAGACGTCTGTAAGGCGTAAATGCACGTCTTCAAGATGTAGTGAAAGTCTAGGAAAGGCGTCTTTAAGACATCTTAAAGACATCTCTGTGCTATCTGGGCAGCGGGATTCTTTCACTCGAAATGTGATATTAAATATTTTTAACCCATTAATGCCCAGATTAATATACTTTCTTGGATTTTTCCAATATTCAGAAATATGTGTTATTAGCAGTGTTGGACAATAGAAAAAATATCAAAAAAATTTAATCTTTCTTAATTTTTGAAATTTGATATGGGTCGTTAACGACCCTTTTGGCTCTAGAGATTATTGAAACAGATAATTATGAAATATTTTATTTATTATTTAAGAAACCTGAAAAACACGTTTCATTATTGTTTGTGAAAAGTCTCAAAACATCTGTCATGCAGAGGTACATTGCACGTCTTACAAGTTTTATTAGTTTTATTTTTGCAAAGTGACACCTGCGTCTTAGCCTATCAGTTACAATAAGATGCCACCCCGAAACAGTGGTGGGATACAGAATAGCCGCCTGCATTTTTCCAGATATGGCATTTTTTTTCCATATTTTTTCAACTGCTCAATTTCACGTCAGAATTCAAGATTGTGTTTAGAAATCCCTTACTGACGAGTTAGCAACCATGCATTTGTTGCACACACATCGAAGAGCCAAAAGACAATTTTTCCTCTAAATCCTATCCTATAATTTGAAATGTGGTTGTCTAGTTGGTCAAATCCACCCATGTATTTATTTTAATACTTCACAGTAATGTAACGATGCTGTTGTCTTTCCATCGCACATCAACCACATCTTTTAGTTTACTGACGGCACAATCCATTGCACCTCGTGGTCATCTTTTCATAGCTTTTTTTCTTTCAATGGGCAGTTGTCCATTCTCTTATCCCTAATAGTGCCTGTGGCAGCAAACCCCATTTTCAAGCGGATGACTTGTTGAACTCAAGGTGAGTAGCGGTAGTAAGTGAAAGACTACCTCCTAAGATTCCTCCAGATCTCCTTTCTTCCACTTGGTCTTCACATATTTGTCAGTAGATGTAGGAACAGTTCTACATCTTTTCGCCAACAGAGCTAGTGGGATATTATATTATATTCCCATCCTCTTCAGGATCTATTTGACCAACAAATCCAATGTCACCATTATTCTCACAGTCCACTTCATCATTCTCAGTATTTTGGATTGGCGCTAGTTCATCTAGAATGTCATTACTGTCAAAGTAAAATTCTGCCTCGACAGCTGGCTGTTTGCCATTCAACATATCGGGATCATTACACTCTTGGTCCCTTGAATCTGTAGCATTTCCAGTCATCCGGAGGCGTTATTACTATTGCGTCAGGTACAATGACATGTTCATATAACATTTCAATTTCATCCAATAATTCGGATGTAGTAAGAGGCCGTTTCCTGCAAATTAAAAAAAAAACTATCTTGAACAATGTAGTAAGCCCAAGGGGTCGTTAACGACCCAGCAATATTAAAGGTTATGTAGCAGTTTTATATATCATGATTAAGGCATATAAGTTGTAGAGATGATCGAGTACATGCTATTTTTGAATAATATCTCAATGCAGTTTGAAAAGCAGTAATACATTTTACTTACCAGTAACTAAACTGTGCCATGTCACATAAAAATAATTGTTGAAATATTTTACACCAAATCTCACAAGTAAACACTGTCAATTTGTAAGGTTATCGTTATAATATAAAATGAATAACTATACTAAGACGCTGGACACATACGTATTAATTACATAATCAGTAAGGACAGTAGAAATTAAAATTGCCTCTGGGTCGTTATCAACCCCTTGGGCATTAATGGGTTTTAGGAAATTTTTTATTCTAATACTAACATTTAAAAATTTTGTAACGCCTCCTAGCGGAGTTGTCACAATTTATAATACGTTCAATAATATAGACGGAACTATTTAGCAGTTTTCTGTAAACTGATGTTTGAAGTAGAGTAAAAGGTCAAGGTAGTTCGCTGAGAGCCCGACGTGTCCCCTTGGGCGATGTGAAACAAATTCGACACGAGCCCGGTCTCTTTAAGTTTCGCGTTTAAGTTTAGTTAATGGCGTGTTGTTAAATCAAACGAATATGTTCAATATCTTTAGTGGAAAGGGGATGTAAGTTAATCATCATTCAATTCCATCATTATTACCAATTATTAATTAAAATTACTTCATCATTAAATTACTGAATTAAGCATTATTACGCATTAAGTACAGCCATTAAGTAATACTAACTCTACGTATTTCGATATATGTTCATATAAATTGGAAATGAGTTCGATGGAGTCCATATTGTTTTCACTTATTCCGTAGTCCAGACGGCCAAACTCGTTTCGACGATTATGTAATCACGTTACTTGAGGCAGTTACGACGTTCCGTTAATCATTTTATTGGGAACTACGTCTTAATGGTTATTTTGCTGTTTAAACTCACATGGGTGGATCACGAAGAAAATCTTTTTCGAACGTAGTAGCCAAAGTTTACTGTAGCCATTTTCTCGTCACGGGACCGTGAAAGCCATGAGGCGTGCCATTTTTCAAACGACCGATTCCAGCTAGCGAGGGATTTCTCCGAACGCCTAGGCTGACCCAGCTGTTTAAAAGTTAAGTTCATGTTATAAATCTATGTGTTTCTAATTATTACCTTCTCCAACAATTTGCGAGATTTAAATGGCCGAGGCCAGATTTAATTATTGATTTAATTGAAATCTTACGAGCTACGATATCGCCGCGTTAACTAAAGAGCAGTGCCCTATGCATCTGCTAATCTTATTGGTGTTAAATTTTACGTATTTTAAGATACAGGGTGTTATGGTCACGTTGTAGTGGAAGTTTCCATTTAATTTACCGCGTGATTAGAGGTTTGTGTTTAGACGTCGACACAAAGCCCACAAGGGGGTGGAATCTGTCGCCTTTTGCGTCCACTTCCCCATTTTGTAACTTTTGGTTATTACCAATTTTACCTTGTGTAGATATATTGTTTGTTACATTTTGTAATTTTGCCGTGTGGTGTACTGTAGAGATTCTTTTGGTTCTTACCAATTTTACCTTGTGTATATATTTTTGCTACATTTCATAATTCTGCCGTGTGGTTTATATTGTAAGAGTAAGTTAATGTTATCACTTGTACATTTTTATTAGTTGTTACGTGTTATGTCAGTGATAAATTTATGATCTATTTCTTTTTGTTGCGTAATTAATCGCCGATTTATGATCATTACATTGCTTTTTATAGATTTATGGTTATTACGTAATTTTTATATTTGCTAGTTATTGCTAAAATTCTTTTGGGTATCAAGCAACAGACTGTATGAATTAAATTACCTACTAAATTGTTACTTTTATAGTAGTGTTTGTTTGCTCAGTATTTAGCTGCAGTATCTAAGTGCGATATCGTTAATTCTTTTGTCAGTGACTATATGGTAAACAATTTTTATAGTAATATCGTTTCATAACCTCTGTTAAGCATTCTACCTAGCTCAAGACAATTTTGTGTATGAAATTTTGATTATATCTCAGCTACATTTTATTATTACATTTTATTACTGCGAACCTAGGTTAGATTGAGTCACAAGTTACCATTATCGTGCACTTATTTTGATTTTGATCTCGTTTTTTGCTTGAACTACCTTTACTAACCCACACTGTATATATTAGAACATTAACTTAAACCTCTTACCAATTTTTCATTTCGATTATAGATCGAAAATCTGTACAATTGTCCTTTAATCGATATTAAATCGATACTATCACTACTTCTTGTTTTAATTGTGTTGTGTAGTACTTTTTCCTATTTCACGGCTTTACTAGAAAGCCTGGCGCCCATAGTTTTGAGTTTTTTGTGTACCAAAATTTGTTTTTTTGCTAAAATATTAGTCAGTTCCTAACGCCCTTGCCTCCAACAACACTGACTAGCCTGGGCCTAATCTGATTTGAGGCAGGCCTTTAGTTTACCTGGTAACATATTCGGTCACCTCAATTAGATTAGCTTTTTCTGATTTTTATGTCCAAGTAGCTTGATTAAACTTCATTATCAGTCACGTGTGTGCTATAATTTTTCTTATGTTGTAGTTGACTTACATTGTGTACTAGAGTTTATCTTTTGAGCATTTTGATATTACTTTAGTCAAGTGTTTAGCTACGAGGACATTTTACTTAATAGTAGGAGCCATTTTACAAAATGGTGCCTCAATGCTAAGGTACCTGTTACAATGTAAAAAAAGATAGTAGTTTTTGAAAGGAATAGTAATTTATTTTGTTAGAAGCAAAAATCAACTAAAAACAGGTATAACGAAAAAATAGTATATAGCTTATTTGTTATAAAGTGGTAGTACTGAGGGTCCACTGATATAATTTCAGTGTACAGGATTGAAACGTAGGGCATTAGGTCCTTATTTATAGAGGTAAATGTAGTTTAAAAATTTTGGATTTTCAATATTTTCGATTGTACAAAAAATTAAAACGATGCAATGTATAAAATGTACAGGACCATTATTGCAGAAATATATAATTTATTTGCACAAATTGTTTCTGTCACTATTTTAAGGCGAATTGAGGTGTAAATGTAAATTTTACCCACATCTTTTCCATGTACAATAGAATTATAAATTTCCTTCGGTATGTAAAATAAAATGAAGAAATAAAATTATAGTTTGTGGAACTATAAATTAAAGACCCTTTGTATTGACATTGTTAAAACTTGCATAACTAGAGTAGTGCATATAAAATTAAAGAAAAGACAGGCGTTGGATAACTGACATAATTGAATATAACGCAACGTTGGACACGGTTACGGATGAACCTTAATTTTCCATTGTGTTGTATGCTCTAAGTTTTCCACAAATGTGAGAAGAATTTATAAGTTTACCATGTCGATATCGACTTCGTATTCAATTTTCAGCTGGAAAGAAGTAATTCAGATTCAAATAACACAACACATTTTTTGTTAGGTAGAGAATTTCACATATATCAGTCGTGGCAAATTAGTTTTAAAAAATTCTCCTACGCTGTACTTGAAGAGTATATTGGAAGCTGTTACTTCATATCGAAGATTTTTTGCAATGTATTTATTGTGAAATTTCAGAAACAACAGTTGAAATGTAATTTTAAAACTCATCTCCGACACATGCATAGAGATAGATAGATATTTATTGTCCCATTATTTAAATACGCTTTTTTACATATGGTAAGTCAAGATGATTTAAAAAGTATTAAAATTATCCAAAAACATAAACACGTATACAATAAAGTCTGTTCCTTGATGTATTTAATTAGATTTATTTAAAGGAAATTGAATTATAAGCATATACAGGTTGTTTCAGCTAAAAGTCCCCGGGTCATTATCTCGTAAAATAATAAACAAACTTAAAATTTGTAAATCGCGAATAATTGACACTAAAAAAGGTGTTAAATAACTGCAGTTAGAATTGTTCCTTCGCAGTGCACAGAGATGGCGCTGCGATGAGAAATTATTTTTCGATGGCTGGAACCTTGAAACAAGATTCACACAATTAATGAATAATTTTGACTATGTACAAAATTTTGTAAATACCAGCCGTTTTGGAGCTACATGAATTTTTTTCTCCATTTTTTTGTCTCTGTAAATTTTGAAAACTTCTGTAACTTTTCTGTTTATCATTTTAGAACACCAATTATTTAGAACTTTTATCTTATTATATTCCATACTTCTTGTATTATTACATATCTTGAAACTTTTTACTAATTTCAAATTTTAAAAATTAGTTGCATTTGAAAAATTCTGAAAATTATAAAAATTTTCAAAATATGTAATAATATAAGAAGTATGGAATATAATTAGCTAAAAGTTCTAAATAATTGGTGTTCTAAAATGATAAACAGAAAAGTTACAGAAGTTTTCAAAATTTACAGGGACAAAAAAATGGAGAAAAAAATTCATGTAGCTCCAAAACGGCTGGTATTTACAAAATTTTTTACATAGTCAAAATTATTCACAATTTATTCGTTAATCGTGTGAATTGTGTTTCAAGGTTCCAGCCATCGAAAAATAATTTCTCACCGCAGCGCCATCTCTGTGCACTGCGAAGGAACAATTCTAATTGCAGTTATTTAAGACCTTTTTTGGTGTCAATTATCCGCGATTTACAAATATTAAGTATCTTTATTATTTTACGAGATAATGGCCCGAGGACTTTTAGCTGAAACACCCTGTATAATACATCTATTGTAAATTTATAGTAATTTAAGTTAAATAAATAAATTACAATATTGAATTGTTTTGGTTTCAAGTAAAAAATATACAAAATAAATACACTTAAATAGTTGCAGTTAAATCTTTTTTATTCATTAGAGGCCAGGCAACATAGGCCAAAAAAGGTGGTGTAGACGAAATAATTGTCGGAAAGCTGGAAATCATTTTAATCTCTTTACTTGCATGTAAAAGGAGTTTTTTGAAGTTTGCACCAATTTTCGGGTTGTGCTGTATCAGGGGTGCCAAAAACCTCTATATTTTCTGACTTTTTTCAGTTTTTCACTAATAACTCCTAAAAGATGCACTTCTAAAAAAATTTTACTCTTTTATAAAGTAAAGTACACAAAATTCTACATCCAATGAGCACAACACATTAGAAATTAAGTCAAATGGTATGGACGATATGCATGTTCGAAAAACAACCATTTGTTTATTTTTAAAGGAAAAATCATATATTGGACTTTTAAACCTTATTTCCATTACGTAATAGTTATTTACGTAACCAGTTATAAAAAGAGTAATTGTACATGACGAATGTAATATTTGCCAAAACGAGCGAGCGAAGCGAGCGAGTTTTGCAAATTACATGAGTCAAGTAAAATTACTGTTTTCATAACATGTTAAGTACAAAATTTTATCTAATCCCGCTCTAAATTAGAAAAGAAATGACAATTTATTTTAAATACTATTTTACGGTTCCCATCATAGCTACCGCTTGCAGCCATACAAATAAATTCTGTGTTTATCGCTTTACCTGAGCGTTAGTACGGATTGACGTTTGTATAAACAAACTTTACGTTGATTCAGTTTTACGTCGTCCTTTCACAGAGAAGTATCTGGCTCGCTGTTCGCCGTTTTTCAAGATTTAGTTTGAAAAAAAAATAAAATAAAATAAAGTGAAGGAAAATGTATTATTCCTTCACGCGTTCAGCGGATGCGATTCAACATCGGCCGTTTTCAGACAGGGGAAGATGAAATTTGTAAAGCTACTCGACAAAGATGCGGAGGTACAAAGGACGGTCGAGATATTCAAAAACCTTGACGCGACTACAGATGAAATTGGTGCTGCTGGCGAAAAAAGTAATTGCTGCTTTGTATGCCGGATCGCTTCTTCATTCTTGTTCTCTGAATGAAACACGTTTTAAACTGTTCACCAAATCCTTAGTACAGAATAATTTTAACTTGGCTACTCTTCCTCCAACTGAAGAAGCTGCTAGACTGCACTCAATGAGGGTTTTCCTACAAATTAATTTGTGGATCATTTGATGGGCCCAGTTCACTGGGGTTGGAAGTTCACTAAGCATGGGCTACTCCCAGTGTCATTAACAGCCGAATAAGTCCCGCAGGAACTACTTAATAACACTGCGTGCAAATGCTTAAAGGGGTGCCGAAATACTTGTGGTTGCAGGAAGCAAGGAATGAAATGTTCTCCAATATGCTATAATTGCAGAGGTGCGTCCTGTACCAATACACCAGATAAAATTGATGACAAACTTCAATGACGACGAAGTAATACTACCTGACGATGATGACGAATTAGAAGACCTGGATGATGAGGACCATACATTGGACCAATTGCTTCACTCAGCTTCTACTTCCAAACACAGCAAACTTAATTGATGTTGTATATACATAATAGGGTCATTTAGTGATATGGCAGTTTCCTACTTTTTCTCCCTCATTTTAAAGTATAACAAACCAATAGCCTCAGAAAAAAAATTCAGCTCAATTGAATCAATAGCCACAGAGATATTCGCATTTGAATAGAAACACGCTCGGCCGGCCAACAGTCCGTAGAGTGACGTCACTTGGCATGCGCCGATACCTATATTAGAGCAGCGATTTCGTAAGTCTATCGTGTCGTATTTATTTTGGCGTAGAACCAGGTCAAACATGTTAGGTTCCTTTGAGAATGTCACCGGGCATATGAAATCATTTTTTACTACATTTTTTTGTGGCCTCGAACTTATTAAATCAATAAAAAAAATGAAAAAAATGTATTTTTAAATAAATTTTTTTTTTGTTTCCACCGCCATATCTTTAAAACTATTAAAAGTACCGAAATTTGTTTTGTGTCAAATTAAAGCACACACTGTAGCGCTTTTACCAATATAAATGGTTTGGGCACAATTCGCACTTTCATTTCTCTAAAAATCAGATAAACTAAAAATATATATTTCATGTATTGAAATCTTCACCAATGGATAAACTTTCTTATTTTTGAAAATATTTACATACATGCAGCGAAGAAAATAAAGCCTAATAATCACAAAAGTTTTTGAAACAATATATTTTTTCCTATAATGTACCGTGTGGCAACCGCGATTTTTTTTATCAGCGCTAAATGCGACAATGGGACGCAATTAATACACCTCGCATGCAGGATTGGTCAGATTAGTCGCGTAGAAGTGGCGGTTGTCGAAAATCACTAAGTATTCATTGTTCGAAAAAAATTGTGACAATCGAAAATGTGCTTGTTTTAAGGAAGGCCTAAAATGTTTCAACGAGTGCAAATGTTGTTCCTGTAACAACATTATTAAAGATTTCGAGGCAGATATGAACGAATTAAAATGCTGTTATGTAGGGCCTACATAAACTACATACTACATATTTATCTATCCAAATAGAAAATTTATTTCAACAATAAAACTCATTTTATGCGTACGTATTTACTTTCATTCATTTAGAAATGTCTAATAAACTTACTAATTAGGTGGGTAGTTAGTAACACTGATTGATATTTATATCTACCTACCTGTCTTTTTATTATTAAAAGGAGACTATTTTATATTTATTGTACAATTTCTTGATATTAACAACATATGATCAATACTACTGTACAATATATGAAATATTGAACAATAATATTGATCCCCTAGATGCTTTTGATGACTACTGGTTTTGTATCTATTGATAAAAGTTAAACTACTACATACACCCCGACCGCGCAAGAATATGACTTTGGCCCGTTAAAAAAAATCGCTGACTCAATACTATGAACGGAACATGAAAAATTTTTATCCTAAAAACTTTTTTCAACTATTGGCTTCAATTTGTGCGCAGCATGTATATACAAATTTTCATAAATAAATTTTTTTCTCGATTGTCTAAAATTACGCTACTGAAAATAACAAGTTTGAGTTTCCTATTATTTTTCCAACTTAAAGAAAAATAAATCGAGTTCACGTGGGACGTTGTTAGAAGCGCTATTGTGTCTACTTTATTCTAAAAAAAAATAGCTTGATAGCACAAATATTTTCAGAGATATAGCGGTGGAGACGTTAAAAAACATATTTCATTAAAAATCTATTTTTTTGAGTTTTTCCGAAATAAAAAAGTTCTCGACCACCAAAAAATGATTTCGTGTACACGATTATCTTACTAAAGAATCCCACTAAGTCTGGTTTGGTTCTACGCCGGTTTCTTTTTTTTTCTCGAAAACTAAGCGACTTTACTTCCAGATTTTACTTTACTAACTTGCATTCACAGCCGTGTTCACTGGCCGGTTCAGCCATCTGACGTCACAACTCGACTACATGTTATCCCGAGCGTTTTTAAGCGCGCCGACTTTAATAATTTTTTTATACATGAAGTAAATTCTAATTTTTGGCATACTTACTATACTCACCAAGCTCTTTCAGAATATGTAATAATAAAAAATTGTTAAATGAGCCTATTTTGTATACTCTACTTTTTTTGTTAATTACCCACACATCAAAATTTACCATCAAAGCATGTTGTACTTTCAGTCGATTTTTAACGTTTTAATTACATATTTATAATCACAATGTGCGCTTTTATTTTAAAATCCAGGAACCACCAAGTATTGACCAGTTAACTTTGATACACGATATAATATTTTAGGATATTCACATATTACATTATATATTTCATATATTACATTTTACGTTGCGAAAATATGTAAAAAACACATTTTTTTCTTAAATGAAAACTATCGTCGTTTTTTGACTTCGCATATCTTCCTAACGACTTTGCACATTTTAAAGTACTCATTCGACGTAGAATTTTATGTACTTTAATTTATAAAAGAACACAATTTTCCGAAAAATGCACAATTTAGGAGTTATTGGTAAAAAACTGAAAAAAGTCCTAAAATACCGAGGTTTTTGGGACGCCCGTCATACAGCACAATCATAAATTTGGTGCAAACTTTAAAAAACCCTTTTTACACGCAAATGAAAAGATCAAAACCATTTCCAGCTTTCCGACAATTAATTCGCCTACAAACCCTATGTTTCCTGGCCTAATTAATAGAATTTTGTCAAATAAGTGTATGTAATTTTAAAATAAAAATACCTAGTAGTATAAATAAATAATAAATTTAGTTTTCTTCGTCAATGTCTAATTCTTATAATGAGTGGCATAACTTCTTCATTATGAACTTCTCGATCATATGTCTCTAAAATCAATTTATTTGTGTGATTTACACACTTGGACCAAATTGAGCTCGGCTCTTGAGATAAACCCTCATTCCACATAGCAAGAACGGCTTCGTCACTAAAACCATCTTTAACGATGTGTTTGTCGTAATACTTCTTACAAATTCCCCAAACAAGTTCTATTGGGTTGAACTGACAGTGGTATGGTGGAAGCCGCAGTACTTCATGCCCATGCTCTTTAATTAAATTGTAGACAACATAGTGTTGCTCTGTTCTGTTAGCTCCAGCTATTAGGAACAATTCGGCTTTAAATGCGGTATGAAATCTATGTTTCTGGTCTCTAACCAGGTTTGTATTTTTTCTTTCATCCAAGATCGGGTTGGCTATTTTTCTTCAACCCGAGAGTGGTACTTAGCATTATCTAAAATGGTGTGATTTTATCGGTCACCAATTTAATGTGGTTTCGATTATCAAATAATTAGATTTGTTCTCAGAATGATAGATCTGTCACCAACTTGTTAACACCAAACTTTTGATCTATAAATGTACGTACAATCACCCGAAAACGTAATTAGTCATAAAATAATTAGATTCTTTCAAAGAATGATATATCTGTCGTCAACTTGTTAACACCAAATTATTTCAAAACAATTATCTATAAATTTATGGCAATCAGATGGTGATCTGTAATTGCTGTGGTGAGCAGGTATGCCTGTCATAATAGGAAGTTAAATAAATATACAAATTTCTTAAAGACACTTGTATTTATTAAAAATTTAAATATTATGTAAACTACGTACGTTACGTATGTACATAACTAGTGGTAAACTAACGGTAACCTTAAACATAATAATTAAACAAAAAATTTAGTTATGCGAAAGAAGTCACTGAATAATAAGAGCTGGCTTTGATTTTGTCACTGAATAATAAGAGCTGGCTTTTTCTTTTTTTGGCCAATAGGCACATTTTTTGCCTCAAGCGATGGACTTGCTAGTTTGAGACATAATATGTTTGCACATATACTCTTTATAAAATGCAGGGCAGTTACATTTTCCATGTACCCACTCAATGTTTTTGGACAAAGTCACTTTCCATTTACTGAAGAATTGTTTTTTGGTACTCATTGAAGCCAGTCCAATTGTTTTCAAAATCTTGGGTTTTTTCTGACTTACCAACAGGTGCTTCATAATAATTGAAAGTATCATGTCTGACCGTCAGAAATGAAATATTGCAACACAAAACAGTAAACGTGACGAGTGAATAACTAAAGTAAACAAGAACATTGACCAAATGCCGCGCGCCTATATTCGAGGACTGGTTGAACATTTTTCGCATCACGCCACTTTGGCCCCACTTTCTATTGGATACTATTCCATTAATTTTGAAAAGAAAACTATAAAACTATAAAATTATTAACGAATCCTATTATTTATACTAAACGAATTAATTGTTGCTACTATGTTGGCGACAAAAAAAGAATAAAACATACATCGTGATAAGATTCTGAAACATTTTATTTGGTGACAGATCTATTATTTTGAGGACATAGTTATTATTCTGAACATAAAACAGATTAATTGGACATAAGTTACGATGATGATTCGTTTATTTTGGATAAAAAATGTTATACATTTGGATACATATATTTTGAGACACTTATGTTAATCTGGGATAAAAAATAATTTCTGGGATTGAATTTCATAATCAGAGGATTTCGTTTGATGACAAATATTTATTATGGTGACAAGTAAATTTATCCCCTATCTAAAACAATAATGCTTGGATTTTGTAACCCCGGCAAAAGTCTCTGTCAGCCACTTTTCAAAATTTTTAGTTCATGTTGTTATGGTTATCTGCTGACTTATTCTTGGTGGAGAAAACTAAACTCGCATCTTCAGCAAAGCCATGAATAGATCCTGCATGTACAAATATAAATCTTTTACCTTCTGTAGCTGTACGACGCCTTTTCAATTTACTGGAATCATCTTGCCAAGAACGTTTTAATCCACCTCTACTAAAGATGCAAGTTTCGTCTAAGAATACTACATCTTATCATTACTTTTCAAATTTTTTACGTATTTGCGCAAAAAAATTTGTGGTCTTTCACACAGTAGTTTTCTATTGTCATCTTTTTTAAAGGAAAAGCCTAATTTTTTAATCACTTTATATAAACTGGTACGGCCGATTTTAGCTCTTCTAAAAGGATAGCCAAGGTAATATGTTTATGATCAGACACCATATCGTAAATAACATTTTTTTATTTCATATTTTACAGCATCCTTGGATTTTTTACGATTCTGTTTAACCGCAGCTTGAGGTTCCACATTTTCTTTGTCGTTTTTAGTTATTTTTCTTACAGTTTTTTCATCGATTTTTAAAGCCTCACCCACTCGCCTTTGAACAGCTTTTATTTATAATAATAGGTCCCACCATTTTTATTTTCCTTTTCAAGATATGCCAATAAATTCAAAACTAACTGCTGTGATTGCGGATTTAAAAATTCACCAGGATGCATGTTTACTATTTTAACAATAGAACAAGACTAAACTTGCCCTTTTAGGCACTAATTGAAATAAGCTGTACTGCTATACCTACTATCCGAGAAAATCAACTCGTCTCTGAAATAGCCAGCCGCATTCGAAGACGACACGGGTTACGCAAATTGGTTTGCTGTCGAACAATAGAAATGCCACACGTCGGTCATAACTTAACCACAAAGATTGAAACTTACGTTACAAATTAAGTTACAAACAATATTTCAATAAAAACAAGAAAGGATAGAGTTCCTTACACTATGCGACCGGGATTCTATCAGCGAACAGACTATAACTAGAGATTATTCTTTCCCGTATGTTCCAGGACTCAATTCCTAAATAATTTTTAAGTATAACAACGCATGACCCTGGGAATGGAAAGACGGCTTCACACTTTGCAGTCTAGCGCCTTCATTTTTGTTCTATCTTTCAAATGCAAGGTGGTAAAATTGACACAGCCCCACAGAAAGCAAGCCTTGGCCTCTAGAAAAAATTGAATCAAGCGCCCTGCCCAGTACCCTAAAAAATAAGGAACGACCATCCTAAGCTCGACAGGGTACGCCCTCTTTTCTTCGTTTTCTGTTAACAGTAGTATCCCAGAAAACTTTGTGTTTGAGCAAGGCGTCCCTTAGGGTAGTAAGATCTACTTTCAACGGTGTCTGCAGGTTCACTCTTTAATCTCTGCTGAAAAGGGAGATATTACCTGTTCCATTGGATTTGGAATACTCGGTATGTTTTATTAAATCTAGCTTATCGTTAAATACTAGTAAAATACAGACATTTTGTAACAAAATTAATATTTAGGCTAACAACGTTCAACGTTTAATATTGTTCGGAGGAAACAATATATTATAGATGTAATTAACACCCTCCAGAAAGCTTATTTTTCAGGAACGACATTCACAGAATTCGGGAAGCGACAGCAAAAGGAATAGGTAGAAACTCAATTTAATTACAGGTAATTCAATTAAACAACAATACATCTTCCTATCAAATATATATTTGAAGTTGATTGATAATTTTTATCTACAGATTAAAAAAACATAATTATGAAAAGCCATTGAAATTACTTATTGATCTGTATGTATTTTATTTATTGGTCTAGAGACAATTTCCTGATGATCATGTAAACAAATAGACTGACTTCTTTAAATAAATAGAAATGTCCTTATTTTTTGTCCTTATTTTTGTGAAATATATTAATTTTACTTACTGTTCATTTCAGACACCGTTTTGGCAAGAGATATTGTAAATAGACAAAAAAGCTCGATCATGCAAAATAGTAAGTATATTGTTGTATTGGGAGTAAAAGTGATATTTTTGTGAAGAGTCTGTAGGTTTTCCCGACGAACGAAGTATCCGGCAATTACAGACGAGTCACTCCGAATGTATCTCTGAAACATGCTATTTTTACTTCCACATCCAGTGGAAGTATAGTAACGACAAAAATTTTTTTAAAAAATTTTATTGTTCAAATAGGCTTAGAATGTCATAAAACGTCGAGATTTTAAGTTTGAGCAAAAAAAATTTTGTGTCTGTCTGTCGGTCTGTCTGTAACTTCTTTGTGCGCACGTTCACTCTGGAACCGTTTGAGATATTGACTTGAAATTTGGTACACATATGTACTTTAACGAGATCTAGAACTAGATTATATTTTCATCTTGTTTTGTCGAAGGGTTGGGGGTAAATTGGGGTAAATTTGGGGTAAATAGGTAAATCAAGCAGGTAAGAGTCCATAAAATTGGTATTTAGTATATACAAGAGAAGATAAGGTCTCAAAAAAATTTTGGCATTAGCCACCCCCATTACCACCCCCACCCCATTATTAAAAGGGATGAAAAAAAATGTGATTTAGTGTGTGTACAAGAACCAGAAACCTCAAAATATTTTTTTCTTCATCAACCCCCTCTACCTCCCCCTATCACCACCCCCACCCCACTACCGATGTGGGGTATCGTTTTGTGGGTTTTTGGGATAGAGGACTTCAAATATTATATTATTAAAGTTCCATAAACAATTATTTCCACATACAAAATTTTTTCGTTGTGAGTGACTTGGACAGAAAAACTGGATGTGGAAGTAGTGATTTCTTGGGCAGCGGTTTTTCTTCAAACGTCGATTAGCTAAAAAAAAAAATAAAGAAGAAAAATATCAAATTTTACCTCCAAAAGCATTGTGTTAATATTGCATGGCCGGCATATTAAATAAAATACGGGTTGCTATTGATATATTACTTTTTCTGCCGCTCACAGCGTCAGAAAAAGTACTTTTTCTAATTTTGACATATAAAATGACATTTTTCAAAACTGACGTAAGTGTCAAAACGTTCAACTTTTCATAACCAGTTATGAAAAGTTAAATTTTATCTAACTGGTGAGGAAAAGTTCGTTATATCATCAATTAAGAAAAATAAACAACTCTCAGAAAGAAAAAGAAACAATGTTTATTCAACACAAAATTAAATACATAAAGTGGAAGTTTTTAAATTCTTCTTTCCTTCAAAATATGCTAACAAAACTTTTTCATTAACACGATTTACCTTATGCTATCAAATTATGATTTAAAACAATATTATAACTTAGTTAAGAAATGTCATGTTTTTCTGACGTTTGAAGAAAAATTATTTAGTATTAGTATTTTTTACAAGATCGAGTTTTTTTGCTTATTTACAGTATCTGTTGCCATGATAGTAGGTTATGTTTACTGATTGCCAGACCTAGCACGTCGGTAAGTAATTTACTTACCCACGTCTGAACGGTAAGTAAAATTAATATAATATATACCTGTTATTTCAGAAAAATCGATTTTTTCTTTTCTCAAATAGGCTTAAAATGTAATGAAACGTCGATATTTGAAGTTTGCGCAAAAAAGTCTGTGTGTCTGTCTAACTTTTTTTTGTACGTTCGATTACTCTAGAGCGGTCGACTTGAATGGTACACGTATGTATCATAACGAGTTCCGAAACTAAATTATATTTCGATCTTATTCCGTTGAAGGGTTGGCGGTTAAATAGGGACAAATAGATAAAGCAAGTAAGAATTCATAAAATTGGGATTTAGTGATTGGGATTTAGAAGCTAAGGTCTTAAAATTCTCGTCGATGATAATATAATGTTTTATAGGGTGTTTGGAGTATGTAACAATTTAGGCGATAGTTTTTAGCTTGAATTCCTTGTTTGACGACATTTACAGTGTAAACCTGGATTTTATGCTCATAATTGCCCCAATAACTATTCTTCCCCTCTTTCAAAATTCCCGCCAATTGTATTTCTTTCATTTTTTGGACAATTGAAAACATTTGCCACAAACTTTGGCCGGTTTGATTACAATGCGATTCGGATTTTTTTTTTCTGAGTGCGCGCACCGCAACGCTCAATGAGAAAACTCTCGCCGACTGTATCAATCCAATCCTTCCATCTACAACTACAGTCAAACCGAAGAACCTAGTGGTTTGATTACGATGAAACACGTTCAATTTTTCATAGGCCCGCAATATAAATTGCCGGCCCTTAAGGCCCATATTCACAAGAGACAAGTTTGCTTGTTTGGACAAATACTATCATCAAACCACTTCAGTTAGTGGTTTGATAAATTTTTCACTTTTCGACACTAGCTCCTAGAATATTACGTTGCGTAGTCAAGCAGAAACGTGAATATCTGGTTCTTGCAATAATGTGTTCAAATATCAAGCGCATTTTCTCATAATCATTATTAAACTTAATTTATATTGTGACGACAATCCCGTAAAGCGTTAACGGTTCAGCAGCAGTAAAATGGCAATGTATTTAGCCATAACAGCAAAACAACACAACCACCGAGATATTACTTGTCCGAGACCATCAACCCTTAAAAGCACTCTCGCAAGAATTCATTACGGTCCATGAATAATTAAAAGCTCCCCTGCATAATCGCCTACAATAAATCTAAAAAAGCGCCAGGAACATTAATCTTTTATTTATAATGACGGAGCCATGTAAATAATATCATTTTATCTCGCCCACCTACAAACCCTAGACACGTATCGTTAATGGAGGGCGACGCCAGAGGAACCTGTTGCCTCATTCAGATCATCTACCCGATTCGCATTCGAAAGTACAATGAGAAATGTTACGGTTTCCTTTCATTGAATGAATTTATTTAAGGGCCTAATTTTCATAATTCCATTTCGCAGTTCGGCACGTCGAGCATCCTGGAAGCTTTTACAGCAAATCAATGCAAAAGGCTAATTTATAGTTTTGTATGCGAGTGGCTGCTGATTTAAACAATATAATTCACGTATTAAGAAAATGAAAACGTTTTCGCACTACTATTTATATGTCTGTTCTTTATTCACTACGTCCGCTTCTTGTTATATGGCACGCATGACAGCAGCACGCCATCTGTCATGGTTATCTGTTAAGAGGCGCGGTATCACCAAAGCTCTTTCTTATCAGTTTCAGCTCAACTTTTTCATGGACGTCATCCTCGCTGCTTATCATTTATTTTTTCCTGAATAATTAACCGTTCTGTGGTGTCCTCTCTTCAAATGTGTCCAAAAAATAAAAGGATTTGGGAGAATACAAACCTGAAAAGGCATTTTGAAGACGCATTTTTTTGAAAATAAAACTGTGAGGGGCTGTCAAGGCACTAAAGCGCTCGTGATTTAATCAGATAATAAACTGCCAATTTACACTCTTTATAATACCAGGCAACAAAGCTTTCGAAAAAATTAACCGATAAAATTCTAAGCACTAGTGATATTACATATGATAAAGAGATTTCAAATTTAACTTAAGAGGAGACAACGCCAATCAGAAAGTTTTATCGGTAATGTTAAAGCTGAAGTGGGGCGAAGGGTAGGCAGTGTGGCTATTATATGGCATCTGGACGTGACGTCACAGCAAACCTCAAAAATATGTATTTCTTAAGATTTAAGAGTACTATGAAGCTATTGTTAAAATTTCTGTCTGGTTCCGGTATTTTCAACTAAAATTTAATTCAGTGTAATGTTAATAAGTTCTAAATACTTTGTCCTAATAAAACAGGACTCTTTTTCTAGGTTGGAAATCTAACCTGTAATTAGCAGTCTATTTTTATTAATCAACAATATTAATAGAAATTATTTACGTGAATTTTTAAATATTTGCTTGGAGCCACTACGGCTTCAAGCTAAAAATGCGTATACAAACATTAAAAATGAGAATAAACTTGAAAAACTTAAAATTTAAGGTTATGATGCAGATGCTGCTGTAGGTGGCACCATCTATTACAAATCACTGTACTAAAAGTCTTGACTAGAATAAAGTATTTTTTAGCCAAACGGCTGGCGTTATTAAACTGAAAAAAAGATATTTTTTGTAAGTAAATGAATACTACACTTCTATTGAAGAAAGTTTTTAGCTAAAATTTGTTTATTACGAAGATTTCTCTTCTCACTTCGTAATAAACAAATTTTAAGAAACTCATATTTTTGAGGTTAGCTGTGATGTCACATGCAGATGCCCTATAATAGCCACACTGCCTGCCCTTCGACCCACTTCAGCTTTAGCTTTACCGATGAAACTTTGTGATTGGTGTTGTCTTCTCTTAAGAGGTAAACCAAAAGTTGTTATTGGTTTATAAAAGTACAGTCTCACAAAGGAAGATGGCACCACTTAGATTAGTAACTTGCTGATCTACTTTGATTCACTTTTATCACGTCAAACAATTCAGAGAGGAACATATCTGAAAGATGGACAGCCCTAAGCATGAGCATATCACATTACGCTGACAAGGTAGTACTATGATCAATAAGGCGGTTCCCCAGGACGAGGCATTTTCCATTGCACTGAGATTGCCTGAACTCGGCGATTACACAGCACTACAAAAAAAATTGGAACTGCTATCGAGACAACAGTATCCCTATGTAATTTTCGACGCTGAATCCGAATCCGAGGTAAAAATCAACCCCTAGCCCTAAAAAACACTCCCTAAACAGGGTAAAATGACTTAACGCTCCACGAATAGTCTTGAATCTCAATAAATCGAATAAAATATAAACATTCAAGTATATAACGCATAAATACAGACTTAACACTACTTTCCATAGAAAATCACCCCCAACAGGAAATGCAGTGATAGCAAAAAAAGCTTACGATGCCCAGTTATTTTAGAAACAGTATGTTTCAGCATTAGTCTCGATGCGATGCTCAAAAACTACAGCCATAGAGTGGCGGAAACCACCCCTAAATTTAAATTGCATTTGCTTAGATTACTCCTAAAAAGAATTCTCTGAAAATACTATTACTTATTTATATGGCCTCTAAAAAGAATCGTCTAAAAATTCAAAAAAAAACATCTATATAATTTTCTGACTATATAGTTTTTTGACGAGCCGGTAGGTGGCGCATTGACAACCGCATACGAGTGTTGAACGCGGATTAAGTATACGTCAAGTTGGGCTCTTTATTGGGGCGTTCAATGTTTCTATTATTACCTTTTTTTCTCTGTTATAATGTTAAGTTTTTTTTTCGTTATGATTGGACCTATGATAGCACTGCTGGTCGTGCTAGTGGATCTTATTGATTCATTTGGTCAATAAGTCCATAAGCTGCTGTGAGTTCGCTCTGCCGAGGTTGTAGCTATCATAGGCTTCCTGAAGCCTTGATCAGGAAGTGCGCCATGGGTAAGGATGTCGGAGACCTTACTGCTTCGAGCGACTGCCAGTTAAAAATTGAATTAAGACTACTGGTAAATTTTTGCTACTTCATAATATGGGTACTTTTCAAGTACGTTGTCAAAGATTCTTCTTAAATAAGAAAATGCAGATTTTTTGAACTTTTTTAAAAGATACTGCAACTATTTTTTGAATTTCCTGTTATGTGAGGAATAATTTTCACCCTCTCATGGGGATGTCACTAAATGACTTTGGTGCAATGCAAGTATTCACCTCCAAACTGAAGTGCTGCATATCTTTAGCCAATTTTAGCATCGATTAAAATAGACATCACGATGACAACATTTTTTCCTCGATTTTCCTTGCAATTTTAATCTAGGGGTGGTTTCCGCCACTCTAGGGGGTAGATTTTGAGCATCACATTGGAACTAATCCAGTTACTCACTCTTTCCAAAAAAAAAAAAAAAACTGGGCATCGTAAGCTTCTTTTGCAATCACTGCATTTTTTTAAGTTTCCTGTTGTATGAGGGGTAGTTTTCACCCACTCATGGGGGTGATTTTCAATGGAAAGTAATGTTACCTCGGTGTCCATGCGTTATATACTTGAATGTTTATATTTAATTTGGTTTATTGAAATTTAAGACTATTCGTGGAGCGTTAAGTAATTTTTACCATGATTAGGGAGTGTTTTTTAGCACTAGGGGTTGATTTTGGGGGTGTACGATTTTTTTTGACCTCGGATTCGGATTCAGCGTCGAAAATTACATACGGAGTTGTCTCGATAGCAGTTCCAAAAATATATTTTTTTGTGGAGCTGTATTATCCGTAATGCGGGTAACGCGCTCGCATAATTTTTGGTACCCGAGTCTGCGCCTGCGTATGCGCTTTATAGGTAGTTTATAAAATGTCATATATAATGTTAAAAAAAAGATGTCCGTGAAACATTTATTAAATGTATTTTTTTTTAATTTTCTTGTATTATTTTTTTATTTTTTTTATAAAACATTTATTAAATGTCATAATTTAATTACATTTCTAGGTATAATACATACAATTTATAAACGTTGATTTGGGTGGACATCTGGCATGATAATAAGCGTTTAAATTTACCGTTTTTGACGTATGGTTTTGCAGCATATAAAATGTTTCTAGACTTATTAATGTTTACTGAGGTCGCTCGGTTAGACCATATTACCTAATACCGATACCGATATTCAGTTCGTTGTAAAAATGAATTAATAAAGAAACCAAAGGTATTTTTATTCAACAAGAAAAATTTAAAGCTGGTTTATTTTTTTTCAATTTTTTTTTAATAAAAAAAATAGAATTAATAAATCGTTCTTTTAGTTAGTATATAGTATAAAAAGAAGAAAATTATAGAAATCTGTATTATAGTACATGCGAAAAATCATCTGGAAAAACGAACGTTATATACGTTCGTTTTTCCAGATGCGGATCATGTGCTGACGCGGCATGTTACTAAATAGGTTTGTGTCTGCAAGTGCTTAGAACTGGTTTCCATCATGCTTTAGGAGTTTGCGCACAATGATTTTGAGTAGCTCAAAATCAAAAATTTAAAATAGCTTATTAATTTCAAATCAGTTGATACAAAAAGTATCCAATCAACTGGAAAACAGGGCAAACAATTTCTTTAAATATTTGAATAATTGTAGACCATTTTCTGGCAGCAACCTCGTTAAAATTTCATATATAATTGCTATTAGATTCCCCCTTATAGTCTTAATTTTATCATATTTGTATAAATGTTACAGGTAGCAGCGTCTGACTATTCTAATGCCCATCTTCCCTCATTAAAGTAAATAATTAATCAAAGAGGTTACATAATCTCGAGTACGGGGCTTAGGGAATATTTCTCTGATGCCTCATAATAGTAATTGCCTTAGTTATCGATGCTGGATGCAAACTAAATCTTAAATCCATCTCCTAGTCTCAGTTTTCAGCTTAAAGTAAATTAATATAAACCTTTGCGCGCAAATAGATTTAATCCTCTAAAAGGTAATTAGCGAACTCAAAAGGGTTTCTCGTTTTAAGCTGCAGACATACACTTTGTTTTAAATCACAAATTAGCGTGTTTATCGTTTACAAATTTCCCGAATTTCAGATCAGTAACAGGTATCGGTATGAAATGAAAACTTGCGATTTTATAAAATATTCCAATATTTACGTATTTGTAGAACTATTCACTATATTATAACCAAGGCTCGGTAATTTTATCTCGGAGCCAGAGACGGCTCTCATAATATAGACGTAATATGATATTGCACTACTGAAACATTCAGAAAAACCGCTGCCCAAGGAATCACTACTTCCACTTCCAGATTTTCTATCCAAGTCACTCACAACGAAAAAAATTTTTGTATGTGGAAATAGTTGTTTATGGAAGTTTAATAATATAATATTTGAAATCTTCTACTCCCAAAAATCTATAAAACGATACCCCACATCGGTAGTGAGGGGGGGTGATAGGGGGTAGTAGTGGGGGTGGATGTAAAAAAATATTTTGAGGTTTCTGGTACTTGTACACACACTAAATCACAATTTTTTTTTATCCCCTTTAATAATGAGGTGGGGGTGGCTAATTCCAAAATTTTTTTTGAAACCTTAGCTTCTTCTTTTTCATCCATTTTCTCAAAATTTTCACATTAAATCAAGCTAGAAAAAAATAAAAATACATATCGATAGATCACTTATTTATGAACAAAAAATGTCATAACAAAATTTATCGTTAAAGCCACGGTTTTCCGGGAAAAAAATAGTCAACTGTAATGTTATAACTCGGTGCTTGAATATGCATGACTGTGACACCGACGGCGACGCACTGAATTACATGTCACTAAATCAGAATTTGTTCAATCTATATGAGTGTTGGTTCATTTAAAAGATGGAAATTATAGCTTGCTGATGCTTTTTTGTTTTAAACAATACAAGTAAAGAATGGATGGAAAAATATACTTATATATATATTATCACGCCAGAAATAATAAGAAAAAAATAAAAGCCCTTCAAAAAAATTCTTTCTTCATTGAGAACTGTTAAAAAGTATGTAGACTTCATGATTATTATAGTTTATTAAGTTCTAGTAACGAGGATTCAAAAAAAGTACATCGCAAATCATTTTAATTTCCTTGCTTGATGACTTTTTTGATAAATATGTATATATTGGCGGCTGTAACTTGTCCAGAAATTAACCCAATGGAAAAAATAAAATATCACTATTTCGGAAAAAATGTATACATTACGATTATTCAAACACAAAATCGTTTATTTATATACATTTTTTCGAAAATATGATCACTCAGATCATGATAAGAAATTGCGATTTTCATGATCTTATCCTTATAACTATGAAAATATCTTTGATTGTTTTGAATATAAATTCTGGAACTTTTCCAATATATTAACAAATGTATCAGGAATCCATTGGATACAGCTGAGATGTGGATAGGTGTACCTGTAATAAATACAGTACAGTAAAGGCACATAATAATTCATGAGAGCGATTCAAAAACACGTGGTCTATCCACCTGTATTTTTTATTCTTTCCTATCCTGACTTAATTTCAAAGTTTTGAAAAAATGGTAAAAATTTTTTTTTTCACTTTTTTTTTTGTTCTGCATCCGAGCGAGATGTAAACTTTTCAGGATATTATTCTATACACTTTCACGATCTTATTAAAGAAAAAATTATTCAGTTTGCAAATTTTTGTGGGTTTTACTATAAAATGTTCTCTGTCGTCTGGGCTATTTAACCTAAAAACGGTAACGGTTCTTATAAAAACATGAAATAATATCTAGTAAATAAAAAAACAATTTTGCATCAAACACATAATTTCCTGTTCTGTTTAATATGTGTGGCGTGTTCATTATGTTTATTTTCATAATAATTAAATATAAAAACCCAATAAGCTGCTGGCAATATAAATCATTTTTTATCAATAAAATAAACCATTTTTATAAATTACACATAACAAACAAAGTTAAAGATTAATGGCATAAAACTGTCATGTACCGTGTGCATCACAAATGTACACAACGTGATAAAGTGAATTTTATATCATTTTAAAATGTTAATATCTAACCTAATTTTATCGGAAATCTACTACATTTGTGAAACGTACTGACAATTACCTAAAGACGTAGTTGATCCTTTTATAATTGCAGTGTTAAAGGCATTCGATCCTGACTGCGTGTCAACATTAGATTCCAATGTACGTCGGTATTTTTATATGTTTTTTAATAATGCGGTTTTATTATCTCCTTTAATTAGGTGACGCCGCTGACATTGTGAAACTTTGTATATTACGGAATTCCCTAAAAAAAGTATAAGGCAAGATATATTGTGTCATACTTGCATAAAAATCTTTCCGCGTTGAGCTAGATTTTGACGTCACAGAGATAAAATTCCCGAGCTTTGAATTTATATCTATAAACACAACTCACCAATAAAAATGTCATATTCCAGACCCCGGCTGCGAGGCAGTTAGTTATGATGTTAAAACCAAAGTCGAATAAAGGTGATATGGACAATATGACTATTTTCACGCACAATAATACACCATTTAATTGTATCTAGTGAATGTCTTAATGTGTAAAGGTAATTGGCTTCTAAAAGATTGTAAAAAAGCCTTGCTGTGATGTATTTATTGTTGGGTGTAACACTAGCACAAACATAATCACTTGCTAGCTACGGATTATTAGAATAATAAAAATAATAACAGTTTTTAATAATGATTCAACATACATATAGATTAGAAATTTGTTGTTTTTATATATTTTAAATGGTCAAAAGTTAAATTCCGGTATCTCACACTAAATGTGCTCGTTAAATGCCAGTTTGTTATCGAAAGGGATGCCATGGTCTTTGATAAATTCGGGACGAGTTAGCACAATATCATCTAAATTATATTCATGGAGGATAAGATCTTTTTTTATATTGTATGACATCACATTATATTTCTCTAGATTGAGGGGGAGGCTATTTGTATAGCACAATTTTTTTAATATAATAGACTTTTCACAGTCAGTAACTAATTTATTGGGGTACATTTTCTTGCATTGTCACCAAACTAAGATGTCAACATTCAAACCATCCACTATATCCTTGATAAATAGAACGAACAGGAAGGGCCCCAGTATGGGATCCTGTGAAACCCCAGAATTTGGAGAAACTTAAAACCTCAACATTTTACTTTTTGTGTTCTATCGTAAAGTAGCTTTGGAAAAACGTTAGTGGCAAGTAAACTAAGAACAGTCTGGTTAATTTATTAGGTATGCTTTTGCAAGATGGAGCCTGCCATTTTTGTTGCATGTCGTGGTTTTATAAATCTCGTCATGTACCAAGAGTGAACAAGTGCCTCATTCCAGCTATCTCAGACCTACTTTGCACTGATGAGAGCCAATAGCTCGAAACTGCAGTTTGCAAGTGTTGTGAAGTGGCTGGAACGAAAGCTCCTTTGATTAGGAATAAGTCTTTCGGCTTGTCTCTGATGCAATCGAAACTTTAGCGTTTTGTGTCAATACACAGTTATTGCACTTATCGCGGCCAGGCTTGTAATTTGTAATTCAGCACTAGGCGGGGCATTAGTCCGGAGAATAGCTGTTGGTTGGAATCTGATTTTTTATTCCTTACGTATTTAAGGAAACTTACAGAGGAGTTCGACAAAAATATTTCACTAGTGGTTAATTTAGGTTTACCACGTACAAAACCATATTAATACATCCTAATCTACCTCTCAATATGCGAATACAATGTCCCATGTAAGGTGAATTAAAACATTTTAGCGTTATAGTGATAGGCCGATAGTTTGTGAATTACACTTTCCATCTTTTTTTTTTGTGAATCGGGGCAATAGTCGAATTTTTCCATGTTTTTGAGCGATTTGCCGGACTTTAATGATAAATTTAATACATCGGTAAGAGGTTCTGCAAAAACATGAGTAAATCGCCTCTAGTTACGCCTTCTCTTTACCGAATATTAAAAAAAAATAGTCATTATAGAATATATCAAGAACAAAATCGCACTGAGACTTAACTGAACACTGAAGAGGGGATCATTCTCGTACCACGTAAATAATTTAATGAGGTTAAATGTCAAATGCAGCGGAAAGGAAGAAAAAGAAAAAGTAATTCATAACTAAACGAGGGCTTTCCATTCCGACGCAAAGATTCATTGTTCAAGCTGGTCAAGTGTACGAGAGAAAATAAAGCGTACGAAAATACAATAACTTACGTCTAGACAACATCGCAAAAGGTGGACAACGATGTGAGGCTTCACCATGCTCGGTAATTAATAATCTGCATTCTCGTAATCAGCACGGCCTTTCTGATTTTCCACACAATTGCGGTGACGACATTTTAATTTAATTTAACATAGTCATAAACGCTTGAAATTAAACTCTGGGGTACACTGTGTAATCCCCTAGAGGCCAAACGTATAATAGGCAGATGAGGGTGTTAAAATTATGTAGCGTTTATTATACCAAGATCCCCACAAGGATACCTGAATATCTCTGTTAATTTAGAATTCTGGACTTACGAATAATGTAAATTATAAATTAATACGCCATATACAGTGTCAAATTAAAGCGCTATCTTCTATAGCTACCTTGTTCAAATAAATAAAAAAATAATTCAGAAACCGGTTCCTTACTGAAAAGCTTATTTATAAAATATACATTAATAATACAGGCCCACAAAAACAAAAAAGTATCCTGGGCTAGTGACTAGATCCACCTATTCCCTTACATATATTTTCACTCGCTGAACGCGAATCTGGCGTCAGAATAGGACTTTCCTGGAGGATTTTATGAGTTATGATGGAAAAAAGCTCTAAATTCATTAATTCTTTGTATTAACCTCACATATTTCACGATCATTGGCAATAACGTTGGCGTAAATTGAAGACGGCTCTAATACATCCTTGGAGCTGATAATGATATAGCAGATAACAATAACCCAACGGCCCAATAACCCCGTGACCCAATAAATCAGCAATTCATATTGCCAAAGTTCGCTTTAAAAGAAAAGTCCCTCATTCAGTGATGCTTTCGTACCCTTTTATCTTTAAAAGATTTATGTAATGACCCATAAACCAACAATAATCCAACGGCCCAACAAATCAAGTCAGAAATTCACATTACCAAAATTCGTAAACTTAAAGCTAGAATTTCTTACAATCGGCGATGCCTTCGTACTCTTTTATCTTTAAATGATCTGCGTAATGGGTTTCTTTTCCTTTTTTTTCTCCTTGACAACGGTTCCCTCATCATTGTCCAGCAAAAGTCAGCCATCATATTGATGTCCCATCTACCTTGATACCGTCTTTCAATTTCATTAATATCTTGATGAAATCGTTCGCTTTGTTCTTCACTGAAATCTCCTAAGTTTTACTTTGTACATTTCCAAAAATGTGTATATAGGTTTTAAGAGACGTTTTTTATAATCCAAGTTCTTTTCATTGTCATGACCTATTTTATTTTCAATATTTTCGGAAATAGTATTATGATAAACGCGATATTGGTGGTTTCATAGACTGTACATTGAAAAAAAAAAGCGATTTCATTTATATTTTCATATGTATACTAGGGATTTTACTCACAGTTTTACCTCTTTCGAGGAGCAGTTTTGCACTTGATTTGGTGTCAAAAATTAGTACACTCAAAGAAATAGTATGGGTAAATTCAACAAAAAAAAATGGTTAACTAACAATATCGTTAATTTTGTTAAACCAAACTATATTGATGGTATTTTTAAACAAGAGGTGATTGTTATTTTAATTAATAAAAAGTTGTCGTACAACAAAACAAACATTAACTTAAAAAATAGATGAATAAGACTATTATTTTGTTGAATTCTGTCAAATTAAACTAAATAATAGTATATTTTATTTTTAACTATTATCGAATTGTAATTCCAACCCAGTATTAGTTCGCTGTATTATTGTACTTGGTAGACAAACCAATATTCTTATCAGGAACTTATAACAATATTATTGTCGTCTTCTAGAAGTTCTAAAAGAATTACCATAACATTTGCTTGCTTACCACGTAGTCTATTACAGAAATTATTCCCAGATGACGCCACATACAAATCACTGACAATAATCAATCATGCATTATCTTATACTCTTATGAATTTATAGAAAATTAATAACATGATTGCAATGTTCAAATTCTCTCAGGGATCATCGATATATTTGGATGGATCTTATAAACGATCTCTAATCTTTGGTTTGGGTGGTCTGATGTCTCAATACTGAGATTTTGGCTAACCAAAAAAAACTTCATCATACAATAAAGTGTAGATCAACCTAAAAATTAGTTGGTGAACAAAAAACAAAGTCGTTGTACTATTTAATTGTAGACCAAATTGAAAATGGTTAGTGAACATAAAAAAATGTCATTGTACTATTTAATTTGTTACAAGAAGATATGATTATTAAACTACTATTTGTTTACGAAAACAAATAAAGTTGTATGACTATTCTTTTCTGATTGATTTAACTATGAAACTAGATAGGCGCGATTTCATATGCTCTCTTTGGTTGAATTTACCTATCATTTTCTTTGAGTGTAGCAACTAAAATTCGTTAGTACTCTATTGTTTGGCATATTTTTATTTCCTACCATCTACCTAAATTTTATTCTGGACAATTTTTTGACTATAAATAGAATATAAAAAATTGTGATGTGTGAACACAATTTCGATTCCAGATGCGACTCAAATAACATAAAGCCAGAATTTTTTTTCTTTTTTTTTTTTTGGTTTTACTTAAACTTGATAACATGAATTGCTGATTTATTGGGTCATTAGGTTGTTGGGCCGTTGGATTATTGTTGATTTATGTACATCTTTTGAAGATAAGAAAGTACGAAAGCGTCACTGAACGAGGTATTTTTCTTTTAGATTTACGAACTTTGGTAATATGAATTGTTAATTCATTGAATCATTGGATTATTGGGCCGTTGGGTTATTGTTGGGTTATAGGTCTTATTGTTTCTGCTATATTATTATCACCTCGAAGTATGTATGTATGTATTAAGGTCTTCAATTTACGCTAACGCTACTGCTAATGATCTTTAAATATGTAATGTTAATATGACGTAATTCGTCGTATTAACCTTACATATTTTGAGGTTTTCTCCATTATACCTCATAAATTCGTCCAAGAAGGTACTATTCTGATGCCAGATTCATGTTCAGCGAGTGATAATACATGGAAATATGTGGGTCTGATCATTAACCCAGGATACTTTTTTGTTTTTGTGGGCCTATGTAATCAACTGTTTTTACATAATATATCCAACGATATTCTTCGTATATTGGACAACTCCTTTAATTACATCTCAAATTTCGAATATTTGAGTCTCTCTTCGAATGTGTTCCTAATCACATATCACCACAAGGAGGCGTCCTATCACTCCCATTGCGGGTTATGGTCCCCATACCCTCCCACACCGTCTCAATGACTCTGATTTCTCCACAGTAGGCTATGCACATGACATTAACACACCTTGCTAAATGGAAACTTTGAGGGCCCGTTATGGGAACGTATGCAAATAGCTCTCAAGTTAGTCGATGATAGGTATATAGAACACTCCTCGGTTAACTCCCAAAAAACTGAGCTAGTGCTATTCACCAAGAAAAATTAACTAATTATGAAAATGTCCAAATTATCAGGTACTCAACTCCACTTAGCGAGTGATGTCAGGTATCTGGGAGTCATACTTCACCACACCCTAAAAGGGAAGAGACATATGGAAGTTAAGATAATCAAGGGATCTACAGCCTTCTTGCAGTGCCACAGAGCAGTTGGTAGGTCTTGAAAATTTTCACCCAGGATATCTGGCTGTATATTGCTGTGAAACGATCTTAGCTTTGTTGTGCAGCCATTGTCCGATGGTACAGAGTAAGGCAAAGAATGCCAGCATTTTAACTAGAACATGTTCAAATATTGGCTTGCTTCTGTGTTACTGGTGCGATGAAAACGGCACTTAAGCTGTAATGGAGACTATATTTATCATTTCTCTTTTGAACTTATTCAGGTGGTGACGTTGAGAATTCCTCCAAGATTGCAGTGTATAGGCCAATGGTATAAAAAGGGCATGACTGTCCTCTTCTGGGAATAGGGACCTATCGTATCCCTCCTATATATAATTTTAACAAGAACTATCCGGTAAGTTTGGACACATCCGGAAATGAAGCCAGACGTATCGATCTACAGCGATGGTTTAGAAATGGACAACCAGTGAAGAACACTTACTAACCTTAATACTTAATATACTATTTCGTATTGCGTATTTTATTACTTACTTCTATGGATAATGTCATCATGTAACTAACAAAACCTCAAATTTTAAATTTTTTAAGTTTATTCTCATATTTGTTTTGTTTGTTTTTATACGCATTTATAGCTTGGACCCATACTGGGTCCAAGCAAATATTTAAAAATTGACGAAAATAATTTTTCAATATTGTTGATTAGTAAAAATAGACTGCTAATTACAGGTTAGATTTCTAACCTGCAAAAAATATCTTATTTTATTGGGATAAACTATTTAATATTTCATAAACATTACATTGAATTAGATTTTGGTTGAAAGTACGGGAATCAGGCAGAAATTTTAATAATAGCTACGTAATATACTTGTAAATCTTAGAAATATATATTTTTGATGTTAGCTGTGACGTTACGTGCATATGCAGATGCCCTATTATAGATAGGCCTTGTAAAGTGAATTTCCCACTTAATTAATTTCCATAGAAATTTTAAAATATCGTAAAAAATTAATGAAGATAAGTTTTGATGAGACTATTAGGTCGATATTGATTAATTATAACTAAAGTACAACGTAATTTTACAGTCACTGAAATCTCTACTGTTAATTTTCTTGAAGTCATTATAAATTATGTTAGCCTAACCTGTCCTCTTCCAATCATCAATGATTTTCATCATTCAGAAAAATGCAGAATACAACTAGTAAAAGTAAACACACTTAGAAAAGACAGGATTGTTCCATTCCTAAACTTATCAAATTCCAGATATTCCTTTAGGGAGACCGCAACAAAGTTATTTGAAAATTCTGGAGTTGATATAACAAAAATTAAATATCACGGTAAATGGAAATCCCCTTCTATCACTGAAGGTTGCATTGAAAACTGCTTAACATAAAATTGAGATTTTTAAAAAAATACTGAGAGAAATAGAAACACAGTCCTTCAATGTCTCAATGAATCAGCAGCAAAGAAACTCTAAAGGTTCATTTTGTCAGTACTTTATTAGATTAAATAATATAAATACAATGTGTTACACTTTCAAAATATTGTCTTCCTAATTCCAATTTGCAAAACATTCGGTGAACCCGATTTTCTAATTTTTAGCGAAAAAGAAAATAATTAAAAACAGGTGGTTTTTATTTATTTTTTTTTTTTGGGCACCAATTTCAGTACCTGGTTTGTTTTTAAATCTAAGATAAGATTAAAAGGGCTATTAATCTCCACCTGAATTGTCTCCTGCTTGGACTATACAAAATAATAAATTTAAAGTTACTTCTAATTTGAAAATTCTCGGGTTTTATGCTTGTTTCAAAATTTTCTTAAATCTGCTATATATTATACAGTCTACAACACCTTTCCCGGGGGCGGAGGCCAAACAGTGTTATTTTATGACCAATCGTATAAAAATCATATTTCGCATTTAAAATCTGCTCCTTGGGATATTTTCATAAAACTCCCCGTAATTGACAACCTGAGTTTTCTCGCAGATCATAAAGCATAATTTGCTTAGCACGTTTCGCGTATACCGCTAAAATAAAACGTAATATCGTTTTTCTGTAAGGCAGTTATGACTTTCGTAATATTCATGATCTGGACGGTAAAAGTTTTCCGTTTTTCTTGCCTTCATATTCATTTGCCCGCGGGAATAATTAAAAGTGGCAGAGCTAGCTTTCCTGTACAGAGAATCCATTTTTATACCGCATGGGATTGCGAAATTCAGTCGAAAGTGCCCGCATTTAACTGTTCAGTGAAAGCATGTCGAGTGTTATTCCATTACTACCTAATCTTTAAGCTTATTGCTATAGAGCTGCAGTACATAATTTGATCCAAATGGCACTTTAGTTTCAATACTGTCCGGAAAAACGAGATCATAAAAAAGCACAAAAAACTCAAACAGGATTCAAGTGGCTTCAAAATGTTGATAATATGCTTGCATTTCTTTTATTTTTTCATCCACGGCTATCGTATAATCATTGCATTATACATTTAACAACTGACGAATAATGGTAATCATAATTCCAACTTACAATTATGAACATGAACTCATAATAACACACCTTTGATCAATCAGGAACTGTGAACTATTGAAAAATGTATATACAGTGTGTCCCAGGATAGACGTAACAAGAGGTGTAATGGACCAAAAATTTTGGAATGGTAGTTGGGGATTGAGTCCTGCATGTTGTAAAACTAAAGTATACCAAAAATGACTTGATTTGGTGTTCTACAGGGTGTTTTATAAGCAAAGTTGTAAAAATCACCACTAATAAAGTACCTGTATTTTTCAAAATATGAAAAAATTCCACTAGGAAAAGTTATTTAGTATTAGTATTTTATTTTGAACCATTCAATTAAAACTGCATAGAAATTATTTTTTGTGAATCAATATTTAAAGTTATGTAGAAGCTAAAAGTAGGCTATGAGAAAAGCAGTGGATACACATTTATCATTTATTATTGACATATCTGTCAAACGTAGTCAATATTATCCTTAATTTCTGTTTCAAATTAACGAACCAAGCATAAAAAATTAAGTGAAAATGGTACTCACAGTGCGTGAAAAAATTTATATTGTGCAATGCTACGGAATTGGCGGTGAAAATTCGCTAAGAGAAGTGGTAAGCCAATTTAATTTGAAGTTTCCAAACACTGCTTTGTCACGTACTCAGGCTTTGAGAATAATTAAAAAGATTCTGGCTACTGGTAGTGTTCTTAACATGAAAATTTTTAGCTCAAATAGCAGTCCTATTAAATTCGTACATTTCTAATCACGTATACTGAAACAACCAATCACAGCAGAATTACACTGAAAAGATCCCTTAGGGATCTTTTCACTTATGTCATCCAGTTTGACAGTTCAATAATTTAAAATTTATTTTTTGACAATGTCGATTTGGAATTGCAAATAATGATTTAATGAATATAATAAAAGAGGAAAACACAGCAAATAATACATAATACATAATCTACATTTAATTTCACAAATTGCTCTTTTAATAATTGTGTTTTTAATAAATAGTTTTGACCAAATAAACAAAATAAATTGTAATAATTTTATCACAACTTCCTCAAGCACGTTGCTTTTAGGTAATATCCCTCCGCCTACGGCGTCGGGATATTATCAAGCAAGTGCTTTCGGAAACTGTAATAAAATTATTTCGTATTATCAACGTCCTTGGGATATTATAGCTGAAAAGAAAAATAAAAGCATATGATGAAGACAATGTTGGGGCTATTATAGCTCATGCCTCTGTTATAGAAAATCCTAGTACGTCACTAAGAGAGAGATCAACTCTTATTAATATTAGCAAGTCTGAACTCCAAAGAATTTACAAGGCAGCATATAAAGCAAATTATGAACATACGCTTAAAGAGGGAGATGACGGCCGTAGGTTGGATTTTTGTTTGACCATTGGAAAAAAAATCATGGAAGAGAGATTTTTTCATCATTTCATAATTTTCTCAGAATCCACATTCACAACCAATGGTGTTGTTTCATCTCAGAATTGTCAGTTTTGGGCTTCTGAAAATCCAAATTTTAGAATTCATTGTAGAAGACAATATTATAAAAAAGTGAATGTGTGGTGTGCCGTTTCTTATCACGTTGGAGTTATTGGACCTTATTTCATGAGAGAAGGTTAAACCAGCACACTTATTTACAGCTTCTTGAAAGATTTTCTGAAGAACATTTAAATATTTTAAGAGATATGCCTTTAGTTCATTTTCAACATGATGGTTGCCCTGGCCACTCCACAGAAATGGTTAATCGGTGGTTGAATTTAAATTTTGGAGAAAATTGGATTGCCAGGAATGGACCGATCAAGTGGGCGGCGAGATCTCCAGACCTATCAATATTGAATTTCTTTTTATGGGGTCTCCTCAAGCAGTTGGTTTACGCTGAACCACTTCCTAACGATGTAGCAGTATTGAAGCAGAGAATTACAAATGCCGTTAACTCCATACCGTTAGATCATATTCAAAACAGTTTTAAGGACTTCAGGCGAAGGATCGAAATGTGTATGGATGTGGGTGGTAGCTACGTCGAATAAAAAAAAAATTGTAAACATTGTTTTGTATTGGTCAATAATTAATTTGTTTGTGAATCTGTTATGTTTTTGACATTTATTACTTGTTATAATTTTTAAACCTCATTAATTTTCTGTTAGTAATTGTTTCTTGTTTTACAATTAGTTCGATTAACATTATACCTTCTTACATCTCGTATATTCCATTTTTTATTTACCAATTTTTTGAGATGATTAACATTTGCTCCTACACAACTTTAAATATGAATTCAACTCTTAATTCGCAAAAAATGGGAAGTTTCAAAAAAATAATTTTATATTCCTGAAATTTGGTATAGAGGTATAAAATTGCATTCTAAATAATTTTTCTTCGTGGAATTTTTTCATATTTTGAAAAATAAAGGTACTTTATTAGTGGTCATTTTTACAACTTTGCTTATAAAACACCCTGTAGAACACCAAATCAAGTCATTTTTGGTATACTTTAGTTTTACAACAAGCAGGACTCAATCCCCAAATACCATTCCAAAATTCCAAAATTTTTGGTCCATTACACCTCTTGTTACATCTATCCTGGGACACACTGTATATATTTTTTTAATTCACAACTTCTAGATGCTAATAATTGAACATGAGAATATTCACCCCGGCAGCATAATTCGCAAAAAAATATTAAAATCCAAGCTAAGGTCAATCTTGCACCTTTATCCGTCGCGTCGCTCTAAAAATGTGACAGTTCATGTGCAATATGATAATTTACACGCCTCTGTCAATCACCTGGTATAACAGATATATCTATGTCGAAAATTAGTGTCCTGTCAGGTCATTTTAAAAATGTACCAAATCTTAAAAAAATGTAAGCTTAACAGAAGGAATGGTCTAACATACATGTAAAATTTTATTCCATTGTTCTTAGAGATTTTTTTTTGTAGATCGTCAATTTTTTTAGTTTTTTTATATTTCAATCAAGTAAAGAAAGTGCAACTATTGGCCACACCGGTTTTCTCTAAACTAATATTAGAAATTCTTAATTCACTGGACGACAGCCAAAAAGTATCCGAAATACAATCAACGAAACCGGGCTATATTTGATGTGCTAAACCCAAAAATATTTTTCTTTTTTTTATTAGTTCAAGTTTTGAAGATATGTGTGTGTGATTGTGCCCCTTGTAGATTGTAGATTGTATGAGATGATTGATTGGCAAGAATGTGAAAATAATGAGCCACCATTAACAGTTGATTTATCCGAAGAGGACCTTAATAAAATTATAAATAATCCTGAATTGTCTGATAACTGAAATAAAGAAATTTCCTAATCACACACAAGCTGTGAAAAGGGCAGTCAAGTTTGTAACTGAAGCTTCAGCGCTGGATGGATTAATTAGAACAACGATTAGATCCTGTGACAAAATTCCCAAATTCAACACAAAGAAAGATTACTACAAGCAAGTTTTACCATAATGTTTATAGTATTTTTATTTTTACTTTTTATTCTTTAATAAAATCAAGTTTATTTTCACATAAGTACCTTTGTTATCAAACTTCCAATAAAGAAATTAAAGTAAAAATTAAGTTTATTGTTTCACACTATGATGATAAAACAAATAATTTCCCTTAAAAAAATGGGACCTTTGAGGTTGTAGGGAATAGAAATGGATCCGATGCAGAACAAAGAAAATATCAAGTTGATTTTAACCCTAACCCGCTACCCTTAAATCTTAATATTTTTGTCTTAAGTTTTTACCTCTTATATATAACTGTAAAGCACACCTTTTTCACACCCGCCATTTTGAATATATAGAATATCAAAAATGTTTACCTTTGACCCCAACCCGCTACCCCTAAAGGTTAATATTTTAATTTGAAATTTTAGCGTATTATTTACAACCCTATAACACAACTTTTGGGCGCCCGCCATTTTGGATTAGGTAAAAAAAAAGAAAATCGTTGCACCCTAATATGCAGTCCACATGAAGGAAACGTATGACAATATGAAGAAGCTATTGAAATGCATAAAATATAATGAACACAAGTGGCAGATTTGTGGTGACATAAAAGTTATCGCACTTTTATTGGGTTTGCAGCTAGGTTACAAAAAATTTGCTGTTTTTTATGTGACTGGGACAGGGCACTTCACTACAACAAAAAGGACTGGCCCGCTAGGAAGTCACTAAAACCAGGGCACAAGAATGTATAATATATGCCAAACTTTGTGAAGGCACTAAATAGAGATGGGTTAGCGTTCCAGTACCTTGTTCAGTAATTTCTAAGACTAAGTGAAGCAAAAATCAAAGAGGGTATTTTTGTAGGACCACAGACTCGAAATATGTTAAAAGACGCACGTTTTCAGACCACTTTAACTGATATTGAAACAAATGCTTGGAATGGTTTTCGTTTGGTAGTCACTAATTTCTTAGGCAACAAGAGAGCTGACAATTACGTTACCCTTGTCGAAAATATGTTGTCATCAAAAAATGGGTTACAATATGTCGTTGAAGATCCATTTCCTAAATTCGCATTTGGACTTCTATCCAGACAACTGCGGTGCTGTAAGTGATGAACACGGTGAACGTTTTCATCAGCAGATAGCAACAATGGAGAAAAGGTATCAGGGAAAATGGAATCCTTCCATGCTTACAGACTACTGCTGGACTCTTGTTAGAGATGCTTCAGAAACTGTTTACAAGAGAAAAGCGAAAAGACGGCGCCGTACCTAGTGACTTTAAAATATAAAATATGTATTTGTTTTTATTATATAGTTCAAATTAAAAAACATAGATACGTCCTTGAAAACTACAACCAATTTTTTTATTTCATTGTCATTTTCATAATCAGCACCTCAAAATTAACAAAATATTTAACTTTGCATAAAAGATACAATATAAAAGTGAAAATTTGTCATCCAGTGTTGTTATAAACGCACATATTTTGATTTAAGCACAATATCATGCAGATTTACATACAATCACCATTCTTAAGAACTTTTTATACTATTTTTTGGTAAAACTAAATTTGCGTTAAAGTGACGCTTCCTACTCTTCAACCTGCCTAAGGTTATACTTCAGCGTCATAACTTTCCCTTTTCTGTTGCGGCATTGTGTTCCAACGTGATCCATTACGAAAGTTTTATCCGAAACCAACAGTTACCGACGCACGAGAAAACTTCTTACAGAAAATCCAGACCTCCAGTCAAACTTACTAAATGCATTATTAATGAAGTTTCTACTAGGATAGTATTATCCACTTGTTGAAGCTTAAGTGACAGTTTTAGTTAATACCTTTTTTATAACTGGAGAAACTTATTTATAAGGACTTTTCGTAGGTATTTCACAGTCTACAGATATCAAGTTGGAATAGTGCCATTACTTGTTGAGGCATTGGTTCAGTTGTAAGACTTTTTAAACGGAGATTAAAAGGTCTGGCATTCGATAAGGGATATCATGTGCAATACAATTCATATTAGGGCCAGTTAATAAAAATAATAGATTAACAATAATTTCAAAACATCTTTTACTATCACGGTAAGTAATAAAACCAATAGATCTGTCTCATTGTGCAGCTATCTTTGAGGTACGGAATACGTTGAAAAATGCTAGTTGGCAATTTCTTTGACCATTTGGCGTGAGAAATTGCAAAAGTCCTGCAAACTGAAGGAAATGCTCAATACAGAGTTTCCCGTGATGTATTAGATTTATAACCGATTGTAAAGTCAGGAACACTGAAAGTGAATAACAATTAACGTATCGGCACAGTAGCTCAGTCATCTAAGGCACATTATGTGGCGGATGATGCACTGTCTATCGTGTAACTAGGTTCGAGCCCCAGCCCCGGCACTGATAATGTCGGTGAGTATAGATGTATGTCTGCATTTTTTCGAATTTTTCCCCTTCTGAACAGCCTTGGCTCTAGACTTGAGGGTTGTCTACTGTGCCGGGTTTAACAGGATCATGGTACATTCATTATTAATAGTACTAATAAATGGTACCATGGTACCAATACAGTTCCATTTGAAAAAAATGAGTTTTGCCCCAAAAACCACTTTGATGAACTTTATTTGCTCATAAATAACGTAATTTAGTATTTTTGACGGGACTTTTCTAGCATTATACGGGCCATTTAGAATAATTCGGAACTGTCATGGCACACTTAAATGGAAAACTAAAAATTATATTATAAAAAATATTAACGTTTGAAACGTCGTTGGATTCAGAAAATTATGTAGAATTCAAAAATACAATAATACACAGGGTGTTCCGTTTAAAAATCGAAAGTTAGTGTCACTTCCGGCGAAATCGGAAGTGAAAAAAAATCAATTGCATGTCAAAAAATGCCGCTTATTATATATATATAGGATATCTCAAAGGGCATAGCCGGATAAGTAGGGTGAAACGGCCCCCGGTCCTATCTTCATAGAGAGAAGGAATATAGTTAGCAATAAGTGAAGGGAACAATTTTGCAAAATATTAACGCAAAAGGGTGGCGCGTTTCACGGGGTGACGAGGGGGATGAAATCCAAAGGACCAATTTTTTGTGCCAAAACGCAGCAACCGAAAATTTTGGAAAAAATATATGTTGGACAAGTATTGGAGAGGATTCTCAGAAAAAAATTGTCGGTCAATTTGGGAAAGAACTAAGGGCGAGAAGACATCGGTATACTTTTCAAATATTTTTAAGGGTAACTTCCCCTCGTTGCACCACATTCAAAATTTTTTTGTAGCGTCTACTTTTACCCCCATATAACATATTTTTTTGGCAGCGTGGTCGGAACATTAGGTCATAGTGAAAAAAAATCACGTCCGTGGTCTTTCGAGACTGGTAGTCTATGTAATGAAGGCAGAAAGAGTGTAAATATTTCCTGCAAAGACGATATTACCTTTCCCTCCCGTTCTCGAGGGAGCTAAATACGATGGAAGTGGTGGCAGAAGCTTTTGACAGCCGCAACCCCCTGAAACGGCAAAAAAACCACCTCTTTCATGGATCCTTTTATGTTTTCATATATAAACGGGTCTGGGGAGTGATTTATCGACGGATTGTACTTGAAATAACATGGAAGGGGATTATAGAGTAACTGGAATCCAGACAGCAGGCCGAGGGGGTTGATTAAACCCTCCCGAGGGGTGGAATCATTTTTTTTCAAATGACCCCGTTTTCGGGGTCACCGATCATGGGAAAAATATTCATTTTTTAGCTTCAACCCCTCCTCATCTCTCAAACGGGCAGAAACCACCTCAAACACACCAAAGAGCATGCTATACAGGATTTACAGGTTTTTCGGCACATGATCGTTACTCATCTGCATATCCCTTTATCTTTCACGGAAGAAAAGGTGGTAGCGACCTCGGGGGTTGCTTCAATCATTCCAAGGGGTGTAAAATTCATTACTTACACTTTGGATCGTCAATACGCCCTCCCCTCGCCCTTAGTTTTTTTCCAAATTGACCGACAATTTTTTCTGAGAATCCTCTCCAATACTTGTCCAACATATATTTTTTCCAAAATTTTCGGTTGCTGCGTTTTGGCACAAAAAATTGGTCCTTTGGATTTCATCCCCCTCGTTACTACGTGAAACGCGCCACCCTTTTGCGTTAATATTTTGCAAAATTGTTCCCTTCACTTATTGCTAACTATATTCCTTCTCTCAATGAAGATAGGGCCGGGGGGCGTTTCACCCTACTTATCCGGCTATGCCCTTTCAATAAATTATCCTCAAAACTAAAGGAGTCCCTGTTAGCCCCGGTATGTGGTGTATTTATGTTTGTCTATTTATAACTGCGAAGTAAGATATTAAAAGGACTGCAAACTTGTAGAGTGTTTTTACAAATGCCCTGGTGTACATTTGCAGTCGTCTAAGTCGCAGGCAACATAAACTAATTTACATACATACTGTAAAAATTGTTTATTTGTCTGTACCTCACTGAAGAAAATGTCAAATTTTCGGTCCTCCTATCGTTAAGGAAAGAAGAGAAAGGACCCCGCACAGAAGTATAGGAAAAGGCTGTTTAGTCAAACTTTTTAAAATTTTGGAAAAAAGTTCTCCTGGTTATTGCTCAAAATTTTGAAGTCTAAAAATATTAAGTTCTTATCTAGTCCCTTGAAGTAGAGCTTTAACCCCAAAAGGTCCGTGACTGGACCGCAAGACATCAACCACCCATTTTCGAGGGCGGGGAACACGATGGTGACAATATTTTCCGGCATACCCTTCACCCACTACCCATAAACAGGAAAAATCACCCCCGTTTCCGATTTTCCGGTGCTAGGCTTACGTTGGATCGTTTTTTTTATTCGAATAAAATGAGTAAACATTAACCACAGGTGATCTAACCCACCTCCCGGGGGTTGAAACTACCTATATTCCCAATAAAGAAATGCCACGAAAACCAACGAAAATCAGCTGGAAAATGGTATACCCCCACTTTCGAGAGCGGTGATCATAGGTGACAATGTTTCCCGACCTACCCTTGACCCACCTAAACCGGAAAAAATACCCCCTTTTCCGAGTGGAGATTATGGAATCATCTCCTTCTTCTCCCAGTAGGAACGATTTTGATATTACACATGTATTTTCCGCACACTTAATTTTTTTCTACAAAATTATTGTAAATTACTTTATTCTCATGGCACACTATTGTCGATATTGATGTTAATTTAACAATTTTTCTAAATTACTTTAAATAACCCAATAACCGTATATTTTAGCTATAGAGAATGCACATGTAGGTTGAAAGGGAATAAAAGAGGAAAAAGAATATGCTTATAAAATGTAGTACGTCCCATTTGAAATATGCGATTTAACGAAGGTCGAAGTTGGACCTCCTTTTCTGGGCACTCTGTATATGTTTTTAATTTCCAACTATGGGTTGGTTTTCGCATCAGATTTCATTAAAATCGAAACGATTGGTTTTTTTTTAGATACAGCATAATGATATTGAAAGTTACCTTAAAATAACGAATAGAATTCGAATTCGGCATAAAAAATAAGGCATGCTATTTAAAGTAAGGAAGTTGATGTCAACTTCCGGTATAACCAGAAGTGTCACAAACATGACGTTACTTTCATTAAACAGAGCACCCTGGAAACCCCTTTTCCTAAATTTTCAGCTTCAAATTGTTTGTAGTTTTCCTAAAACGTCTAATAGGCCACTAACTTTATAACTTTATATAACACCCTATATACAGGGTGGACCATTAATAATAGGCCATAGATCAAAATATGAGAATATAACCAAACATGTTTTAGTAAATTGTTGCTGTGAAAAAAAGATACAGGGTGTCAAAATTGCATTTTTTTTCTTTTTTTTTTGCAATATCTCAACTACCTCTTGACCGATCTTCCCCCGTTTGATAAGGAATCATCTATACCTGATAATGAATATTTTTCTCTTTTTTGATTAGAAAATCTCATACAGGAGTCATTTCTACGTAAAAAAGATATACTTGATAGAACTTGATAATTCCAACGGTTTTCGAGAAAACTGCCGCATAGATGTCAAAAATTCTTTGAAAGTAAACTCAATTTGAAAAGGAAAAATTGTATTTATTGAACAGGGTGCTCTGGTGACGTCTGTTCTGTCATTTACGTACAATTTCATTAATTTGACATTTGCAGCAGTTTTCTCGAAAACTGTTGGAATTATCAAGTTCTGTGTACCTTTTTTTACGTAGAAATGACTCGTGCATGAGATTTTATGGGTCGCGTGCGCCGACGTCACAGATTTTGAGACCTTAGGAAAAACAATCAGCTGTCATTGAATCAGAATGTTTTTCTTTAAAGTGAATTTTGCTGTGTTTGTGCCATTTAAAAGCTTAATATTGGATTATTTAACATCTGCAACTATTCTTAATACTTTTATATTCTCAATTTTGTTCGTCAGGATGATGATTAGTTCGTATTTTGCAGAATTGTCTCATGATGTAGAGGTTAGGTATACTGCTGCCATCGAATTAAATCCTTATATTTTGAGAAAAAAATGCTTTAGTATAAATATTGATGTACTTCCAAATATTACTTGGTTTTTGAGAGAAGTGCATAGGCAGAAGAATGAGTTCAAAGCATTCAAAAAACTTGAAGCTGTTTGTGGTTAGGTGAAAGAAGTACTGTGCAAGAAATTTAAGGAATAAAAGCTTGTTGCAAAGGTAAGAATTGTTATCAGTCATCAACCATTCTTTTCATATATACTTGCCTAATTAAATGTTGCTTTATAAATAATTTCTAACGTACAAATTCATTTTTCAGGTTATAGACTCGTAGCACCGTGAACAAAAGCAATTGACTCCTTGGACTATTGCAGATTCAGATGGTTCCTTAGTACTTACTGCGAATGTGTTGCTAGTCTAGACAAAACATGTTCACTACTTAGTAACAAGAAGTTTTTCCTTTTAGATTTTTAGCAGTAAACATGGCTATAATCAAGAAATTAGCCACTGTAAATTCTGTGAAAAGGACACCATATAAATTAAGCAATGAAGATTGAGGTGCTAAGTATAAACTATTTGAGGTACCTATGTAATAAGACGTACACAATTTCTTCCAGCGGTTATCACCTCGTCTATAATATATCTATAAATTGGACTACGGTATAATCCACTGTAATTTCTGCAAGAATTTTATTTTTCATATATTGTTATGTAATAATATGTCTTATAATTTGTTCATTATTATTTTATTAAATATTCCCTTTTTATTATGTTTTACTTATCACTACTACTACTGTATATTGTTACAGTAAATTGAAATAGTCAATTATGTCGAACTTGTACTTAGGTACATGCATGTAACTAAAAGTAAAACAGAATATCTTTGCTAATTAAATAATTTATTATCCAAGGTCTATTAGTACTTCTAAGAATAATCGAGAAGTTATAAGTTATAAAGGTTTATATTGTAACAAAAAATAAATGACTGTAACATAACATATATACTTTATATTAATGTTTATCTAGGCAATAAAAGTAACATTCATAGGCCATTCAGACTTTGTTCATGTGTTCACTGGACTTAGACCACTTCAAAGTTTTAATTTTATACTTCTTCAATGTTCATTAGTCCAACATTGAGTTTTTAAACAGTACACGATATACTTTAATAGGACACAATGCATCACTTGTTGACAGCGGGTAGGTACTTTGGAATTTCCTTTCTTAATTTATGTACTTCGTCAAATATCTTTATGAAGTCTGCAAATTTTCCTTTTAGAGTGTACCTTATTTAAAAGAATTTTTGCCGTTGCACTTCTCTCTCCCTCGGTACAGCTCCACACCTTAGCTCAATTAAAATTTAACCAAGAAACCAAAAACTTGGTCATTTTGCATGTAGAATATACATAGAAACAATAATATTACGAAAAGTTCAGTCAGTTGGCATTTGACAGTTAAAGAATTTCAGTTTGTTTTTCCTAAGGTTTCAGACTGTGATGTCACGCGCACGCGACCCATAGTCAAAACTGCCACAACGTTTCGTAAAAAAAAAGAGAAAAAATATTCATCATCAGGTATAGCTCATTAGGCGTCCTCCATGGGCTGGCGTGATGTGATACATAAATTATTGTTTCTTAGCTTAAAAAATGTTTCCTTACCAAATTGGGAGAAGATCGGTTAAGAGGTAGTTGAGATATTGCAAAAAAAGAGAAAAAAATACAATTTTGACACCCTGTATCTTTTTCCACAGCAACAATTTACTAAAGCATATTTGGTTATATTTTGATCCAAATAATCTACCTTTGAACTATGGCCTATTATTAATGGTCCACCCTGTATGTACAGTGTGACCTGTTTCAAGTAGAAACACCTACGAAACTCAGTTATTGGTCATCAAATTTCAACCAAATTTGGATCGGCATCAAATATCTTTAATATTTCTTTTTTGGGTAAAACAAAACTTATTTCAGTCAGTGGCGTGCATTTTTATTAAGAAAAAAAGGGTCGATTTTTCGAGAAATCATATTAGGCATTTTTTTGTTGAAAAACTAATGCAATATTATTGATCAGCATGCTGTAGAACCGCTATATCCAGAATTTAACAACATTTTGATTTTTGGTTTTCGAATTACGGTCCCTTTAAAATTGCCTATTCTAAACATTAAATAATCAATAAATTGGTAACGAAATTTTTTTCGAAAAAAAGTCACTCTTCATTTTCTCTTTAAATTCACTTTTTCTACTATGCCACATCATGGAAACTTTCAAATTCTTAAGGCCAAGAATTTTCATTGAAAAATTTTGGGTCATCAGACCTATAAATTATTCGGGCATTAAGGATTGCCGAATTTGAAACTATCGAGAGAAAATAAAGAATGACTTTCTTTCGAAAAAAGATTCGTTACCAATTTATTGATTATTTAATGTTTAAAATAGGCAATTTTAAGTGGGCCGTAATTTAAAAACCAAAAATCAAAATGTTATTAAAATCTGAATAAAGAGGTTCTACAGCATGCTGATCAATAATATTGTATTCATTTTTCAACAAAAAAATGCCTAATTTCTCGAAAAATCGACTCTTTTTTTCTTAATAAAAATGCACGCTACTGACTGAAATAAGTTTTGTTTTACTAAAAAAGAAATATTAAAGATCTTTGATACCGATCCAAATTTGGTTGAAATTGGATGACCAATAACTGAGTTCGGAAGGTGTTTCCAACTTGAAATGGGTCACACTGTATATCTTGAAGCACTCTGTTTTAACCTGTGTCAACACCCAAAGCCAGGAATCCTCATTTAAAATTCCTGAATACAAAAACGCTTACGGAAACACACTTAAAGGGGTTTGCATAAATTTCTCGACCATCAAAGTACCTACTCACCGGGCAATTCCAAGAAGTTCGAAGTGCGTCGTTGCCTCCCCCTAGCGGTATTCTGAAAGTTGAGCGGTCCTATGTCTTCGTTTGAAACATTCGACATATTCGACGCAACGGAGTCTCTTGAACCTCTCCTCGAGGCGAGATATGCGAGGCCCTTCACGGAACCCTTTCTGCGGGGCGAGCTGGGCCTGCTGAGGGACGTCATGGTCGTGTTGGCGATGTCGTCAGTCATATCCGTCAGGTCAGATGTGGACTTCCTGCATCTGCACCTGTAATTGAATTTTGTGTGCTTGTTAGAGAATGGCAATCTGGAGAAGTTTTAATTTAATTTAGAAATTTTCAAGACAGCGCAGCGCAGTGAATTGTTTGATAAAATAACGTCTACAAGAAATAATAGTAATAATAATCTTCATTGTCCATAATAAATAAGGACCACTGAAAGGTAATATAGGACTAGTCAAAAAATAATTTTGCAAAAAACTGTATCCCACCGCCAAAGGAAATATTTAACATATACATGTAGCATTTAAAAATGCCATATTATTTGCTTGATTAAAATAGTAATTATTTTTTACTTCCACATCCAGCGGAAGTATAGTAACGCAAAAAAATGAATTTTTTTATTGTTTAAATAGGCTTAGAATGTCATGAAATGTAGAGATTTTTAGTTCTGTTTGTCGGTCTGTCTATAACTATTTTTTGTGCGCACGATTACTCTGCAACCGTCAAAATATGGACTTGAAATTTGGTAGTTTTGGTACACGTTTGTATTTTAACGAGATCTGGAACTAGATTATATTTTAATCTAATTCCGATAAAGGGTTGGAGGGTAAATTGGGGTAACTGGGGGGTAAATAGTTAAATCAAGCAAGTAAGAGTCCACAAAATTGGTTTTTAGTATAATATAAGAGAAGCTAAGGTCTCAAAAAATTTTTTGGCATTAGCCACCCCCATTATCACCTCCACCTCATTATTAAAGGTGGTGAAAAAATAAAATTGTGATTTAGTGTGTGTATAAGAACCAAAGACCTCAAACTTTTTCTTTACTTCATCCACCCACATTACCACCCCCTTATCACCACCACCATTACCATTATCCACTACCAATGTGACATATCGTTTTATAGGTTTTTGGGGTAGGCTATTTCAAATATTGTTATTAAGGTTCCATAAACAATTATTTCCATATATTTTCGAAAGTTCACCGGAGTAGGGTATTATAGTAGACCTAGCCTTCTCCCCCCACTCTTTTTGTGACGTCGCTGGGAACATGGCTTTGGGTAATCAAGGGTTATTAAAGGTAATTAGCGAGTGATTAAGAGTAATTAAAGGTAATTAGGGGAAGGTGGGACAAGGCGAGACAAAGTAGGAATTAGTGGGGGAGGTAATTAGCAAGTAAGGGTAATTAAGGATAATTAAAGGTAATTAAGAGTAATTAGAGGAAGGTGGAACAAAGTGGGAATTAATGGTGGTAATTAGCGTGTAATTAGTGGGGGGGGTAATTAGCGTGTAATTAGTGGGGGTAATTAATGGGTGTGTATTAATTAATATTTGATGTCATACTATGAAAGGGTAAACATGTTTACATGTAATGTTTGTAATGCAACAATCACTTGGTCTTGCGGGCTAAGCCGCTACATTATATTCATAAAAAGAAATCTTTTAAGTGCGATTTGTGTAATAAAATATTTAATATACAGGATAACTTAAAATATTTGTTTTATGATTTTTTTTTCGTTGTGAAAGACTTGGATGGAAAATCCGGATGTGGAAGTAGTGATACCTTGGGCAGTGGTTGTTACATTGCTAAATTTGCGAAGAAACTGTTTTTAAAAGATGCTGGATCGAAAATCCTTACAGTATAGCATCTAGTTATATTAACGTTATATTCCAATGGAGTTCAATCTAATACGTATACAAATTATTTCTCTATCTTAAATATTCTATGTACATTAAAAAGTAAGTATCTGTGGTGATAATTAATATTCCTTATCAGATTTGCAAAAACGATTTTTGTTAAGTGCAGTTCTCAAGTTTTGCAATAGTATATGAGCAATCTTTTTCTAATAAGTCCAGAGAACATCCAAGGTCTTTTTTGATTTCTTGATAAATTAAAATGGTGGCAATAGTGGGGGTGGCTGCTGCTGCAAAAAACTGCTCTTTGGTTCTTGTACAGACACTAAATCATAATTTTATTTTTTTTACCCCTTTAAACATAGACGAGGGTGGTAAAGGGGGTGATAGTGGGGTTGGCTGATGCCAAAACATTTTTCAGACCTTGGCTTCTCGAACGTACACTAAACTCCAATGTTATGGACTCTTGCTTGATTTACCTATTTACCCTCATTTACCCCCCAACCCTTCAACAGAATAATATGAAAATATAATCTAGTTCCAGATCTCGTTATAATACACATGTATAGCAATTTCATAAACCGTTCGTGTGCACAAAAAAGTTACAGACAGAAAAACAGATTTTTTTTTGCTCAAACATAAAATCTGGTCGATTTATGACGTTCTAAGATTATTTGAAAAAAAAAGAATCATAATTATTTTTACCGTTACTCTACTTCCACTCCACTACATGGATGAGGAAGTAATTAGATGATAAATTTTCAATAACATTTTTATATAAAAACTTTTGAAAAATATTCGTATGGATATACACAATTTTTTTTTAAATATTTTTTTTTGTAAAGCAAAAACATACGTATGCTATTGCTAATCATAAAGTCATAATTATTTAAAATATTGTCATTCATAATAATATTTTCTATAAATTGCACGCTTATAATAGTTACACAAATGTATTATAATTTTGCTAATCAGATTTCCCGTAGAAATTTGTGCTGTTTAGGTATACATCTCATGATATATATTTTTATTGTTTGCATGTTCGTGTTCGTCCATTTTGTTAAAATGTCTCAAAAATGATTTGCCTACCTTATTTGTTATAAACATAATTCATCTTCTAACCTCTCCTGGTGGCAAATAATTGGCGTATAGTTTAAATGGTGCAAGAACTTATATTTTTTCAACATATAAGAATAAAAAAAAATATGTAAAGAAAGTAAGATACAATAAATAATCCACGGCCCTGCAGCTCCCGTACAAACAAATTTTTCGAAAAAAAAAAAAACACGCCAGATTTCCTATCCAAGTCTTCCGTCTTCCACTATCACCCCCGCCTCATTATGTAAGAAGGTGGCAGTGTGGGTGGCTGATCTTGTATACACACTAAATCACAATTTTAATTTGTACCTCCGTTAATAATGCGCACAAGAAAAATTTATACAGACAGGCAGAAATTCTCATTTTGTTCAATTTTAAAATCTCGACGTTTCATGGCATTCTAAGCCTTTTGAGCAAAACAGAATTAAGAAACATTGATTTGTAACACTTAAAGAATATAAAAATAAAAAATTGTAAATAAATAATAACCCTCGCGTATTGGGCTATAAATAAAGAAAATTGCAGGGATATAGGTGAGTTTTCATGCTTTTGTCCAGCCCTGTATGTCCAATCCTGCAGACAAATAGGACATATTAATCGCCCAGTTTCTCAAAGACCGTTGGTCGGTTTATCATGAAATATTGGAGATCATTGAATGATTAAGTTTGAGACTCAAATTGCCCACTTAATTTTCACTGCGGAAAGAACCTCAACCCACAAATCGTTTTCTGAAATAAATTGTATCAATTAAAAGTTGAAAGTGTTTAAGACTATCATCAACGGCGGAAACAAAGTTTTATTTTTTATAACTTCTAATCTTGTTAAGAATATTTTGAAATAACATCCTTAACTGTTCCTTTGATGCAGTTACTAGTGTCGGGGTTATTTCCCAGGATTGTATCCATTGACAATTCTGTTATTTTTAAAAGCTTTTAATTAACTTGCAATGTTTGTATGTTAGTTAGTTTGTTTATTTGTTTAGGTAGAATCTTGCTAGCTGAATTTCGACTAGTTATAATTAAGCTAGAACTTTGAAATTTGGCACACGTGTATAAGTCCGGTGACAATGCAACATAGTATAGCCATTATCGGTCTAAATCCAATATGGCGGACGTTCTAAGATGGCCTTTCTCTTCACAACCCCCTTGATATGGGTATCAAATGAAAGGGTTTGACGAGTAAAATACGATAAACTATGTGACGTCATTCTAAATTCAATATGGCGTACGCCCTAAAATGACGGAGTATCTTTTACTTCACAACCCCCTTGGTATGGGTATCAAATGAAAGGGTTTGATGGGAAGAGGTGGAATAGAGGTGGGAAGAAGTGGGAAGTAGTGTTAGAGAGGTGAGAAGACGGGAGAGGGAAGGGTGGATGGCGATGGTAAATGAAAGGGTTTTGTCTGTCTGTCTGTAAAATGAGTAGATTAAAAGTAATAAATAAAAAACCGCTGCCCAAGGAATCACTACTTCCACATCCAAATTTTCTACCCAAGTCACTCAACGAAAAAATTTTGTATGTGGAAATAATTGTTTATGGAACTTTAATAATATAATATTTGAAATTCTCTACCCCAAAAACCCATAAAATGATACCTCACAATGATAGTGGGGTGGGGGTGGTAATAGGGAGTGGTAGGGGGGTGGATGAAGTAAAAAAATATTTTGAGGTTTCTGGTTCTTGTACACACACTAAATCACAATTTTTTTCATCCCCTTTAATAATGGGGTGGCTAATGCCAAATTTTTTTTTGAGACCTTAGCTTCTCTTGTATATACTAAATACCAATGTTATGGACTCTTACCTGCTTGATTTACTTATTTACCCCAAATTTACTCCAATTTACCCCCCAACCCTTCGACGGATCAAGATGAAAATATAATCTAGTTCTAGATCTCGTTAAAGTACATATGTGTACCAAAATTCAAGTCAATATCTCAAACGGTTCCAGAGTAAACGTGCGCACAAAAAAAGTTACAGACAGACATACCGACAGACCGACAGACAGACAAATTTTTTTTTCGCTCAAACTTAAAATCTCGACGTTTCATGACATTCTAAACCTATTTGAACAATAAATATTTTTAAAATTTTTTTGTCGTTACTATACTTGCCGAGATATTTCCACTGGATGTGGAAGTAATTTATATAAAAAAATATTTTTAAGAAAAACCATTTATTTGAAAAAACTGTACTAAAAAGTAAAAATATTTTTTTTTAAATTCATTCACCGGGAAACCAAAAGCTTTGGGGGCGGTCTATAGGGAACTTGCCCATTTTTTTTAAATTTCATTAGTCTGTATTTATGTATAAAAACACGCCACACCGATTATCAGCTCTTAAATCGCAGTACTTATTTTGCAATAAATAATTAAAGTTGAAATCCTCGGTACTCCTCACGAAAAGCACTGTAACGTCACCGGGTGGGAACTGGTCTCGCGTGGTGTCCAGCAGATGGCGTACTTTAGCCATTCACCCTAATTAATAGATTGGGCGGCGGTTGGCTTTGAGACGTCCACATATTCGGTAATAAGTCTTTTGTTTTTTAAGTTAGAGAAAAAATAAAAAAAAGTGTAGAAAGCACAATTAATTCTCTCTACATGAGCTATCTACAAATTTTTCGAAAAAAACGATAATTATCGAGATATTCGAGGAAATGTAGGAAATTACACGTTTTCCTATAGAGTGTATGTAAATTTTAAAAAAATAATTTTTCTCAGAAACCTTTGTTTCGAAGGGCCAAGATTAACGGAGCGTCAAAATAGTACATGATATTATGTGAACATCGTAAATGAGATCGACTTCAGTTAATTACCGATTAATTACGGTGACAAAATGGAGAAATTTTACCGAAAAAAAAGTCCCAAATCTCGCCCCCTCTAATTCCTTAATTTTTGTCGGAATTCAAAAAATTAAAAAAAGAGTTTTATCAAATTTAATTATATTTAAATTAGCTACAGTAGTGTTTTGGCGTAAGAGCAAAGATTAAAAAGTTGCCAACTGTAGAACCTCAAAATTTGCAATTTTTTGCCGTACATGGCCGACATTTCTGTAGTTATCTCCGAAACGAAAAAAAAAAAAAAAAAAAATCAAAAGCTTGGTGATAGCAAAAGATTCGTAGTGGAAAATACTCGTTTGACCTTATTTTTTATTTCGAGCTAACTCCCACCGTTTCGGAGATATCTTCGAAAAATAGCAAAAAACAGCTTACATTTCGGAGCCGAAAAAATTGCAAAAACATGCAATCTTGACACGTTCATATTTTTCGAAAAACACCATTGAGACGGCCGTACGATGTCGCGACATAAAGAGGAAGTTTTCCAGATAAACTGGTTCGTAAATTGCACGGCGAAATTCGAAAATTCGGATCGGCACGAACGAATCAAAAGTAGCATTTTGTGACATTTCAGAATATTGAAGATGTTTTTCCCACGAATTTTCGGTTAGGTTGTGTTCACTGCTAGTTGTTTCTGACAAATGAGCATGCGAAAGCAGAATCGGTGTCGCTTGACGCCGTCATCCGACTTTCACCCTCTGACGTCACGTTTCAGGAGTGGGTAAAATCCGGCAGATTTTAATCGCTTATATTTCTGGAGGAATTTTTTTTTTTAATTTTTTGTCGTCTGTGGAGTTTTTAATGATGTTAGTTTAGGATTTTGAGTATTTTGATTCAATCTTATTTTTTGGGCAAGTTCTCTATTGAGCAAAGTAACATGGCCGACCCCAAAGCTTTTGATTTCCCGGTGTAAGAATTTTAAAAAAATTATTTTTACCTTTTAGTACAGTTTTTTCAAATAAAGGCTTTTTCTTAAAAATATTTTTTTATATAATTTTATTTAGCTTGTTTTAGGCATAAGGCCTTTTTTCAGTTTTAAAATAAGAACATTATTTATATTAACTTCCTGGCAGAGTTTAGCTAGTGTTATTTCACTACTCAACCAGGACACACACACACACAGACAGTAACACAACAACCACTCCCTGCGACACCGCGATCTGCCGAAGCTGAGACTCGAACTCAGGAGAGGAGAACGACTAGCCGTGTTGTCTCTGACACAGCCGTGGTCTAGTCCACTGCTACCGTCTCGGCAACATGTGAAAAACGCCACTAAATATCCATACCCTAGCCAGGATTTCAACCCGGGACCCCGTGGTCGCAAGCCTAACAATTGCCAATTTGCCAGTTAATTATTTATTTTAAAGTATTTCATTTAAATATGTACAATTAATTTCGTTAATTTCGTTGTTATTTAGTGGACAACCATTTGCATTGCTAGGTTACAAACGTGAGGAATCACGCGAAGCCTCGCAGTGGTCAGGTGTTATGACAAGCGAAATCAGACAATGTATTTTTAGTTTCTAATTGACAATTTCCAAAATGTTATATCATGTTCTATTTTATCTTGTTTCTCACTTAATGGTATATTATTATACAGTGTGTGTAGTGGCGGGCTAGGCATAGGGAGTAAGAATTACAACATCGCGTGTGCCAGCTGGCAGAAATAAAATAACTGAGAGCTGGGATGCCTCGCCGACGGGCGAGTTTGCTCTGCTGTGTTGTCATATCTCTTGCGGTACGTGAATGTACATGCCTAATCGGCAATTATACGCAGCGTATGAGCGATTAGGATAGCCATTGTTCACGAAGATGATGTTTGAGCCCACGAGCCGTAGGCGAGTGGCGCAAATCATCTGAGTGAATAATGATCATAATCGCGAATGTAATACTATGCTTTTTCTACACCTATTAACATAACATTTTCTTTCTTGGATTTTGCAGGTAGAAAATGGATGAAGTAAAACAAATTTTGATGCCGTTGGTTCTTGTACACACACTAAATCACGATTTTATTTTTTTCACCCCCTTTCATAATGGGGTGGGGGTGGCAATGAGGGTGGTTAATGCCAAAAAATTTTGAGACCTTAGCTTCTCTTATATATATTTACCTCACATTTACCCCCATTTATCCCCCAACCCTTCAACGGAATAAGATCAAAATATAATCTAATTCCAGATCTCGCTAAAATACATACGTATACCAAATTTCAAGTCAATATCTTAAGCGATTCCAGAGTAATCGTGCGCACAAAAAAAAAAAGGTTACAGACAGACAGACCGACAGACAGAAATTCTTTTTTCGAAAACTTAAAATCTCGTTGTTTCATGACATTCTAAGCCAATCTGAACAATACAAATTTTCAAATTTTTCTTCGCGTTACTACACTTCCACTGGATGTGGGATACTACAATAAAATTAGACGTTATAAAGTTAGCGGAAATCACTGGAATATTTTTAAAAATTTATGGAGATGTTCATTTCGATGTCATGGGGTTGTGCTCTCGGTGGGGAGGAGTGGGAAATGTGCTCCAGAACGGTTTCTTGGTTGTAACTCAAAATGAATCGGTTTGTCTCAAGTACAGAGTAAATTAAAACAATTGAATAATAACTAATATGATTTGTGAGTTTGCCAACTATTATGAACAAAAATATTGTAATTTTAAAATCTCTAATCGATAATGGTTGTGTTTCAAGAGAAAAAGAAAACATAATAGGTTTGAGTAAGCAATTAATGTTGTGAAACAGGTGACACATGCTAAGTTTTATCTTGATCCGTTAGAAAATAAAGAAATGGCGACCGAAACTGATTTTGTCGTCACCTGGTATATAGTAAACATTTTTACGTTTTAGAACAGTTCAATATCTATAAATAAATCGGTTAAATTGGTTATTTTTATAATTTTCTTCTCCTTTAGAATTTGTAATTCGAATTTGTTCAATGGTCGAACCCATAGAATGTATTTTCAGAATTTTTGTCTGTGTGTCTGCCTGAATGTTTGTTCCACCATAATTCGAAAACGGGTCAACATATTTTATTTATATTATACATTTTGATAAAATTTTGTACGCGTGTAGAGAACTTCTTAACTTAGAGAATACTTTATATCGGAGGTGATGGGAAGGTAGGAAAATATGATGGAAGGTGGGAGGGGGTGAAGAAAGATCTGTTCAAGTCAAGAAAAATGGTAACAAGGTAGGGAAGATACTGGGAATGTGAAAGTGGCGAGAAGTGATGGGAAGATGAGGAGGAGCGAGGGAAAGTGGTAGGCAACTACAGGAAGGGAAGAGTGGAATTATGGGAAGTTGGTGCCAAAGTTGGGGACGATATTGGAAATATTGGGGAGAAAGTGGGAATGTGGGAAAAACCAATCACTACTTTTCCGGATTTTTCCCCACTTATCTACCAGTTTCTATCATTTTACCAATGTTTCCCCACTTTCCAACTAGAAAGTGGGAGAATAATTTGGGAATATGGGGCAATATTGGGAAAGTAGTAAAACGTGGTGAAATGGCGAAATGGTAACAAAATGGAGGAATACTGCTAAAAAGTGAAATAAGGAGTGGAATAACGTGATGAGAACGTACTAGAAGACGGTGGGAAAATCAGAGGTATGGCGAGATAGTGGGGAATGGCGAGAAAATGGTATTGGATCCACGCGAGCAGTACAGCAATCATAAACTTTACGTAAAAAAGCAGTATAACTTTGAGAAGTTCTACAGATGACAAAAAATTATGATCATTATAATTAAATTGCTTCTTATATAGTGTGAGGATTTATTAAATTAATGTGACGTCATGTATCTAAATCGAGTTTATCATATATGTAGCAATAAACGCCTAAACATACTGTACGACAGGTAATGGTGGGAATACAAATGGCCATAAATTAATATAGGTCAGTCATCAGGATTTTATAGACTGTCATAAAAATAAAATTAGAATGGGGTATCCATAAACCCAGTTATGGAGTAATCGATATTGAAGCATTCAATATGCACTCAAATTCATGAAAACGTTTGCTTCTTAATATATTTATGAAACATTTCTTCCCAGTCGACTTTATTTCTTAATCAGAAATATTTTTTATGGTTTTCCATTTATTCTATTTTACTTTAAGTACGTATATGTGTAGATTTGTATGGATTTAGATAGCTCATTTCATTTTATTTGCAAGTATATACAGGGTGTCCTCATCGTTTCTTGAGGACATAAAAGCAATTTCTGCTCCTCTAGGTAGAAAAATCATGTAATGCCACTCTACTGACACTAAAATAATTTACCTTATAACTATTATCATGCAGAAAGGAACTAAGAAATCTACGTAAAGTGTTTGGAGCAAATCCCGCTATTAGGAAATATGAGCTAGCCTCAATTGTTTTTTTTCTTTTTAAACAATTGAAGCTAGCTCATGTTGCCTGTTGTGAAACATGAGCTAGCCTCAATTTTTTGTTTCTTAACATTTGAAGCTATAATTGAAGCGTATATTTCAGTGGTGGCTGGTGACAATAACGAGCTGATGAGACAGGGCTCTAGATACTCCGATAGGTATAGGAATCTACTATCTAGTTAGGTTTGTTAAGAAATTCTCTACTTCGTCAGCTAAATAAAGAGTGACCCTACAAATCGCCCATCTTCTAGCCCTTGAATTTTATCCCAAACTAAGTGACAAATTATTGTTAATAATGAGAACATCCTGAATACAAAATTTCAAGATGAACACATGTTTGGTTTTTGAGATATGAGGGATTGAAGTTGTGACATGCGTGATGCTATCAAAAAATACGCAGGTCCACAAAAAAAAAGAATACTCATCAGCTATGGCAGAACAGTCAAGATATTGTTAGTATTCTTCGACGCAGAATTCATATTTAATATCGACGAATTCGTATATCCATTGATTAATTCAGAATGGCCAAAGGGTCATTCCATGCCAAATCAACCAGTAAAAATAAAATTTTGAAACCTGACTTCTCCGATTTTGATCATTTTTGGTGAAAGTGTTGTACCTGTCAACAACATTTCAATTTTTTAATTTTTTTTTTGATTATTGGTTTTTGAGTAATACGTATTTGAAAATTAAAAGAAAGTTAGTAATTTTGGAAAATAGGAATTTTTAAATCACAATATCTCCAAAATGGTGAGAGATACAAGGGTGGGACAAACGTCAACTTATAGTGTTTAAACAATATTTTTCTATTTGAGGTTAAAAAATGTTGCAACTTGAGGATTTAAAGGTCGAGGTCAAGGTCACAAATGTAAAAGTAATTATTCTCAAAAAGTATATTTTTGAAAATTATTAAAAAAATTGTATTTGTCCCTAATGGTCATATCTACCATTGCATACAATTTCAAAGTGGGGCAACAACGGAAAAATTGTACAAAAAATATTATTTTAGGACAATGTGTATTTTCAAGACACTAATCGCAAAGTTTAATATTTTATTTTGCAATTTATGATTTTGAATTTACATATATATCAAAAGAGTCGTTATTATTAGTCTTGGTAATAGGTTTGTGTAACCCCCCCGTTTCCCTGCCACAACCACTTTTGTCATACATGACAACATGAATCCGGTAACAAGCATAATTAAATACTAAATGGGTAATATACAATGAAATATGTTGTACGTAAAAGATAAACATTTATTGGTGGTACCCAATACAAAAAATTTTTCTTTAATAATTGTTATTTTTTTATACAATTTTGAAGCCGTATCAAATAATGCCATTTCTGCTTGACTAAGCTTGTAGACCCTTCCGTTTCAGTGACAGGATCCACTTTAAGTAGTATTGTTTTTGGGTTGACATTTAAAACGTCGGGTTTATTTGGATACAAAAATGATCGGGAAGAACCACTTGGATGTAAAAACCGCTACCCAAGGAATCACTACTTCCACATCCAGATTTTCTATCAAGTCTTTCACAACGAAAAAATTTTGTATGTGGAAAAAATTGTTTATGAAACTTTAATAATATAATATTTGAAATCGTCTACCCCAAAAACCCATAAAACGATATCCCACACCGATAGTGGGGTAGTGATGGGGGAAGGGGTAGTGGGGGTAGATGAAGTGAAAAAATATTTTGAGGTTTTTGGTTCTTGTACACACACTAAATCACAATTTTTTTTCATCCCCTTAAATAATTAAGTAGAGGTGGCTAATGCCAAAAAAATTTTTTGATACCTTAGTTTCTCTTGTATATAGTAAATACCAATTTTATGGACTCTTATCTGCTTGATTTACCTATTTACTCCCCATTTACCCCAATTTACCCCCCTTCAACGGAATAAGATGAAAATATAATTTAGTTCCAGATCCCGTTAAAGTACGTACGTGTACCAAATTTCAAGTCAATACCTTAAACGGTTGCAGAGTAATCGTGCGCGCATAAAAAAAGTTACAGACAGACAGAATTTTTTTTTCGATCAAACTTAAAATCTCGACGTTTCATGACATTCTAAGCCTATTTGAACAATAAAAATGTTCAAAAATGTTTTTGTCTTTACTATTTATACTTCCACTGGATGTAGAAGTAAAACTGATTGTCACCTCATTTGTTTCGTCATTTTACTTCCACATCCAGTGGAAGTATAGTAACGACAAAAAAAATTTTAAAAATTTTTATTGTTCAAATCGGCTTAAAATGTCATGAAACGTCGAGATTTTAAGTTTGAGCGGAAAAAAAATTTTCTGTCTGTCTGTCGGTCTGTCTGTCTGTAACTTTTTTTTGTGCGCACGTTTACTCTGGAACCGTTTAAGATATTGACTTGAAATTTGGTACACATATGTACTTTAACGAGATCTGGAACTAGATTATATTTTCATGTTGTTTCGATGAAGGGTTAGGGGGTAAATTGGGGTAAATTTGGGGTAAATGGGTAAATCAAGCAGGTAAGAGTCGATAAAATTAGTATTTAGTATATACAAGAGAAGCTAGGGTCTCAAAAAATTTTTTGGCATTAGCCACCCCCATTACCACCCCCACCCCCTTATTAAAGGGGATGAAAAAAATTGTGATTTAGTGTATGTACAAGAACCAGAAACCTCAAAATATTTTTTTACTTCATCCACCCCCACTACCACCCCCACCCCACTACCGATGTGGGGTATCGTTTTATGGGTTTTTGGGGTAGAGGATTTCAAATATTATATTATTAAACCATAAACAATTATTTCCACATACAAAGTTTTTTCGTTGTGAGTGACTTGGACAGAGAATCTGGATGTGGAAGTAGTGATTCCTTGGGCAGCGGTTTTACTTAGTACACATCCTAGCCACCAGAAATCATAATACATGGCAGTGACAAAGCCAGAAATTTCCTCAAATTCAATAATAGGTTAGCCATCTCCAAGGTTAAATTCAGTACTCTTACTGCTATTTGAATAAGTTTTCCTCTCAAAACCATATCTTTCCCCTTACATTTCTTAAAAATTTTAATGCCGTAGACTTGAAGTCAACAATATTAAATGGGTTACAACACTTAAGTTTAAAAACTGAGGAACTGTTCTATTGATAATATTAAGTAATATAAATTAATTTGATTTAAAATGTTCAAAACCTGGTAAATATACATCTAAATATGCACTATTCGCGGCAAACGACGGGTCGCGCGCCAGTCTGAGCGACACGGTTTGGCGATATGTTATGCAACGCATATACCCACACTTTTATTATCTATTTATTTACTTATTTGTGGTCGCCCCACTTTCAATATTGACAAAGAGGTACAGGAAAGTTCAGTTAATATTACTTAATTTTTTGAGTTGAAAAAATATTACCTTTCTAGATAATACCATTTAAGCATTTATAATCTTGAGGGTGACCTTGAGACAACGAAATTATGTCCATTTTTTAAAAAGAAATAAATTTTAGTCCATAAGCTACAAAACGAGTGCTTACACAAAAAATTTCTTCCTCAGCATCCTGAGATAATAATTATTAAAAATAGCCCTGTTGTAATTAAGTATGTTAATTTTTATTCTTTTGAGTCCTATAGAAAAAAAAATATTCCTCAGAAAAATTTGAAATTCTGGATTTTTAATAACATGTGTACCAAAATTCGTTAAAATCCGAGAGGTCATTTTTTTTCGCTTGGTTGATTTAATATGGAATGACCCCAAAAACATCCCCTACATAAGGATGAAAATAGGGAAAAATGATGTCATTGAGTTATAGAGCTTCCATTAACAGAAATATAGTATAAGTTTATTGGCTGAATGCATGAACGGAGGTATTAACTAGGATTTACCCAGAGTAATTGAGACTCACCCAATATTATACAAAACTGCATAAAAGCTCAATAACTGGCGAAAAATCTTGAACTCTCTAAGCTTTATTAATAGGAATGAACCATAAATCAGTTATAATCTAGTTCACGAAAACAATTCATCACAGGGTGCAAAACTGCTCTTGTTTTAGAGAAAAAAATAAGACTAAGACTAAGTTAGGACTGGGACTTTTTATAAACTCACCTTAAGCCAGTCATATTTCTCGTACCAAGTTTTACTAAAAGCCCGATTTGATTTCCCACCTACACCTACATTAATTAGCGATTTACAAACTTAAATCTGGAACTGGACGCTTCAATTCTTCAACTACGTATAATTTATCCTCGTATGTGAGACTCGAAAAGACGAGTTTATTTATTAAAAAGTCTACAATATCGCGTGTGTTTCTAATATTTGTTATTTTTACTTTACCCCGATCGCGATTTCCATTCCATTTTCCATTTCCAATTTATCAATTTCCATTTCCAATAATTTTGCCCCCCTAAACGCTTGTCACTTAGTCACTAATCACTAATCGATTTTATACACAAAAAAAACATTTTTGACGAAAGAATAAACGAACTTAACTTTGAAGAAATTTGTGGTTATGTTATAATTAATATGCATGCACAGGGCATAGGCGTACCCTCTAGCGCGGAATATCAGGTTATGTTATACATAACATACTGCATTACCGACGTATGTCTATATCACTGTTGCCCTTACGTCTACCACCCTATCACCCAGATTTAAATCCTATTGAGTTGATATGGGTTACAGTTAAAAATAACGTTAGTGCAAGAAAACACCACTTTTAAATTAGAAGATTCACGTAAGTTGGCCGAATATTTTAACTAAATATGGCGGTTACTAAAGTTTTCAATGATGCTAATTTTATTGTAAAACATGAGTTAGATGACTGATTTGTTGCAGATTTTTGTCCGCTTATCAAACTCAAACAAGCAGTTGTATATATGAAGGTACGGCTGGAAATTAAGTGATCTCAAAGCGTATTAAACACCGCATTAACAACCACCCCAAAATAATTTCATAGAACGATAAAACCACAACATTCCCCAAATCATCCAATAATACTCAACCCTCCTAAGTTAGACTTAACAGCTCTACAGTTTTATTGAAGGCTTGACAAATACCTGGATAATTTAGTCATAAACCAATAAAGACTAATAAATAATTTACTTTTAATGTAAGTTCTTGTATGCCTTTTTAAAACTTTTTTTAAGACAAAAATATCTTTAAGTCCATTTGACATTTAATAAATCTAACATAAATCACTGGTTTATGAAGTGGACATTATAAAACACTAACAAAATCTAAGTAAATCTGAAAGGTATTTAAATTGTTACTTTGGATTTTAATGGTTATTAGAACCTTTTAAGTACACGCCAATGAAACGCCAGTTGGCCAGGCACCTGCGCGTCACATCCCGATCGCCAGCATTCATATATTTTGAAGTAGATACTTTCATTTCTCTAGTTTAAAAAAATGTAATTGAATCAGAAGAAACCGTGATCTGACTTTGGGGCGTTTAGCCAGGACACTCTGTACAAACACACTACATTATTAAAGTCCACTTACCTCTGAAGGGGGTTAACAGCAGCCCTCTCCGACTCATTTATCGATTTACTGGAAGAATATCTCTCATCATATCCCGGATTTGTCCTGATATTACACTTGGGTTTATTCTTTTTCTCTTTAAACGAGGAATGTCTAGAGCTGGTGCTCGTAATAGAGTATCTGTAACTGGACGTAGTCTGCGAATCCGAATCTAGGGAATGGCAAATCTTATATTCGATATCTTGATAAGCCCCGGTCGGATGTTTTGTTGTCGACGAATATTCCAAACTGGACTTTGTGGAGTTTATAGAATCACTTTTAGATGACTGGTATAGCTGCCTGTTATATAACTTGCTCGATTTTTTCGGAGGAGAAGCCAGATTGAAATTGAATGGGTCACAGTCGCTCGAACCTGCAGTTTCCCTTCCATCCTCTTCATAGTTGAATTTCCTTGGAGATCTGGGTGACTTAATGGGTATATTTGGTGATCTCGGTCCGCTCTGGTTAAAATCGAATACGGCTCTTTCTGTCTGACTAGGGCTACTCAGCGACACTTTCGGAGATTTGATGCCGATTTTATCTGTTTTAGGGCTTTTTGGGTATGATTTCTGGTCTATGCATGTAGGGGACTTTGGTGGGTCTATGCACTGATAATGTAGTGACGGGCTGCGCGGCGTAGACCCCGAAGTAGGGGTGGAATATGAGGATTTCGGTAGGACCGTGGTCTTCTTGGCAGATCTGGCTGAGCTACTTCTGGAGAAATTTCCGATCCCGCTATTGACTTTCATTTCGATTTTGATATTGTGGGGTTCTCTAAAGTCTACAAGTGTTCTAACTGATATGGACCTTTGCTGTCTTGATATGTTTCATTATTCATTTATTGAGTGAGAGGGGATTGACATCGGTGCATCTGTAACAAAATAAATGTATTAGTTTTATAAACTGTATGAAACAATGAAGTTTATGCTCAAGAAAGAGAAAAATCTCAGAAAGAATTGCTGCCTAAGAATTTCGAAAAAAAAATACGAAATTAACTTTAAAGCCTTAAAAAATGAATCATCCAAAACTGGTTTGTTGTTACTCTTGCACGTTGTTATATTATTTCGCATTATTTATAAGTTATGTTTGTTATATATTAGTATTAAGTACCTAGATCATCTTCATAATAGTTTTTTTCATAATTATCAAATAAAAAAAATAAAAAAACCAAAAGAATTACTTCTTTAATTTGTTTATTTTTTTACATCCATTATGTTTTTTAATTTTTGACATATTGACGAACTAAAATTTAAGCGAGTTCTGTGGAAACTAGGTACATAAATCGTTTTACCTACTATCACTACTGTAAATAGTAAAAAACACACTACCTGCCATCTATGCAAGTTGAATTTTACATATTGTAAACAGAACGCACTGTAAACAAATCGCACGGTAAACAAAACGCAAATATAGGTGGCTTAGTTCGCTGACGCGGGGTTTAAAAAACAAATGCGCCTACGTAATTTTCAAACGCTGTCAAAACTGACATAATTTTTGTTGAATAATATTGTTGACAAATAAACTAAATTCAGATTTTACTAAACAAATAAATAAATAAATATGATCGTAGGTAAAGTATAGTACATAATTCGAGTTGTAAAGCAATTACGCACTCATGGAAATACGCACTCGCCGCTACGCGGCATCGTGCGTAACTTTTCCATTCGTGCGTAATATGCTTCTTACAACACTCATTACGTTATATACTATAATCCATATCTATAAAAGAATACCAATTGATTCATTGATTCACTGATTGATCATCAACGCACACCTCAAACCGCTGGGTCTAGAAATTTCAAATTTTGCATAGAGGTTCCTTGAATGACGTAGGCAACCACTAAGAAGGAATTTTTCGAAATATGACCTTTAACGGGGTTGAAATTTTAGGCTTTTTCGGAAACGGTTAGTTCTAGATGAGTGAAATTTGGCAGAAATATATTTTTTTGAAATCTGTTAGATACGTGTAAGACGAAATTTCGATTTTCACTTTTTGAAGGGGTGAAAACGGGGGGTGGTAGATGGTTTAAAGCACACCCGTATTTTTGAAATCGCGTAAGTCAGAAACGTGATTATTCCAGCGATGGACTCTTTTGAGGACATAAGAAGACACGTATTCGACGGTTTTCAAAAAGAGACCTCCGAAAGGGTGAACGGGGAGGGGGGGCGGGGGGGTTAAGCTTTTCGGGAACGGCTTGACCTAGAAACGTGAAATTTGGCAGAAATACTCTTTATCGGAATCTATTAGACAGGAGTAGGACGAAATTTCGATTTTTACTTTTTGAAGGGGTGAAAACGGGGCGGTGGTAGATGGTCTAAAATCGCGTAAGTCAGAAACGTGATATTCCAGTGACGAGCTCTTCTGAGGAAATAAGGAGATACGTATACGACGGTTTTCAAAAAGAGCCCCCCCCCTCCTGAACGGGTGAACAGGGAGAGTATGACATTTGACACATACCCGCCCATGCTCTATTGTCGATTGAAACAAATAATTTTTTTTTCGTTTAATTCGCTCTAACATAAAAATAGAACAATGAATTGTTATCAAATTGCGATGCACAGTAGGTTTCTTCGAGTACAGTGGATGCGCAGTGGATTTCCTCGAGTACAATAGATGCGTAGTAGGTTTCCCGAATGCTATGGTGCGCAGTGGGTTTCCTCGAGTGCAATGGATGTGCAATGGGTTTCCCCGAGTACAATGGATGCGCAGTGGGTTTCACCGAGTACTATGGATGCGCAGTGGGTTTCCTCGAGTACTGTTGATGTACAGAAGTTTTCCTTGAGGGCAGTGAATGCGCAGTGGGTTTCCCGGGGTACCATGGATGCGCAGTGGGTTCCCTCGAGTGTACTTCCTGAGTACTATAGGAGTACTCAGTGAGTATGTAGTACTTCTTTATAGGCATAAGTTAGTATGTCAATGTTCATAATTCCGCGCGCAAGAAGTCTTCCACGCGAACGAAGCCGCGGGCATCAGCTAGTAAATAATAATGTGTTTATCCGATCAAATATACTTGGAACTAAATAATACGTATGTATGTATTTGTACTCTATCCAAAGCAGGTAGTCCTATGCCGCTGCCCTGAACGATTGTCAAGTTATCTCAAGTGGATAACAGTCATATCACCCAATGTACCGAATTTATAACGGGGTAGCATAGAACAAATTTCTGTTTTGATTGCAACTAGGAAGTTTCCTATTTTAGAAATATCATGTACATTCAACCTCATTTAGTAGTCTTTCAGATAACTAGTCAAACAAAAAAAAATTTTTCTCGATATCTGAAAAACTCACGAACTTATTCAATGTCTTATTTGAATACTTCGCCTCGGCTGAAGTCCACCGTGACGTCACAATACATAACGCGTTGACTTTCCATGAGGGCGGCCCGCCGTACGTTCCCTTTATTTAGTGTATGTGCTCGATTTTCTGAAATGTCACAAAATGTCACTTTTGATTCGTTCGTGCCGAGCCGAATTTTCGAATTTCGCCGTGCAATTTACGATCAGGTTTATCTGGAAGACTTCCTCTTTACGTCGCGACATCATACAGCCGTCCCAATGGTGTTTTTCGAAAAATATGAACGTGCCAAAATTGCATGATTTAGCAATTTTTTCGGCTCTCAAATGCAAGCCGGCTATAAACTACCGGTGCCTGCCAGCGAGTATAAAGGTGCCCGTGCCCGCGCCCGCTCGCTGTTGGAGGAATCATATATAGTGACGTAATCGAGCCTCAGCCCAGATGATCGCAGCATTTTAAACTTGGAAGGACCATAACTTTTTTATTTATAGAGATAATTTAAAAAAATATTAGATATTTAGATTTTTACGACTATTTATTACGAGAAAATGAGAAAAATGGAAACTTCCTAATTGAGGTAACTGTTTTTTTTTAATTCACGTGCATTTGTACTGAAATACTTTTTTGAATTTTTCCACAAAAAAGTGTATGTTCCTCAATAAAAACGAATGTGTATTTATGCATATTAAATATACACATATTTATGTATCTATTAAAAAGTCGATATTCAAAACACTATAATTACTAAATATCACATAGAAGTTTATATTTCGTTCAGCTTTTATGGTAGTACAACTTTCACACCCTAATGCGTGACCCTTTATTGTCACTTGCACTTGTTTATATGTACAGTGATTAATGAATTTTCTTGGAATTCATTAGAAGGCTCGTAAATTATTTTATAACTGGGTCGTAAATATTTTTAAAATGTTTTGTACCTTACTTCGCACGTTCGCGATTTTGTAGATCTCACAGAATTCTGACGATCTTTAGGTTGTCCTCAATTAGCTAATGATATTGCAACAAGCTTTGTGAGTTTGTTCATTACTTGCTTTATTTACCAAATTCAATAAAATAACATAAAGGGATAGAAGAGGCACAGTAGTAGTAATGTGAAAACGTATTTTTTAAATAATAACATAGGTCTACACAAAAAGCTCTTGTTCTAAGGTTTTCATCAAATTTTTCTGTATTATTTTGACGGGCTGCGAAAGAAGTGCCTATCGTGTCAGTTTCCCGAAAATGAGATTTTCCCTCAAATATCGACAGATAATAATAATAATAATAATAATTCGTCTCTATTCATTTTGTAAAATTACAATTTACAAGTAATCTACAAAAATTATGAAAAGGCGAAGTAACGCTCAGTCAGCGTTTTTCAACTTAACCTGGAAATACAGTACAATCATTATGCTAAATATATCAGATTTTAAGTCTCTACTATACAAATCAAAACAAAGGGAGCCATAACATACAATAATATAAAATAATATAATATATAATATAATATACACAATTAATGTGTGCATTAGGGTGGCCCATCTCTATAGGGGGTGAATTTTTTTTGCGTATTTTTAAGTCTCACCCCACGAAAATATACTATTATACTAGGAATAATTTATGTCAAAGTTTCAGATAATTCGGTGAACGGTAACCCGTGCCGCATTCAGGTAGAAATTTGTAGATAAGATTTTATTACGGTAAAACACTTAAATTTTACTTAAAATACAAATCTACCTCTTTTCTCATAATGTTTTATTGGTGTAATTATTTCCTAGAAATTATTTGTTTTGGAAGTTTGGAAATATAATGCACCTACGGTAGGTTTTTATGTCAGTTTGCAATTGTGTTTTACAGTGGTGACATTATAAGTTCTAGCATACGTTCCTTTTTGAAAAAACATTTAACGATGGCTGATGTTAGATCCTTACGAAAGGATACTTTCATATACTTAGTTGGACACTATTCGTCACAAATCATTGGCAATAAATTGCCGTCTAATAGACAAGTATTACAAGTGCTCTTTTATAACATTCGTGAAGTGAAGCTAAGTGTACATGAAAGTGCTAAATTAACAATAAAAGAGGTGTCAGTTTTTTGGGATAAAGCTCGCATTCCGACACGTCAGGATTTTCATTGTGTTAAACAACTAGATAAACTTTATGCAGAGTGGAGGAACTTACAAAAAACGGCTAAAAGGGCCAGCGCGGGAGGTAAAGAAAAAAATTTCGTTGAAAAATTGGACGATCTCTTTGACATTTCTCATGCAAATGCATTGGAGTTGATGAAAATAGATCAAGATAAGCAGTTTTTAATTAACCAAAGAAAAAAGGGACGTCCTGGATTTATGCATGGTATTGATTACCAACTTGCTTCTCAAGAAAAATCAGTTGAGGAGAAATTACAGAAATTATCCGAACGAATGCAACGAAGTCAACAAGAAAAAGCTAGATTAGAGGAAACAGTCACCTGTCCATCATCAAGTAGTAATTCAGCCGACTCCAACGAAAATGAAGATGAAATAATCGAAGCCCAAGAAGAGTTGTTACAAGACCAGCCTGGCCCGTCACAGCCAAAAAAGAGGAGATTGTATGGAACATGTAACACCATCACACCAAAAATAGCCGCTGCATTTGATGCTTGCAAAATAAGCGACAGGTATGGAGTCCATATTTTGACGGCAGTAGCAGAAGCACTAGGACATGACACCACATCTTTGTCCATCAGCAGAACCACACTTCAGCGCTCTAGACAACGCATCCGCGAAGAAAGAGCTAAAATATTAAAAACTGCCTTCGGTAATTCTGAATTACCGGCCCCAGTCATCCATTGGGATGGAAAACTTTTACCTTCTCTCACTGGAATGGGAAATATCGATAGACTTGCTATCTTAGTTACTAGTGGAGATATTGAACAACTACTTGGAGTACCAGCTTTGCCCAATTCAACTGGAAGAGAACAGACTGAAGCAGTTTATGATGTGCTTTGTGAATGGAATTTGGACGTAAAGGTAATAGCCTTGTGTTGTGATACAACAGCATCAAATATGGGTTATATAAATGGGGCAGCCACACTATTGCAACAAAAATTAGAAAGAGATATTCTATATTTTCCTTGTAGACATCATATTTTTGAAGTGGTTTTGAGAAGTGTGTTTGACACAAAAATGCCTTCCTCATCTGGTCCAAATGTGCCACTATTTAAACGTTTTAGGGAATTTTGGCCTAAAATAGATCAAAATAAACTAAAAACTGGATTTCAGGTTTCAAAAATTAAACACATTTTACAACCAGTTAAAGCCGAAATTGTAAAGTTTCTAAATGCAGCTTTAACTTTGCAACAGCCTCGTGATGATTATAAAGAATTTTTAATGCTTTCTAAACTTTTTGTTGAAGAAGAGCCCACTCACATGACATTCTATCAACCAGGGGCATTTCATCATGCACGTTGGATGGCCAAAGCCATTTACTGTCTAAAAATATTTTTTTTCCGAGATCAGTTCCAACTAACTAAAAAAGAAAAATAGGTATTGAAGATATATATCTTTATTGTAAAGGTTTATGTAAAGGCCTGGTTTACAGCGTCATTTGCTAGTAAAGCACCGCTTCATGACTTAGACTTTTGTAAAGAACTCATTAATTATCAAAATATTGACAAAGAAATATCTCAAGCCGCAAGTAGGAAAATAGTGAACCATTTGTGGTACCTTAATTCAGTAAATGTTGGCTTATCTTTCTTTGATGACGATATTTCAGTTACCACTAAAAGAGAAATGGTTAAAGCTTTGAATAGGAAAGCACCAAATCAAGAGGGTATTAAACGACTTATAATTAATAACATTACTTATGTTGAAAACAAGGAAATTCAGGACTTCATATGCGAGAATACTAAACAGTTTTTTCAAAAATTAGGTTTGTCTATGGAATTTTTGGAAAATGATCCAACAACATGGAGGGAAAATGAAAGTTATACCCGATGTTTCAATATTGTAAACAAAATTAAAGTTGTAAATGATGCCGCTGAGAGAGGAATCAAACTTATTACTGACTATAATGACATTTTAACAAAAAATGAAGACCAAAAACAGTTTTTACTCCAAGTTGTAAATGATTATAAATCACAGTTTCCAAATGTAAAAAAAGAAACCCTGTCGCATGCTTTGGCCTAGTGTAAAAAACATTGTTTTTATTACTATATGTCTTGTAGATTTAGGATAATATTTGGTACTATGTATGAAAAAAACGTTTCATAATAAAATACACAAAGATAAAACGAGAGTTTTATTTCAAAAACTTCTAGTCTAGTTTTCTTAGACTACGAATTTACAGTAGTATGACACATGTCATAGTCACAACAGATAATGTCTTTGATATTTGTATGACTTGATTAGTCATTCTAAAGATAAATGTTGCTGATTAAAAAAAAACAATGCATCAACCAAAGAATGTAAATAATTCCATTTACTTTTATTATTGCATAATAATGCATTCTGCGGCACCCTTTGCCTTCAATTTGCCTCAATAATATTTTGAGGGGACTGTTTTTTCTTCAAATGGAACCATTTGCAGAGGTGAGAAATAAAAAATTTCGATTTCGAAAAAGATGGGCCACCCTAGTGTGCATATAACTTAAAATACAACAAATAATATATAAGACACTCAGCACATCATCAAACATAATTAACTAACATTATTAATCCTAAAAACTAGTATAACAAAACTAATATCAGCCAAGTCATTGAACAAGTTATCTATATATTATCAAACTGCAACCCGAGGCAAGCATCTACAAACACTACTCACATATCAAATTAATTTAATTTTCCATAACCGAAAAGAGAAATGAGGCCAATTTGTAATATCAACAACTATCGTTCCAAAAAGAAAGCTTTTAACTTTTAACTTTTTTTTTTAATTTACTATTGAATAATTTTGAAATCGACCAGGTAAGCTGTTATACAGTTCACATGCTACATATATGAAACATCGTTTCAACATGGCGGTGGAATGTCTGGGTATAACTTATGCAAATTTTTTGCGAGAGTTGAAACAATTCACATCTCTAAACCGGTTTGTTTAAATATTTTCATATCATCAACGAAAAGGCTAATTGATGAATGTTTAACGGGATCTACAATAACATCAATGAAAATTAAAAATAGAAGTGGGCCTAGATTTGAGCCCTGCGGAACACCTGAATCTGATGTGTAGTAATTTGACTCAAAATTATTGATTATGGCATATTGCTTTCGATTTATAAGTTAAGTAGACATAAATGTTATTAAACCATTTTCTAGGAGAATTTTCTAAGCTTATTTAGCAATATGCCATGTTCAACTTTGTCAAATGCTTTAGCTAAGTCGGTATAGATCACATCCATTTGTTTATTGTTTGTCAAGGCATCCATCGTAGAGGTCACAAAATACATCAGATTTTCATTTACTGATCTTTTTTTTTGAAACCCATGTTGAAAGTTAGATATTTCCTTTTTAGCATATTCATACAGGTAGGTAGTTATGATCTCGAATATCTTAGATAATTTTGACGATAATTTATAATTTCTCTTCGATCTCCGCTTTTAAAAACAGGAGTAATTCGTGCTATTTTCAGTTTATCAGGAAACTTTTATTTCTAGCTATATTGAATTGAATATTATTACTGGTGGCTTAACAAATGCTTCCTTGCAACCCTTTATTACATAACTAGTTACACTATCATGCTCCGTCGCTTTCTTTGGTTTTACTTTATCTATTGCCTTAATGACATCGGCATCAGTAATTTGCGAAATATTTAATAACTCCAAATCTCTACTATCAATTACATCATTAACACTTGAATTTATTTTTTTAAGCATTTGAAATACAGACTTAAAAATAATATGCCACTATTGACTCCTCCTGAAAAATTCACATAAGGATAGCACTGATCAATTTTTTATAAAAGATATAAAAACCTCTGTCACGTAGGTCGACCAATGAACAAATTGGAAAATACCGTTTGTTAGTTCTTACATATTTTCATGTTTCCATATATACGTCTTTTTTTAAGGTTACTTCACCACGCGGGATGATATTAGCCACACAAAAAAAATTAACGTGCTTTTTAAAATACGAATTAATATTCCACGTTTTTAAACGCTTTGTTTTTAACTTTGCTAAATCGGGTATGTTTCCGTGTGTGCGCTGGCGCTGGTCACGTAACACCATTTTGAAAATATCTTTAACATCATGTATCTCGAAAACCAGAATTTCTGAATGCATGCCCAACGAATTTTTTTCTTGTCGGAGACTTGTTCATTTATTTTTTAAATAACACGTTGTACTTGTATGTGTTTAATTGCTTCTAAAAGATTTGATATTAAAACGTCTATAACAATTCCAACAAAATAAAAGAAAACATTGAGAGTTTCTGGAATGGTATAATAAAATCCACCTAGCATCTGAATACGCTTGAATATAATATAAACTCCAAGCAGATGGAAAACTTAATAAACAAAAATAACAAAAATGCATAAAATCAGCATGACTTACATCGGAAAATAACAAACTTGGAATATAAAAGTTTTCCTACGGTTTCCTCCTGGAGATCAATATGTCTAATATATTTCCTTTTCCCCTGGATATTTGCCTTTGAAGGTTGCGAAGATGAGAAGTGTAAGATTTCATTTGACCTCAGATTGAAAGCTAATTCGATGAATCCTCATCAAAACTGAATGTCATATATATCTTATTATATTATATTGATTTAATCAAATCAAAGTATATTATAACCGAATAAACATGTTTCATAATCATTGTTTAATGTTTTTTTTTTACAGAAATCCGTTTCATAATACGAATTTCGCATAAAATATGTAGTATGTCTGTATGTAAGTGTGTGTAGATTATAGTCTAAGAGCTGCGCACGAAATTTCGATATGACTCGGGTCATGCAAAGTTTCAATAACAATACGTCTAGTGGAGTAAAAAACAGGGGAAAAGTCGCTTCCTTCTCGAGTTTTTTTCTTAATCTTAGAACAAACTGAGACATATACCATTTCGTTAAGTAGGTTGATGTTCATTAGAAATCATGAAATACGGCATTTTTTAGTGGTCACGGACATTGTTATTTTTAAAAAGGTGTGAAATTTTGTTTTTTCTTATCATGTTTTTTTGAACATCTAATGCCATCTCAAAAACGACTGGAGATATCCACATGAACTTTTTTTTGTTATAAAACACACACTTAAGCGCTTCTATCTGTCTACAGTATTGTTAATTAAAAAAATTTTTAAGCATGTTAAAATCATGATAACCTTGAAAGTTCAGAAAATACTCAGTCAAATTTTCACTAAGCTACAAACTTTTTTTTTTTTGTAAATTTTGTATAACATGCTGCGAAGAAAATAAAGCCAAAAGACCAAAAAAGATTTTGATAGCATAATTCTTATTGTGTCTTTGATAGTTTTAGGTACAGTGATTTTTTTGGAGCGCGCGAATTGCAGAAATTGAGTATTAATACGCCCGCGTCCACTAAAACTAACTAGTCTCAGGGCGGTGTACGATCAACGTTATTCGTTTTCGTCGAAGGTCAAATTATAAAACCGCTGCCCAAGGAATCACTACTTCCACATCCAGATTTTCTATCCAAGTCTCTCACAACGAAAAAAAATTTGAAAGTGGAAATAATTGTTTATGGAACTTTAATAATAAAATATTTGAAATCGTCTACCCCAAAAACCTATAAAACGATATGCCACATCGGTAGTGGGGCTGAGGGTGGTGGAAGGGGGGTGGTAGTAGTGGTGGATAAAGTAAAAAAAAAATTGAGGCCTTTGGTTCTTGTACACACACTAAATGACAATTTCATTTTTTTCGCCCCCTTGAATAATGGGGTGGGAGTTGGTAGTGGGGGTGGTTAATGTCAAAAAATTTTTGAGACCTTAGCTTCTCTTATATATACTAAATACCAATTTTATGGACTCTTGCTTAATTTGCCTATTTACCCCCCAACCCTTTAACGGAATAATCTAGTTCCAGATCTCGTTAAAATACATAGGTACCTGTACCAAATTTCAAGTCAATATCTTAAACGGTTCCGGAGTAATCGTGCGCATAAAAAAAAGTTACAGACAGACCGACAGACATAATTTTTTTTTGCTCAAACTTAGAATCTCGACGTTTCATGACATTCTAAGCCTATTTGGACAATAAAAATTTTCAAAAATATTTTTGTCGATACTATACCTACTTACACTGGATGTGGAAGTAAAATGTGTAACGATATTCTTTCCCTTATTACCACTTGTATTATATTGTAGAACGTATGGCCATTGTGCGAATTGTGCGTGGATTATCTGCTAAAAAAATATTTAAGATAAAAAAGCAATCTAAGTTTCATTGTAAAATGGAGTGGATTTTATGTGGCGTAGTAATAGAGGAGAACGATAAACTTTGCATAAGCCATGGAAACAGGGTTTCTATAATTAGGGCTCTGGAAATTAAAAGAGACTTAGGCGAAAATAACACGTTTACTTAATTATTGTGTGGATCTAGGGTAAAAATGCAATGCATGGGAGTTTCGTATAGGGACCCCGACACAGGAAATGTCGGATACAAATAGCAAGATTGCCACGTTCAAAAAAAAAGTGCTTTAAGAATCTGTCTTTTCTATTTAGCTCCAATAATAACCCAAAAAAAAAGGAAAATTCGATAGTTTACTTTTTATCAAAACACTCCAAAATTATTACTTTTCCTAAACTTCTGTTTATGGAATTTTATTAGCCCCCTAGTTGCGCAACTTTTTTTTCCATTTACTATAATATTATTTTTTACCGTTCCCGAGACCCCAATGCAATGCATTTTTATCCCGGATACTCTATTTAAGATTATTAATTCCTTTTTGCCTTCAACCTTATTCCTTAATGCGCCACTGGAAAAAATAAGTTATCCTTTCAGATCCTAAAACTTGATATAACAGTCCTAAACATAAAAAAATAATAATGAAAAGTTCCGTTACACACAATACATAATCATTATTATTCTTAAGTGCTGTGCGCGTACGCTTCGACAATTCCTCCGTACTAAAAAATTAGTAACTAGCAAACTATTGCTAATAATGAAAATATTTTTTTTCTAAAAACTTTTTTAGTCTATTGACTTCATTTTCTTCATAGCATGTTACACAAAATTTTCAAAAACAAAAAAGTTCCTCGCTTAGTGAAAATTTGATGGCGTATTCTCTAAACTTTCAGGGTCATCTACGTTTTTGGCATGTTCACATTGTTTTTTATTAGCAATCCTATGTATAAGAAGAAGCGCTTAAGTGTGTGTTTTATAACGAAAAAAAGTTCACATCGATAGCTCAATTCATTTTTGAGATATGGCAATAGATGTACAAAAAAACATGATTTAAAAAAAAATTAAATTTTACACTTTTTTTAAATAAGAATATCTGTGACCACTAAAAAATGTCGTATCTCGTGTTTTTATGTGTAAAATGATGTCGGTAATACCCACTGTGACTGATCTTGTTCTAAGCTGATAAAAAAAAAACGACACAAGTTTACCTCTATTTCGCTGCTCTAGTCGTACACTACGGGAGGACCCTGATTTGGGAACTTGCTGACAGCGCGAGTGGGGAGGGGCACGGGTGAGAGCGGTGAAAGTTGACTTCTTTTAAACAAAAATTATCGCGGTTACGCTTAAAAATTTACAGAATTTACATATCCTCGTATAACTTCTTGTACGGCATAATTGCGCCTAGTCTATCATTTTTTCCTCTGCGGAAATTTTCGAAAACGCGGCGTTCCTCCTCGGCATGAAAAAGACGATTTCCACGTGTCGGACTGGAAAATCGGCAAATATAAATTATACAAAATGTGTGAGAACTTTAATAATTTTCAATACCGGTTTGAAATTATTCACTGCAATGTAGCTACGATAAATATATCATTTGCATAAATTAAAAATTTTGTTTTAGTTTTATCTGTTTATTTTACATTTTTATATTTCTGCATTTCTTTCTTATTTATCTGTAAGTACTCTGTCCTCTAATTGGAATGCTGTGTTTGGCAGTGTACTGTTAAATAAACAAATAAATATTATAATAGATGAAGTTATCTTAAAAATTAATATCTGAAGAGAGGAGAATTTTTCACGCTTGGAAGCATCTATTACATGTTTACTCCTGTAAAGTGCATAAGCAACTATTGAACGTTTATAAAGAAAATCCTGTCATACACTTGGCAATTTGTTACATTGTCAAAACGAGATTTACTGCTTATAGCACCTATAAAAAATCAATCACGTATAAGAGATTGAAAATAAAATGGAAGGAAGTATAATTGCAAGGTCGGTCCTAAATCTTGGCTCTGACACTTGGAACTTCATCTCATCTGGGGCACTCACGGGAAGAGGCAATTTCAAACAATTTAACTCCCTCCTTGGCAGAGACAATATGTTCAAGTCCAATAACTGGCTTGAATTACCCACAACAAAAATAGTTCAAAGGGATCTAATACACTGGAGAAACTCTACAGTTAACGGGCTCGGTTATTACTAAATTTCATGTTGTTTCCTTTGTGGACCCTCGTTCGTATATATAAACCAACTTCGATAATGATGAAGTTCTGTCTTACTACAAAATTTCCTTTCGAGATTGGCTCTGTTTGTTTATTTCAGAAGGCACACTTGTTAGAGCAGACAAGACCATCAGAAGAATCGATTCAAGTACATGGTGGTCCAATATTGTCACCTGATATTTCTGTGGCTATTATTCCACTACTGTTCGTTGGGAAGAGCGCAAAAAGTCTTTTCTTTCTTGACCTATCCAATACTGAAGTATAACCAGATGCGACCTTCACTACTTAGTAAAGCATGCTATTTTACATAGGAAATCAAAATTGACAACACTCTTCATTGGTTGAGACCGAAGATATAAGAAAAAAAATTAAAAAATAAGAAATTGAGAAATATAACTTAAGGACTAAAGCAGATAAATATAAAATTGCTGTTTCATTTTGACAAGTAAACTTTGCTTTTTAATTTGAAGTACAATTTATTCCAATAATAAAAAAATTAACATAAAAAAACTGGCAAAATTCAAAAGGATACACAAATCAGCAACATTTTTCTAATTCTTAACTCGTCATAACTCGCTTATAAAATCAGCTATTCAATTCTTTCTTTCACCAAAAATTGCCAAATCTAACAGGCTTCATTTTGTGTCGATTAATGCTAGGTCTAATTTTTTAACTAAAAGCGCTACAGGCTCTTTAAACACAGTGTATGCAAATCCAGTTATGAGTATGAACTATCTGGGGACAGCTATTTCTTTATCGAAATGGATAGCTGCATTCATGTAGAATGAGGATATAAAAGTCCCGAAAAATCCCAATGTGAGCTAAAGTCACCATTTTGAAAAAATGGCCGCCAGAACCGTGTCTTTTATAAGGACATATCTCGGTAACCGTTGTTCTGATTTTAGATTTCTTTTTTTTGTTCTCTTCCCCTTTTTATGTACAATCGAAAGTGTTATTACATCTTTGGGCATAAAATAGAGGATAACTGAATAAAATAAGACTTAAGTTCTTGGAAATATACAAGGTGTCCAGTTAGTGCTTCCTCGGAAGATTGTGCAAAAACGGCTAACTTTATAAAAAACTTTTTTAACAAAACATTCAATGTTTCATCTCTACTATAACGCAAAATTATTTTCAATTATACAAGGTGTCGCAAAGAGGAGTTACACAAGAATGTATAATTTTTTTAATGGAATACCATCTAATTTTTTGACGCCAATTAAGCCTCTAAGGGTCCTGTATTACACCCTAAAATTTTTTGCCAATCGGATGCAGCGTTGCCAAGTTATGATTTTTTCCTGTTTTTTTGGCAATTTAAAAACATTTTTTTGACTGCCGCGATTTATTAATTGTTTTTTCTAAAAATGTAGGATGTTATTCGAGAATGATGCATTTACTGAAAAACATTTTTGAAATAAATTTTTATTATACCGGATGTCCAAAATATTCGTTTACATTTCTTGATATTTAATTATTATTTTTCTCAAATTTTTTGAATGGAATGCCTATATTTTTTTACATGAATGAATAAAGCATAAAATTTCCCACATTCTAATATTATACACTTAATTTTTATTTCAAACGGTTTTTGAGATATGATTATTTCAAATAAGTTTTGCGTAAATTGAGGTGCTTTTTATTTTAGCATTAAAATTTAGCTGAATCAATATTGTTAATATTTAAAAATACGGATTATAATTATTGTCAATAAGATTTGATATCTATGGTAAATGTTATGTTATTGGTGAATGTGATGGAAGTTGTGTATTGGCATCAACAGTGTGTCGTCAAAAATATCCCGATAGAAGATGTCCTGGTGTGAAGTCTCTAGAAAATTTGAAAGAACGTTTTGAACGTACTAGAAATTTTGCATATGAAAAGAAGGCGAGACGACGAAATGTATTAAGTGATAACATGATTATGTTATTGTTTTTTGAGGGAAATGTGAATGAAGCAAGCTTCTTAGATTTCACGCAAAATACTTTTCCACAAATAATCGAGCATATTCCTGATTACATTACAAATAAGATGTGGTTACAACTTGATGATGCACCACTACATTTTAGTAGAAATGTTCGTCAGGCCATTAGTAACCAGTTTTCTAATAGGTGGATAGGAAGAGGAGGTCCAATTTTTTAATAAACTGTTAAATAATATCTAATAATCTATAAATTTATTATTTTAATTAATTATGCTAGGTCCCATTGCATGGCCGCCTAGGTCACCCGACCTGACTTCAATGGGTTTTTTCCTATAGAGATTTGTGAAGTCAGACGTTTATAAAGTAGAACCAAGGACTCGAGAAGATATGATGGAAAGGATTCGTCAGTGTTTCAATCGTATAAATGTTGATATGTTACACTGTGTAAGGCGTTCATTTATGAAGAGACTTCAGTGTTACCTGAATCAAAATGGTGGACATTTTTAGCAATTGTTAAGCTAGTTTCAATATCGTGAAAAAATATTGCTCAAAAACCGTTCATGATTGTTAAAAGAAAGGGTACGATATCAAAATGTGAGAAATTGTATGCGTTACTCATCCATTTAAAAAAAAATTACAGGCATTCCATTTAAAAAAAAAACTGAAAAAAATGAAAAACAAAATATAGATTTTAATGCTAAAATAAAGAGCACCTTAATTTACGCAAAAATTATTTGAAATAATCATATCTCAAAAACCGTTTGAAATAGAAATAAAAAGATATTAGAATGTGGGGAATTGTATGCTTTATTCATTCATGTAAAAAAAGTATACCTAGGCATTCCATTAAAAAAAAAATGAGAAAAATAATAATCTAATATCAAGGAAATGTACGCAAATATTTTGGACACCCGATATACTAAAGATTTATTTCAAAAATGTTTTTCAGTAAATACATCATTATCAAACAACATCCCACATGTTTAGAAATAACGATTAATAAATCGCGGATATATGGCAGTCAAAAAATGTTTGTATATTGACCAAAAAAAAAAAAAAACAGAAAAAAAAATCATAACAGCAAAATATTTTAGGGTGAAATACAAGACCCTTCGAGGCTTAACTGGCGTTAAGGAAATGCAGGCTGTTCTATTTAAAAAAAATTATACTTTCTTGTGTGACTCGTTTTTGAGACACCTTGTATAATTGAAAATAATTTTAAATTGTAGTAGAAACGAAACATTGAAAGTTTTGTTAAGAAAGTTTTTTTATAAAGTTAGCCATTTTGCCAATCTTCCAAGAAAACACTAACTGGACACCCTTTATACCTTAATGATTACCGTATGATGATAAAAATGATTACAATTTTGTATATAAATAACTATTACTCCGTTAATATCTGAGTTAGTAACATCGGTCAAAAAACAAATGAAAGCTAATTGTGTGCTCTAGAACTTTTATTAAAATTATTTTTTAGAAAATTGACTAGAAATTTCAGTACAAACGTCTCGAGTTTACAAAAGTTTAAGTTCCCGTATATTTAAATTATTTTTTGATTTCCTAAGTTTATCGTTTAATTTATCGTAAAATATGTAATCATACTTTCTGTAAAATGTGAAGTGAGGAATGGAACAAAAAAAAAAGAAATCTAAAATCGGAGCAACGGTTACTGAGATATATGATTTTTAAAAAATGTCTCTGGCGGTCATTTTTTCTAAATGGCGGCCTTAGCTCACGTCGAGATTTTTTGGGACTTTATGTGCTTATCCTACATTAATAGAGCTATCCATTGCGATAAACAAATAACTGTCCCCAAATAGTTCACACCAAACCCATTTTACACTGAGATTTGCCTGGTCGGCGCTGGCCCCATTATTGTCTGGATAAGTATTAATAAGTATATTATACTATTTTATTTACATTTAGGCTATTACAGTTTATGTATATTGTAGATTCATTTTTATCAATGGAGAAAAACTATGTTTGTTTTGAGAAACTGCTGAAGCGGCGAAAATCTACCGGTAAAAAACAAACTGTTACTGACAACAATTGTACAAATGAAAAAAAAGATGTTATTTCACTAAAATTTTTATAAAATAAAGTGGTGGCACTTATCGATACCGATTTCATTATTCCTGTCGGGCATCTTTTTGTAATAAGAATAATATTAGCAGAGACAATACGTATTCTCTGATATTAGTAACGCGATAAAAAATGCAAGTGAGCCTTCATATAGTTATAATAAATAAGAAAAAAATCAGTTTAAAATAAAATGGCATTATCTGATTGGTGGAAAATCCAGAAAAATTAAGAATAAATTAAGAACATTTTTTAGCAATTTGTATAGGAACGGTTGCGGAAACTAGAAAAAAATATATATTAAGGCTGCAGTGGAAAGAGACTAGAAAAGCATTTAGCAAACAAAATGTTTTGCGAACACAAAGGAAGTACAACAACAGTTCATTCAAATGATAATGAAGGTAAAAAGATTAACGAATTTTTGTTGTCACACACAAGTGAATCAGGCGAAGAAAACTTGTTTCATGAGAACGAATTGACAATTCTTGATAAAGCTACAAGTATCATCTTAAGTGAAGCTATAGCTGGATAAATTAAAACTACTAATCTGAATGAACATCAATGTAAACAAGAAGTTTCAGATTCGTTATAAACATTTATGTTGTGGATACTAAATATGTCAGCTCAGACATATTTGATTTAAACGTTATTTCTATAGTAATGCAATTTATATTAATAATTATGAAAAAAAAACAACCAGCTTAGGCCACTTTTTTTATCCTTTACATATGTATGTGTATGTGTAACTTATTGATATGCTTTATTCTTTTGGCTATGGTTATTTCTACGATGAAATACGGACATTTTTAACATCTTTAGCAAGTCACGTATTAGTAAAAACTAGTGACATTTTTATTCCACCTGGAGTTCCTCCAGTAAGTTCTGAAGAAAACAATTACATTCATCGACATCGACAATTTTGATCAAAACGAAGACAGGCTAGATGGTAAAAATCCCACTTACTGCTTGGAATGGTGTTATTTAAAAAAAAAGAGAGGCCTATTTACATAAGCATATTTAGATCGTCTATCCAATTTTAAATGATTTTAACCCTTCCAGTTTACATGAAAACAAAAATATAGTTATGTACAAAAATCCAACTAATCGTTCAAAGCCTCTACGAGTTAGTGAAAGCATGGCAAATAATTGTTTTGTTTATGTGGTTACCTCTGACACTTTATGGAAAATATTAAAATATACGAAGCAAAGTAAAAACTTTACTAGCTGGCATGAGTTTAACAATGGTAGATCTGAAAATCAGTTATCTCTGTCTGATACCCATTATATTCCATTTATTAATGCACCACCCACGTTGTACGACACCATATATACCTGATTATTAAAATTAATATTATATTATTCAATTTGATTTGTTAGTTTTATCATCTTACAATAAAGGAAGATTATTCTAAAGCTTTTGTTACGACCACTAGTTGTAGCGTTGCGCGCTTTATGGCGAACGCGGGTTTTACCAGGAACGAGAGAGGAAGCCTCGCGACTCCGTCGCCGCAACGCGCTTCGCTGTGTTTAATTACGTAATTAGTGTTGTAAGAAGCATATTACGTATTTTCATGAGTGCGTAATTGCTTTACAACTCGAATTATGTACTATACTTTACCTACGATCATATTTATTTAGTTATTTAGTAAAATCTGGATTTAGTTTACTAGTCAACATTATTATTCAACAAATGTTATGTCAGTTTTGACAGCGTTTGAAAATTACGTAGGCGCATTTGTTTTTTTAAACCCTGCGTCAGCGATATAAGCCACCTATATTTGCGTGTCCCGTGCGTTTTGTTTACCGTGCGATTTGTTTACAGTGCGTTTTGTTTACAATATGTAAAATTCAACTTACATAGATAGGCACGTTGTGTTTTTTACTATTAACAGTAGTGATCGTAGGTAAAGGGCTTTACAGCTTCTATTTACACAGCTACCATCTAAATTAACGTCAATTTTCTAATATTAAACTTATTATTTTTATAATAAATTACACATCAAATTAGAGAGAATCGTTTCTACTATAAAACTAAAAAATATATATAATTTTACCTTTTTTCGTTTTAAAGTTATTCGTGGTTAAATTTTAATTTTATTATTTTCATTTTTTTTTAGGTTTTTTCCTGTAATTCAGTCTCGACCAATGGAGAGTGTCGTCAAAAGTGATTTCCTATTTACAAAAAAACCTGCTGTATTAAATGAAATGGGTTTTATTTGGTTATACCTCGGTATTGGGTTGGTGAACGCTAGAGCCAGCCATCCGCCGTATTATACTGTGGGCAGCGCCCGATCAGGAGCTTTAAAATCTGCAAAATTTAGGAGCCCGCAAATCAATTGACATTTATAAGAAAAATTATTTGAAAAATCAAATTGTTAAAAGTAATGTCTCGTAGGAGGTGAAAAATGACTCGGAAAAGTAATTTTAATTCATAGAGGGCGTATTTTACAAAGGATAAAAATATATCAACAATAAATTCTAAAACGGATATCTGTATTTGTAGCGGTAATACTCGAAAAACGCTAAAAATATTCTAATTCATACAGGTAGTCTTTTGTAGGGTATGAATATTTTGCAGGTTGTGAATAATTCAATAGTATACTATATGCAAAGGGACTAAAGGGCATCTTCTAATCGCGAATGAAAGATTATTATTCAAGGGATTAAAACACTCTTTATTCCCATAGTACATATGATAATTTATATCTGTACTCATAGTACAGGAAAAGGTTGAAAAAAATGACCGTAACTCGAAAAAAATTTGTGCAGACTTTAAACTTTGGTTATAAGTTTAAAATAGGTCAAAGTTCACGAAAGAAAAAAGTTTAGGAGTTTTACGAATCCGCGGGAACCCTGAGGGGGTAAAAAAAAATCGATTTTTCTCTATTTTCTCGGGAAATATGGCATTTACAGAAAAATAGTTCAAATAAAAGTTGTTTTTGGCAAAATTATCTTTAATTTGGTGTTTAAATTAATTTTATAGCAATAATTAACCGAAATACGGCCATTTTTCGATGTGGGGATGGCGGATGCAATTTTTTTCTAAAACAAATGTTTTAAAGGGACAAAATAAATTGAGCATCTAGGTGATGCTATATATTAATGAAAAACAGCATTTTTGAAAGAAAAATTAATTACTGAGCAATTACAATAACAAAATGCCGACATTTTGTTAACAAAAATGTGAAAATGCACATTGAATCGGCTATAAATTCTTTATTTTTTGTGATGTAGAAACAAACAAAAAAATCATTTTAAAGATTGATTAACTATATTCAACATTTTAAACTAAATGCTTCATCCTAAAAACGGTCGGATACCATCTATAAAATTAAATATCTCCGAAATAATTAACCCTACACAAATATATAAACAAAATAAATTTATTCTCGGTTTATAGGCTTCATTCTTGATGTCCACCATATTTTCTCTTAAACTAATATTTATTGAGATATTTGCAGAGAAACAAGGGGACGTTTTTTTCCAAAATCCCTTTACAGTTTAAAATGCAATTTTTTCTAAGGCAAGCGCGGTAAGCCGATGAAAAAATTTGAGCGTCTAGGTTACACTATATATTAACGAAAAACAGTATATGGGAATATTTTTTTTAATTACTGACTGCTTACAATAACAAAATTGCGATTTTTATTTAAAAAAAATGTGAAAAAGTACATAGTTTCTGTCATAACTTCTTTGTTTTTTATGCTATGAAAATAGGAAAAAATCTAGAAAAGTCTAATTAATAGTTTTTCATTTTGGTTATTAGCGTTTTTAGCCTAAGTGCCACAGTTTCTGAGATATTTAATATTTAAACCAAATATCCTTAATTTAGTAGCTTTCTTATTTGTCTCTAGCAAGTTTTTACTCAATGTAATACCTTTCGAGTTATTTGATTAAAACGTATTTGAAATACCACTTATTCAAGCTAAAATCCCAAATTTTCAAGTAGTTATAACTTAAAACTATCAATTTATATGAAAAGTTTTTTTTATGCATTTACTACAAAGTTGCCAAAAGTGAACGAGATCTAATTAATATGACATTATTCCGAAGTTAAAATCTCTAGTAATTCGGTTAATTATTGCTATAAAATTAAATTTAAAAACACAAAATTGAAGATAATTTTGTCAGAAATAACTTTTATTTGAACTATTTTTTTTTAAATGCCGATTTCCCGAGGAAATAGAGAAAAATTGATTTTTTAACTAAAAATACCCCTTTTCACCCCCACGGGTTCGAATTGTGCTTTCCGAGCGAACGGACGCGTCCGAAAAACGCTGCCATTAAAACGTGAAAACGCCCGCTAAAAGTCCGCTAAATTTGATAAAAATTAGGTGAATTTGTAGAGTAAAGAATTCCGCGCAAATCGATATACCATAACAAAAGAACAAAATTGAAATAGAATTAATATTTGAAAATAACTAATACAGAGTATTTAGTGGCAGAACCGATAGTGCAGTGCTATGCATAAAGAAACAAGCTTAAAGGACCAGGCAATACACAAGAGGAATAGATAAGCTAAGTATCTTCTCATTTTTAAAGTACCACCCAAGTTTATTTATCTAAGTTTATTTATGTCTTAATGATTAACAAGCGTCTGCCGGATAAAACCATTGCAATAGCTAAATACAAAGTGTAAAAAATATAACTTTTGAGGTGTCAAGTGAATAAATAGATAATTTCGTACATAATTTATATTTGTATCAAAAAGAATGTGTTTTGTGGTGTTGTATGTTTTTTATGCAAATTTTTAAAGTGTCAAAAGTGAGTGATACGTTTGGGGAATAATACATACCTGGGACGTGCGACTTGTGATTCATTTCGTACATAATTTGTGTTTGTATTAAAAAAAGTGTGATTTTGTGGTGTTGCATATTTTTTGTCAAGTAAGCGACAGGTTTGAGGAATAATATATATCTTGAGAGGTGCAATTAGTGATTAATTACGTACATAATTTGTATTTGTATTAAAAAGAGTGTGGTTTTGTGGTGTTGCATTCTGCATCATAAATGCTGTAATAAACTGGTGAGGGGCTGATTCAAACGACTTTCTTCGAAAGTATGAGAAGTGATTATGAAACCATCGACCGCTGTCACCGTAATTTATAGCAAGGCAATAATGGTGTTATTCCATAACAAAAACAGAGTTTCTTAGATAAACAAGCGTTGACTTCGGTAATAAATGGACAATCTGATCAGTGGCGTACTATTGGCTTAATACACCGGGGGCTGAATTTCTTGCAGTTCAATGGAAATGCAGCTTTTCTCAGGAAATGGTATCTATACACAAGAATGATGAATCGAATACAGAACATAGGACCACAAAATCAAAGAAACGGGGAACGAGTCAGGGGCAGTAAAGCGGCGGCAGGGGGACATACAGAAAAAATTCCGAGAAGAGATATACCACGGCAACAGTGGAGATAAACTGGAGGAAGAAGAGAAAGCAAAAAATGAATGAATCAAATTAATACAAGAAGACCCTTCAATAAGCCACCGTTCAAGGAATAAATGCTAGAAATCACGGTAGTGATAATAATTAAAATTAAACTCGAAATAATCAATGAGGTATTGTTGATATACTGTGTCAGGGCTGAGTTCGCACATCACTTCAGCGGAGGTATGCTTAGTGAAGGTTTCTTTCAGAAAAATGGTGTTCTCTAAGAAAACACACACATACGTTGATAATCTCCTAATCGATGCAGAAGAAGAAGAGTTGGACCAGCGGAGAGGAACACAAAATAGATGAATATTCCCTAAGAATACCGAACAAATTGAAGTACCTAGGAACAGACCGGACGAACCAGCTGGAGCGGAGAGAAACAGTAAAGGTGAGAATCAAAACGGCACAAGGGTAACATACCGTTCATTGAGAAAAATAAACTATCATGGGACCTTACCAAATGTATGTACATAGCCGTCATACAGACAACGATGCAATAACAAAAGCCAACAGAAGAAGTTTTTGAGAAGAGCAGAAAGGGCATCGTCCAACTAAAACAACAAGAAAACAGCGACACAAAACATCAACATAATAGAAATATACGCAATGAAGTATTGGGGACATACCCAAGGAAGGGACCCAACACATTTACTGAAGAAAGCGCTAGCACCGCACAGCAACAAACTAAAAATAGGGAGACCATGCTACAGTGGAGAACGACAATTGAAAGGATCAGGATCAACAAATGAACACCACTAACAAATCGCAAGGATATATACTCTACCGCAATCGGAAACCGAGGAATCAGAAGACTCAGAAAAAAGAAGATTCGAAGAAGCAAAAACGCAAAAAGAGGAGCAAAAACACTCCATATTATGACACAACACGGCAACATATTTCACAAGAAGAGTCAGAATAGGCAGAAGACCAGAACCAAACACACAAAAGGAGCTTAAACGCTCCCTCGCGACACAATGCGGTAACGCATCTCACAAATACCTACACCTCCCATCCCACATTCCTTTACCATACGCCATGTGGCTCCCGCTGCTGGCAACAAGCATGACCTTAGTCCAACCCAGCGTGGACGTAGCAGGCCCAGCTGTATACCTGGGAGTGGTGGCAATGCCTTCCGCACGCTGGTAAATCAATCAATCGATCAATCAAAAATACCCTTTTTCACCCCTATAGGTTCCCGCGGACCCGTAAAACTCCTAAACTTTTTTGTTTCGTGAACTTTGGCCTATTTTGAACCTATAACCGAAATTTAAGGTCTGCACAAATTTTTTTCGAGTTAAAATAAAGTTTTCCTGTACTATCAATGGATGTTAGGAAATTGTATCCGAATCAATCTGGTTGTCAAACTTTCTACCATGCACATATTTCATAGGTAATTAAAATACATCAACACTTATTCTATTAGCACTTTTGATTCTCGTCTAGAAATATTGGCTCGATCTGTGCAAACGTAACAGCTTTTTTTCGGAAAAAGAAATAAATATTGGCATACAAGATCTCTTGGCACATGGAGGGACTTAAATTATTAGAGACGTTAAAACTATAATTTCAAAGAAAAATGCAATATAACATAATTATTTTGAAAAATGTGTTTATAAAGAAATATATTTTCCCTCTTACAACATACCTACTGCGAATCATGTTGTGGGGTCAGACAGGGAAGGGTCGCTCGACAGACATAAAACTGCTTACATATTATATAACATAACAGACGAGACCTAAATTGAGAAGCATAGATGAGCTACCCTTCAAATAAAGATGGATTTATCGTATGTAATATCACTAACGCTCAGAATTTTGTCGGTAATTTTTTTTTTTTTCGAGGACGTAGTTGCTTAGTAATATAAGAGTATACCTAAATTGACAATATATTATCAAAGTATCAAAGATTAAATTTAATTTACACAAGTTATATGCTGTAAGCAACATTGCTCGAGAAAATATGAATTTAAAAACATAAGTGGTATTTGTGCAAAATATTTCAGGAAATAAAACGTAAAACATGACGTATGTCAAAGGCTGTAATGCGTCTTACATGATATATATACTGTAGGGTGCCCCTTATCATTATATAGCCAAATTTTTTTTCTCAGGTTTTGGTGAGTGCCGGGCATAATTTTATTCCAATGAATCTAAAAATAAGTCTTACCAAATTTTAGCTCCATCGAACACTGTTAACCCGTCGCGCTTGGCGTCTAACGTAATGATAATCTATGCGCTAGTGTATTCGTAATGCTTTTCTATCGCAGAATCCACAGAACCTTCTAATTAGCTATGATTTTGTAGTATATCGAAGGAATAAAAGAGGCATACAAAATTATCAATAAAAGCCGACAAATGACATCACCCGGGTAGCTAGGAGTGACTGGAGAAAACGATTACAGAGTTTTCTTAGTTGAAATTAAACAAGAAATTAACGTGTGGCATTGATTATTATGTATGCATTCATGTGACTACTTATTTCTTAAAATAATTATTCCCACTTATATTCAATAAGATTTAGACAAATAATAATCACTGTGAAAAATAATTTAAAGAAATATTTGCCTCTCTTACCCTCAATGTGCATTTTGGGATTTAATAGAAAATAATACAAGAATTTAGTTTTGAGACCACTGCTTCAAATACGGGTAGAATTAAAGGCGCTTGTGCGCTGTTAGAACAAGAACTTGAAAGAAATATATTATTTTTTGGTTCCCGTCACCTACCATGTTTTCGAAATTATTTTGGCAACAGTTTTTGAAAAAAGCAAATTTACTATTTTAGGATCAGATATTCCATTATTTGAAAGATTTAAAAATTATTGGTCTAGAATCAACGGTCAAAATTTCGTTCCAGCTGTGGTAAACCCTGAAATTAAACAAATTGTTAGCAAAACTTCTAGAAAGTATAAATGATGCGATTTCTAAAAAGTTTTCGCGAGAAGACTATCTGAATCTCGTAATAATATTCCTAGGAGGCTAGAGGAGAATTGAGAAAGCCGGGTGCTTACCATATGGCCAGGTGGATGGCAAAAGCCATATATTTTTTAAAAATCATTTTATTTCGAACAGAATTCGATTTAACAAAAGGCCAGGAAAAATCACTTTGCCAAACAACATGCTTCATTGTCAAATGCTAAGTAAAATACTGGATTTATGCGTCAGAAGCAATATCTGCTTCACTAATGCATATCAAATTCTTGCAAGAATTAGATCAGTATAAACAAATTGATAAAAATATTGCCGAGGTAGCTATTGGGAAATTTGTGAACCATTTGTATTATTTGACTGATGAATGTGTCGCTTGATGACTCCATTACAGAAAATACAAAATTAAAGATGGCACAAAAAATTTTTAGAAGAAGCAGTAAATGTAGAAGTTGAAAATGAAATTGAAGATGAAACAGAAGGTACCTAATCTTAAGAAATTGCCAAAGAGGAAAGAAGACATTTTCGAATTCTTAAAACTCTCTGATGATGAAATTTTAATAAAATTACTTAGTAATAAGTCAATAAATTTATTTCACATATTTAAAATAGACAATTTTTTACATTTGCATCCATCCGAATGGAAAAATTCTAATGAGTATAAACAAGGACAGCTAGTCATTGGAGAAATAAAATTAGTAAATGACTCCGTCGAAAGGGGAATAAAATTAATTCAAGATTTTAACGAAAAAGTTACAAAATCCCAGGATAAAAAACAATTTTTATTGCAGGTGGGTCATTTTTTCATTGATATTTCCAAACTTTCTACAAGATTCGTTTTCTCAATGTATTTGGTATTCTTTTTGGACTGTCCAAGATTACCGCCGTAAATATCCTCAGACAACCAAAAAAGTATTGCAGAAAACTTTCGAAATGTAGAACTTTAGATTATGGACTAGTTTTAAAACTTTGCATTCTCGAATCAAACAATAAATTAATTAATAACTTAACATGTATATATGATTTCTAAAAAGTAAACCATTTTAAAAGACGATGTAGGGCTAAAAATAAAATAAAATCGATAAAAAATTAATTTTTGATTTTTGAAAATTTTAGGCCACGAGCGCGACCTGTTACTTATATTCCATTAAGCTAAAAATTGGTGGGGATTTTTTTTTAAACATAATGGAACAAAATTCCGCCCGGCACTCCCCAAAAATTAAAACTTCAAAAATAAAGAGCACCCTAATATACTGCTAACTATACTATTAGTGCAGTTGAATTTATTTTTTTGGCCACAACATTCCACCTAAAATTGTTGATTCTTATGTATTATGACCTCCTGATTACGAAAAAAATATTTACGCCCAAAAATTCCTTGTGCGTCAAAAGTTATATGCACTTCTTGGCGCGCTTTCACGGATTTTCAACTTATTTGCTTAATATATACAACGTGATCTACCATGACATGCGGAAAATTTAACAGTAGGTTGTCCCCACTTAAAGAAGTTAAAAAAATTAAAATTTTTTAAAAAATGACCAAAAAAATGACCTTAATTTTTTTATAGAAATGTGCCGACAAAGACTTTAACCAATCTGACGTAACGCGGTACAATCATATCACTTTATCAGACTTGGGATTGACACTATTGACAGCAAAGCTGGAGAAGGTAGAAGTGATTTTTTGGTTTTAATCAAATCACACTACAAAAATAGCGAAATAAATTGAAATAAATCGAAAAGATATTGACCCTATGGTAGTGAACTCTGAAGCAACAAATTTTTGAGACATTAGCTTCTCTTGCATATACTAAATACCAATTTTATGGACTCTTATCTGCTTGGTTTACCTATTTACCCCCATTTATCCCAATCTACCCTCCAACCCTTCAACGGAATAAGATGAAAGTATAATCTAATTCTAGATCTCGTTAAACTACATATGTGTGCCAAATTTCAAGTCAATATCTTGAACGGTGCCAGAGCAACATGCGCACAAAAAAGTTACAGACCGACAGATATACAGATTTTTTTTTGCTCAAACTTAAAGTCTCGACGTTTCATGACATTCTAAGCCTATTTGAACGATACAATTTTTTTTTAATTTTGTCGTTACTATACTTCCACTGGATGTGGGAGTAAAAATAATAAAACAGTTTTACTTTTACCTTCTTTAATCAGTTTTGAAATGAAAACGCTGAGATTTAATTTTAATTTACTCATTTCCATCTTAGTAATTTTTCACAAACCTCAATTATTCCATAGGATTTATTAGAAAAAGAAGGAGGTCGGTCGCTCTTTTGAAGCTCCTTGTCTTTATTGAAGAAATGTCACTGATCTCAGTAATTTACTGTCTGCAAAAAATATATTTTAACGATGAGATTAAAAAATTACCATTTTTTATTTATTATAGAAAATTCCTTTAACCACTGTAGTAATTGAATTAGTAGAGGTTAATTTAATTTCAAACACTTAATTCATCACCTCGTTCAATACACCGTTTTATCATTTTTACTATTTAACTTTAAAACAGGATAGATGGAACATATTGTCAACACTGTATAATTAGTAAGCGGCGGTCTTCCTGCGACTAAACAACGATGTATGAAAAACCATGAATATTTTCTTTGAACACCGACGCCGACAAGAGAGGATTCCCTTTATGAAATAGACACCGGCCTGTTTAAAAAGTTTTTTTTATGTCTTATTATTAATACAATAAACAATAAAAAGGGAAATGTATGTCACAAGAAGACATTGACCTTGATTTTAGTTTGTACTGTAAACTGACCTAAAAATATTATCTATATACTACTTGTGTGACCTGAAAATATCGCTTTTTTTTTTAAATAACTAATTTAAGCAAAACTGTTTAAGTAAAACAACAATTTTATAAGACTTTTTTGCTTATTTTGGGTCAATACATTATCATACAAAATATTTTACGTATACAGCAGGTTCCCTGTATTATGGTACGCAAGTTTTAATTTATATTTAAGGAATTTGTTCTTTCTTCAAAGCTGAAAAATTACCAATAGAATAGATATTAATATAATTAAACTTTTCACAATGTACAACTAACCCTTATTATGTTTCAACAACATTTCTGAAGCTCCAATAATTATATTATTCGGATGCACGTAAGTTGGAGTTCAACTTCAAAATATGCACAATTAGGAAAGAAAACTGGACTTGCTTCCCGATTTTTTCATTAAAATACTTATTCTTGCTGAAAAATAATGTAACACTTTATGACCCTCCTGTATAAGTAACTCGTCCCATCAAACATTAAACAAATTACTCATTTTTTACAGCTAGAACCCAATATCAAGCAGCCAGATTTAAGTCTTATTTTCATTCATAGTTATCAACTCGGAGCCAGGGCAAGCAACTCACTGATAGAAAGCCCCATGCTTTATCATATACTTGGAGATGGTGTGTCGGTGACGTGACAATGCATCCCATTTTGGACTAACGACGGTCAAAAGCCAGAAACGGTAATCAGCAAGTACGGTAATGAGACCGATTCACAGAAGTTCCCTACTAGGCTAAATGAGGATACAGTCGGTCTAGAGGGTTATATCCAAGAATTAGTTTTGCATGTTAAATATATACGAATATTTTTTTTTTTTTGAGCATTTGTAATAGCCGTTTTTATTTTTGTTGTTTTATTACTTTTTACGTTTTGTTTATTTTAAATTCAACTTAAATTACATTTTAATATTTTGGAAATTTTATTTTTTATTTCCAATATTTATGCGTCTTTATATACCACTGCCTCTTTTTTTGTTCCCAATATAGAATAATTTTATAGTAGATGTAGTCGAGAAAGAGATACTTAGGGGCTTCCACTAGCTATAAAAATAAAAATGTCAAATACAATATGTACTGTGTAGTTTTTAACAATTCTAAATAAATACTGTTATAATTACATGACTGATAATGGTACAGTAACTAGAGGTTTTAACTTCGGAATATCATATAAATTAGATTTCGTTCATTTTTGGCAATTAATCTAAGAAAATGTGGGGGCTTATTAATTTATAGGGGGTGGATGTCACCCCGTTTCAGGAGGTGGTACAAAAAAAAACCATTGGAGCTGAAAGAAAATCAAGTTTTGAGAAGAAAAGTTCTATGTAACTTTTCATATACATTTCTAGAATTTAGGTTATAACGACTTGAAAATTGTGATTTTACAAAAAATGGTTTTTGTCAAATAGCTCGAAAAGTATTACATTGAGATAAAAACTTGTTAGAGACAAATAAGAAAGCTGGTAAATTGAGGATGAATTTTCGTTTTTCCCTAATTTCTGCAGAATTAGTGTTTCAGAGATCTTGAAATGTAAAGATGGCGTCCGAACGTTTATAAGACAAAGTATTTAGTTTATAGTTATTTATGTACCAAGTCAGTAAAGTGAGTCTTTATCGAACGAGTCTGAGATTATGAGTCGAGCGAGTGAAGCGAGCGAGGCAAGTAACAGGTGAGTTCGATAAAGACACTTTACTGACGTGGTGCATACATAATTTTATCGCAAACCGTAAAAATTTATAATTTAAAAAAATTGAGATATCATAACTTATCACATTTTATTATGAAAAAGTAAACAGCAAATACAAAACAAATCTACTTATTTTTTGTTATATTAAACGTGAACGTACACCCTGACGTATTGTAAAAATTAATTCCTGAAGTCGAAGGAGTGTCAATTGAAAATGTTTGAGGATTATTATCTATGTTAACAATGTGTAAATCTTCTTTAGTAGAATTATCATTGGTAACAACTATGTTGTCAGTTTGACCGTCGCACAGTGGCGAGAAATGTCAGTGTTCCACCCAAATTACTCTAGAGGTCGTAAATTTTAAGTTATTGAGACATTCTTTTTTTTTAAATGTTCGTCTTGAAATCACCTATCGATCCCTCTAGCCGGATTTTGAAATTTCATTTTTCATTTTTTTTAATTTCTAATAGAAAATCATATTTTTACAGAAAAATACTGTTTTTTCTATTAAATTTATTCTAACGGGCCGTAAATTTGAGTTTTCGTAACAAATTTTTTTTTCAAATCTTCGTCTTTTAATCAGCTATTGATCTGTCTACATGAATTTTTGATTTAGTTGTTGACAACTGTCAAAATGACTGTCAAATATAAAAAAATACGATTTTTAGATAAATAATTCATACAATAACAGGTTGGTGTTCAGAAAAATATATATAGTGTTTTCAGTGTATCTGGTTCCGAAGTTGACAGGAAAATATGTATTTCTAAATTTGGCAGCTGCCATAATTGTTGTCAAATTTCTAAAGATAGATGGAAGAGCTTATTAATTTTAAAAATACCCTGTAAATGTATAGAAAAATAGATATATATATTGTTTCTGATCCGTTTGATTTAGTAATTGACAGGAAAATATGAATTTTAAATTTGGCAGCTGTCATAATTGCTGTCAATTTTCAAAATATGGAGGTAACACCTTATTAATTTTAAAAATGCACTATAAATGTATAGAAAAATAGATATATATTGTTTTTAAACTGCCAGATTTAGTAGTTGACAGGGAAATATGGTTTTTAAATTTGGCAGCTACCATAATTTCTGTCAAATTTCAAAAAATAGAAGTTAGAGCTTATTAACTTTAAAAATACCCTGTGAATATATAGCAAAACTGATACAAATTGTTTCTAATGTACCTGGTTCCGAAGTTGACAGGAAAATATGATTTCTAAATTTGGCAGCTGTCATAATTGCTGTCTCATATCAAAATATAGTAAGAGCTTATAAATTTTAAAAACACTCTATAAATGTGTAGAAAAATAGATATATATTATTTTTGATCTGTCTGATTTCGTAACTGATAATATTTTTAAATTTGGCAGCTGACATAATTGCTGTCAAATTTCAAAACATGGAGGTAAGAGCTTATTCTTTAAAAATACCTTATAAATGTATAGAAAAATTGATGTATATTATTGTTGCCATAATTTCTGTCAAGTTTTAAGGTGTGCAGATTAGAAGTTATTAATTTCAATAATACCCTTTGAATGTATAGACAAATAGATATATATTATTTTTTATCTTCCTGATTTACGAACGGACTGGAAAATATTATTTTTAAATTTGGCAGCTGCCAAATTTAGATATCACATTTTCCTGTCAACTTCGGAACCAGGTACATTAAAAACAATTTGTATCTGTCTTGCTATATATTCACAGGGTATTTTTAAAGTTAATAAGCTCTAACTTCTATTTTTTGAAATTTGACAGCAATTATGGTAGCTGCCAAATTTAAAAACCATATTTCCCTGTCAACTACTAAATCTGGCAGTTTAAAAACAATATATATCTATTTTTCTATACATTTATAGTGCATTTTTAAAATCAATAAGTACTGTATTTTGAAAATTGACAGCAATTATGACAGCTGCCAAATTTAAAACTCATATTTTCCTGTCAATTACTAAATCAAACAGATCAAAAACAATATATATCTATTTTTCTATATATTTACAGGGTATTTTTAAAATGAATAAGCTCTTCCATCTATCTTTGGAAATTTGACAACAATTATGGCAGCTGCCAAATTTAGAAATACATATTTTCCTGTCAACTTCGGAACCAGGTACATTGAAAACACTATATATATTTTTCTGAACACCAACCTGTTATTGTATGAATTATTTATCTAAAAATCGTATTTTTTATATTTGACAGTAATTTTGACAGTTGTCAACAACTAAATCAAAAATTCATCTAGACAGTTCAATAGCTGATTAAAGGACGAAGATTTGAAAAAAAAATTGTTACGAAAACTCAAGTTTACGGCCCGTTAGAATAAATTTAATAGAATAAACAGTATTTTTCTGTAAAAATATGATTTTCTATTAAAAATTAAAAAAAACGAAAAATGAAATTTCAAAATCCGGCTAGAGGGATCGATAGGTAAATTCAAGACGAACATTTTAAAAAAAAGAATGTCTCAATAACTTAAAATTTACGACCTCTAGAGTAATTTGGGTGGAACACTGGCAATTCTCGCCACTGTGCGTCGCCTAAAATCGCCTTTGCGATTTTGAGGAAACTTTTATTGTGGAGCTGTGACAGGCGTGAGAAGCGTGACGGTGACAAACGATTTCTGTTTAATGTCAGTCATGGCTATGTTAATAAATATTTGCGGCAGGTAAATAGTATATTATATTACTAGGAGTAGAACGCACTCTTTTTTTGTGTTGAGCCCAGAATTTGCGGCTGAGGCGAAGCCGCAAACTGGGCGAAACACAAAAAAAGGCGTTCTACTCCGTGTAATATATACTATTTTTTCTTCAAGCGTATTAAAATGCAAAAATTCATTTATTTATCATAAATGTACAAATATTCAAACTACAGTCTCACATGTTGACACAATATGACAAGTGGCTAGTGGATAGCGCGCCACCGGTGGCTTTCGGTCTTAACATTATGTTACTAGTAAAACAATACACACTACGGCGGCGCTTTCGGAACTAACATTATGTTACTAGTAAAACAATGTCCACTACGGTGGCTTCGATACTAACATTTTGTTACTAGTAAAACAATGTCCTACTTCTACTTCTGTTTTTGGTGACATATTTTAAACATTTTAATACGCTTGAAGAAAAAATACTTTATCTGCCGCATATGCGGCAGGTAAAATACTTTATTTTACAGTAAAATAAAGTGTTTTGTTTACTTCTGAAAATCGCTATGGTAATGTATGGTTTTACTGACGGTTGGCGATAAAATATTTTACTTCCACATCCAGTGGAAGTATAGTAACGACAAAAAAAATTTTAAAAATTTTTATTGTTCAAATAGGCTTAGAATGTCACGAAACGTCGAGATTGTAAGTTTGAGCGAAAAAAAATTCTGTCTGTCGGTCTGTTTGTAACTTTTTTGTGCGCACGTTTACTCTGGAACCGTTTGAGATATTGACTTGAAATTTGGTACACATATGTACTTTAACGAAATCTAGAACTAGATTATATTTTCATCTTGTTCCGTCGAAGGGTTGGGGGGTAAATTGGGGTAAATTCGGGGAAAATAGGTAAATGAAGCAGGTAAGAGTCCATAAAATTGGTATTTAGTATATACAAGAGAAGCTAAGGTCCCAAAAAAATTTTGGCATTAGCCACCCCCATTACCACCCCCACCCCATTATTAAAGGGGATGAAAAAAAAATTGTGATTTAGTGCGTGTACCAGAACCAGAAACCTGAAAATGTTTTTACTTCATCCACCCCCGCTACCACCCCCTATCACCATCCCCACCCCGGTACCGATGTGGGGTATCGTTTTATGGGTTTTTGGGGTAGAGGATTTCAAATATTATATATAAGTTCCATAAACAATTATTTCCACATACAAAATTTTTTCGTTGTGAGTGACTTGGATAAAAAATCTGGATGTGGAAGTAGTGATTCCTTGGGCAGCGGTTTTTATTACATATCTTAAAAACTATGGCACTTACGTCAAAAATTCTACGACCAAAATGAAGGACTATTAACGCAAATGCTTTTTTGAGTATTTCTACTTATAGCATAAAATGTAAAGGAGTTATAACAGAAACAATGTGCTCCTTTACATTTTTTTAATAAAATCGTCGCCAATTTGTTAATGTAAGTAGTAGTAATAGTAAGTACTATAAACTAATTTTATAGATGGCATTCAAACGTTTATATTTAGTTTAAATGTTGAATATCTTACAAAAAATTCTAAGAAATAGAATTAAAGACAGTTAAATTATCTTTAATCTACCTAATGATGTTTGTTTCTGTGTCATAAAGAATAGAGAAGTTATGACCGAAACAATGAGCGTTTCCACATTTTCTTTAGCGAAATGTCGCCATTTAGTTATTGTAATTGCCCAGTATTTTTTTTAGAGTTGCTTTTCGTTTTAATTTTGACTACAGACTCGTAATAAAATACCCCAAAAACATAGATATCCTGCTTTCCAAAAATAAATCAGTAATACTTTTTCAAATAATAAATATCTAAATTTAGGAGTCGTTTTCACCCCTTGAGGGTAAGGGCAAGTGTCGGAACTACATAGAAACTGAATACCTTTTAGTATAAAAATAACCCATAAAAATTATCATTACATGAGATTATTTCTAAATTTTACATATTCATACATATACTAAAGTGTGCTATTGTTAAACCATTACATAAAGGTGGTGATCGTAATCAGATGGCAAACTATCGTCGAATCTCTCCCATATCAAATATAGCAAAAATATTCGAAAAAGCAATAACCGCATAATTGTATAATTATTTCGAAAAATACAACATTCTTTCAAATAATGAATGCACCCAGGATGCAATTATGGCTTTGACAACAGAAATATATAATGATGTATATAAAAGCATACTGACAACTTAACATTTTATATTATTTTATTGTAAGAATGTATCTTGTAATATTATACTCTTCGCAAAAACGAAGAGTATATTGGAAATACCGCTCGTAGATAAAAAATTTTCATATCATTGTGTTAGTGAACTAATTCTGAACAATTTTCAACATGTCCGTCCGTCCGTCACGTTTCTTGTAAGCACGATAACTTAAGAAAGAAAAGTCCGATTGTATTGAAATTTGGAAAGTAAGTTAGCGTTAGCCTATTGTTTTTGAAAAAAATCAATCAGTAAATAAGAAAGTTATTAATCATTTAATTAAAAAAAAAAAATTATTAATTTTTGTCGCTTGCACTAAAATAGAAATCTTGCGAAATGTTATCTCTATAATATATTTTTTTTTTGTTTGCGCATTTTACTAATATATATTTTATAATAATATATTTAATGCGTTGAAATATGATTCTCGAAAGATATATATTACAGACATTCATTCAAGACAGTAATCTGTGGTGGTGCAGTGGCTAAAGTTTTGTCTTGCCTCACCACGGCGCTGTGCGCCGTGTATGTCTGGGTGGCTCCGGGACAATTTCCGGGAAGAAACATTTATAATTTAATTTAAATAAAGTATTGTTTGATTTGATTTTTTTTTTATTTTGTTTTGTTTTGCAATCCAAAGATCCTGTGATCGAATCCCAGACAGGCTGGATGTTTTTTTTTCAATTTTTTTTCATATATTTATTTTTCACAACAAAGTTGGTATCACAAAACTCAGACTGTCCAAAAACTAACATTATTTACAAGAAAACTGCGAAGAGTATCATAGAATACTCCGTGTGTAACAATTATATAAAAAGCTGATTAAATTAGCGAAGAGTACCTGCGTTTTTAGCTTGTCTCATTTAGTTTTACTTTAGTAGTAAGTACTATTTTATTGTTTTTTATGTCAATATTATAGGAGTCACGAACAAACCTTTTTCGAAGTTTCTGTGACTTAACTTTATTTTTATACAGTTCTTATTATTATTTTTAGCACAAATAGAAACTTATTCTATTATTCTATTCTATTACCTTTAGGTACTGTACTATAAATTATATATATAAAAAACTATTTCGATAAAACGCACACACATTTTAAGAGAATATTTGCTCGAGAATACGCCACTGGCAATATTTGGCGGTGCCCCGCTAATTTCATATCTAATTATCTCGAAGTTAGTCAAGTTAAAGTTTATTGAACAAAACCGAACTTGTTACGACGTGGGGTTATGAGTGAATGTAATGTTGATAAATCGGGTAATCGATTAATACGGTGTGTTTATTAATTTATCTTAATGGTTTATGTATTGAATCCATGTTTACCTTAAAAGTTTCTTGTAAAAGCAAAATGCGGAAATTAAGTAAGTATTAAATCCACTGAACGCTGATGTAGTAGTAATAACTATTGTCATATTAATAAGTGTTTTTATTAGTTTTGTTGATTTAGCTGTAAAGTCACTCAACTGGAATTAAAAATTAATAATTTAACAACACAGGAAATACGACCCCTGCAGGAGGCAACTACATATTTAGTCTAATATCTAAGTATATAGAACCCTCGTTTTTTCTTTTCAATTCAATCTTTCGATCTGCTAGATTTCTTGTCATATAGAAAACTGCTCGAGTTACTCCTGTATTTGAAAACTGCGCCTATACTTCAAAATTATCGGCCTATTTCCACGTTATTTAACTTTGTAAAATTATTTGAAATTGTGATTTACAATTGTGTATATCCCAAAGTTAGACTTTATATCAACATATATTTTTAGATAAAAACTCTACAATTACTGATCTAACTTGCCTAACACATTTCCTGTCAGAAACTCTTCAAAGAGCACTCAACCATATCTATTTATATTGATTTAAAAACTGTATATCCTTGTTTTCTCAGAATACTTAATTTGGTTATTTCATACTTATTTGAACGCAAACAATTTGTTGAGTATAGAAACTTTCACTCTGATACTATACGAATACTTCCGGAGTACCTCAAGGTTCTAATTTAGGGCCACTTTTGTTTCTCATATTCATCAATGATATTATTAAGTGTTCAAAATTAATGTCTTCTGACGATTTTAAAGTTTACACGGAGATAAACACAACAGTACGCTCCAGAATGACCTTACAGCCATCTCACATCGGTGTACAGTTAATCAATGGATTAATGTTGAAAAATTCTACGCTATCACTTTTTGTAGACAAAAAAAATCACTGAATATGATTACACAATAAATTCAGTAAGTAAAAACATATGTGAGGAAAATAAGGACTTAGGTACGTTCTTTGATTCAATAACGTTGTTTCGAGAGCAGATAAAATGCTAGGGCTCTTAATAAGAAATTGTAAGTATTTTAAAACCCCCTGTCTAATATTACTAATTATGCTTATGATCGTTCACAATTAGAACGTGGTGCAATTCACTGGTACCTTCACTATACAGGGTGATTAGCGAGGCATGTGCCATAGACTAATAGCAGATAGAGGATTTCAAGGCGAGTCTAGATCACCAACGAAAAAAATGTTTTGTTAAGAAGATACAGGGTGTGAAAATTCAAAGAGCTATGTCTCTGCAACGATTGGATGTAATCGAATATAATTTACCAGTAACATTTCTCAGCTGAGACCTTTTAGAATGGTCTACTTGTTTTGAAAAATTCAGGGCCGGACTCGGAAGAAATCTGCCCTCCTCATTTTTGACAAAAAAGTACATTTCTCTATCGCATTTCTGAAAAGTATTGGATTCGGAAAGTACACAAAAAAATGCTATCAGAACGGTGTTTCAATTTTGACGGCACACCTAAACCGTTTCGGCAAAAAAATCACAGAACAATTTAGAGCATCACGACTAACTCTTTGATCAGGCATTATCAATGGAATGGTTTCAGAGAGTCTATTCAAATGCTTCAGATCCATATCCCTTCTAAGACTTCACATAATACGTAGCAAAATCATACTCAGCAAGGAAAACACAAGGTCGTACTTATGAAATTGTTTATTTGTTCCTAATCTATCTATCTAAAATGATAAAATCTGAATGGATTATGGGTATAATCTAGAAAAAGCATGCGTATGTAAATGTGATGACACTTTGCAACGTCACCGTTTCCCCCAATTGGCGGCTGAAGACCAAAGGTAAACGAAACATAGCAAAAAGCTAAACTCAATGGTTGGGTCAAGGTTCGAGTCGTTTAAAAAACTAGTTTTGGGCACCAACGTATTCAACAAGACTTCAACATATTTCTAAGCAAAAACAAAACATATTCTGTACATTTTGACACGTGGACACAATCAAACTCAGGTATTTAAAAAACAATATACTTAATAAATTAGGGTAAAAATATAATCTCTTTACAATGTTTAAATGAAGTTGATGTTAAATGGAGAAAAACAAATAATAAAAAATTACTAAAAATGTTTAAAAGTTAATACTAAGTGAAAATATCAACTGGTTTACAGCAATTTCTTCCGACCAAAATACTGCAGATGTTACAGATATTGCTTGGCTTTGATTGACGTTGAGAATAACAGGTTCCTTTCTCGTGCTTCCTCCGGATGGTGAGTGGTCCAGGTATTCACATAAAAGTAAATGACTAGGCAGAGATATTTACTAACACTTTGACTTATGTGACTCTAGTAGACAAAAACTATAGAATTTATCTAGAATTTACTACAAAAAAATTGGAGGAAAACACTACATTGCCCTCGGAATTACCAATACTAGATTTAATATTGTAATATGTTGCAACCCCTAGAATGTAGGCAACACAGAATTCAATTAATTAGTTCGGATGTTGTCTGAGTGTAGATTTGCACCTACTAGAAAAAGAACCTACTAGAATCTCTAGAAGTAGTAAAGAACTTGCTGGATGTATCTGGATAATGGTGACGTCATCAGAGAAACTTCGAGATCTGTCATCTTTAGGTATATAAGGCCTGGAGTAAACTAGAGTGGACAAGTTCAGTTTAGATAGCAAGTGTAGTAAGATCAGAAGAGAGTAAAGTGATCAGGTAGTGTAGTACACAGTGTAATACAAGTAAAGTAATTAATTGGTTGTAAATAGTAAGTTAATAAATAAATGTTTAGTGTTACCCTGGTGTTATAATTTCCGGATCCACGATACAGGGTGTTTACAAAAAGGGTGTAAGCACGCCACAATATCAATAGTTATAAATTGACCACAATAGAAATTGTAAATGTGCTTTAAATACCGTACCAAAATTCTACTATAAACAAACCTCTACTAGCAATAAAACGGACAATGAAAATCCATAAGTTACTATTCTTTTCAATTTAAAAATCAAACGGTGTAGGTACCTTTCTTAATCAAAACAATCATTTAGCTTATAATTATTGTTTTTTCTTCTTCTTATCGTCTAGATAGGAAGGTTATTGCTATGTATTATGTGAAGTCTTAGAAGGAATATGGATCTGAAGGATTTGAATAGACTGTATGCCTGGTCAAAGTGTTAGTCGTGATGCGCTAAATTACTTTGTAATTTTTTTGCCGAAACAGTTTAGGTGTGTCGTCAAAATTGAATCGCTATTCTGATAGAATTTTTTCTGTACTTTCCGAATCCGCTCATAGTTTTTCAGAAATGCGATAGAAAAATTTACTTTTTTGTCAAAAACACCGAGGGCAGATATTTTCCGAGTCGACCCTGGATTTTTCGAAACCAAGTAGGCCATTCTGACAAGTCCTAGCTGAGGAATGTTACTGGTAAATTTCATTCGATTACATCCAACCGTTGCAGAGATAATAGCTCTTTTAATTTTCAGGTCAAATGCATAAAACACCTTGTATCTTCTTAACTAGTGGCCAAAACATTTTTCTCGTTAGTGATCTATGCTCGCCTTGACGTGCTCAATCTGCCATTAGACTATGGCATATTCCTCGCAAATCACCCTGTATATTCCATTTAAATAACATTGGATCTATTCAGATATAGCTCATAAAGATCTATTTTTCAAGGAAGACGTGTTTACGT